>JAGWCC010000534.1:0-516256 GCA_022651775.1 Drusus annulatus | reverse complement strand
TATTCGAATGGAATTGTGAAGCCGCTCTTGTCAGCAATAAAAGAAAATATTAAGTCACAAATGTTAAAATAGAGCCAGTAGCGTCCATTCCGGACATAAATAGTATATATTCCATAGATTCATTTCACATTGTACCAGTCTGAAGATGACCGTTACAAGATGAAACCGGTCTAGTCTCAATAGTAAACAGTGGAATAAAGTTTAAAATTTGGTATTATTAAATCATTACATCCCATGGTCTTGACAAGACTTTTCCATAGAGTAATACAGGAGAATATCGTCGCTGAAAAGCCAACAAGGCTTCAGCAACAGTAGAAAATGAATTAAATATGCAGTTTTAATCAGTTTCTCTTTCTGTATCAAATGTTCCGACTCTCGTTTGATTCTGAAGGCTTGTGGGCCTACAGCTATTTAAAATATATTTAAAATTTGGGAGAAGGCTTGACTCAGGCGACACACAAGAGTGGGACTTTTTTTTTTATTATTTACTTATTAATTTTATTGTAAAACAAAAAAAACTTTAAAGTGCTCAAGTGTAAACTTCCCGAAATGGCGCTTCAGTTGTTTTGCCTTTCGGCGACGTCATTATTGGTTGTTATACGTACTGCATGTACTTTTTAATTGAAACCTAATATTCCAAAAAATATAATTCTAAAAAGTAAACACTAATTTTAAAACTGTATTTGAATATTTTCACAGGCTAAACCCAGAACATTACACATTTTAACCACAGTTTACAAAACTGAGATGAAACTTCGGCTTAATGGGTAAGAATTTAAATGTCCCGATGTAATAATTAATCTTCCCAACGCGTGGGATGATAAATCTCCGTGAGATAGCGTTACTTGTCAACAGCTTTAGGCAAATACTGTGCTTCTAACCCCGAAATATTTTATGCGGTTAAGTTTCTGTGTAGGCTCTTTAAGTTGGTGATTGTTTTAAACGTTTTCCAGTCCAATGAACCCCTTCAGCGTAATCATATATGTTGTTTTGAACGGATTTGTATTCAATGGAAACAAATAGCAAGTAGGTACCTAAAATTTTAACTAAACACTTTATAACATATACTCAATGTCTTCGAATGAGTTGTAGTGCTATTTAATTTGTCAGTAAACTAGTTTCCTTCAGCCTCACTACATACCTCGATTGGGGATGCCATGGTCTCACTGGCTCTAGACGGTTGGAAGCAGTTGAGACTCTTGTGCGGTATTCACTACAAAAAAGGATAAAGTTAATAATAATTTTCTACAATTTATATATTTATTGCCGAAGAGGCAGAAAGGCTAGGCACAATTTTAGGAAGTATACACCAGAGCATTTTAAAGTTTTTACCATAAAATTTATAAGTTTCAGTTCCTGGTTGGATTTAAAAAAAGAAGTTAAATCAGGTAAAATAATGCTCACATTGAGTTACCTGCAGCGATAAATAGCTTTAAAAAGTCACAAAAACTTGTATCACTTGAGTCAAGCCTTCTCCAAAATGGCATATATATTTTAGATGGCCGAATCGCCACGAAAGTCTTCAAAATCAAACGAGAGTCAAAGCATTTGATGTAGATTAAATCTGCATATTTAACTCAGTTTTGATCAAAGTGTCGCCTAAGCCCTTTTACCTTTCCAGCGTCGATATGCTATTTTATTTTCGTGACGGTGAGCAATTTCAAAATGAGCTTAAACATTTCTGCAGAAGAAAGCACAACACAGCATAATATTCCAATCCAAATCCATCACGGTAAAAAAAAAGTTAAAATAACGTTTTCTATTGTTGAGTCATAATCATTTTGATACAGGTCTTATCAGATCTTGTCATTATTAAAAAATATGTGTTGGATTTCTGAAGAGAAGCTTTTTTTTTACTCTCTTGAAATCAGTTAATTCTTTTCACACTTTACTGTTCGATGAATATTTAACAACACTTTGGCACGCGCCAAAGATTTTGGAAGGTACTCCTTTTTATCCGTAAACGGAACCTTTAATTTGGACCACTTTTGATTGCACAATCTTTGTATTTAAATAAATTATTCTCACGGTAATTGGATACTTTTTCTTCCAAAAAGGTTTCTTAATTATTTCAATTAGAAACCGGATCGAAAATTGAAAAATCGTATTTCTTTGGTTTTGTTTGAAATCCGATATTGCTTATCCAAATTGTATTACAGGTCCCGTAAATGTTGCCTCTTTATTTAAATTTCCAACAGAACTGACTCATAACATTTCACTAAAATAGTTTTTATTATTTAATTTTATAGATAAAAAATAAACAATAGCCGAGAAGTAAACCATGAATTGAGAATTAAATTTTGCATAAAGTTAGATGATTGTGGAAGGTATGCCAGATGAAACCGAAAGCATGACTAAATGGGTGCCCCAGTGGAAGCGACTCGAAAGCAGACCGAGAAAAAGGTGGACTATTATCAAAATTATATATATTATATACAAGCAAGTTAAATAATTTATTTATTTATAAACTTACGGACTATTGCCCAATTACAAAAAAAAAATACATAACACGAAATGGGAAAAAGAGCAACAGAGAAAGAATAGCACATACTCGTACATAATATTATAATGAAGCAATTATAAAAATAGGACGACATATACATAAGAAAGAACATTAAAATCAAAGCCAAGGTCGAGTCAAAGTTTTGGTAGAGTAATAAAATGTACATTATTACTCTACCAAATTTAATATAATGGAAATTTTAAATAATATGGACATTATTTTTGAATTATTTGTTCGATTACGGTAATTTCAAAATCATGAAATGTTTTGTTAGCATTTAATGATAGAACATTATGTCGACCAATATCCCTGAAACCGAAAAATTCTAACTCATCCACAATCGATATCTACTATAATCACAGTTTAATGGATAAATAACGGTGGTAAGCCGAGGAGGTCTATTCTAAATCTGTTGTTAGATTGATCAATTGCAACCCATCTTCTAAAACTGCCTAACATAAATAGACTTAGTCCAGTTTCCTGGAAGATAGACGGAAAGCAAGAATAAACCAACTGATTTGTAGGTTTGATCGTTATGAAAAAGTTTTTTATCGGAAAACAACTTTCAAAAGGTCTATGCGATCAGCGGTTGAATGTCATATTTTTTACGCTCCATTTGTATTTTTTGGTTTTTCGAAAGCATGCGGAAATATTTGCATTGTATTAACAAAAGTGAACTTTTTCGGATTGTGTCAACGGTGTTAATTTTTTTATTAAGTACCTAGTTGTTCTGGTCAAATTAACACAAAATCAATCTTCAAATAGTGTTTATAACTTATTTTTGCGATTCAGAGCATTCACTATGGCAAATACACAACAAACACTTTCTTTAACCATAAAAAAATAGTCTCATACAAAAATTAAGCGTTCTCGAGGTGATGTACATTACTAATCGGCGCTATGCAATGTCACAAGATTGCCACTGCAAAGCGAGTGAGACAACAGCACACTCACATGGAAAATCTGTATGATAGTATTAATGGGAAACGAGATTTATTTTTAATTTTGAATAATGTTAATAATTTTACTCCCTTCCATTATTATTATGAGAAAGGTAAAGGGAAAATTACAAAAAATTCCAATTCCTAAGATCTAGTTAATTCTACTTCTTGTGGCGGAGGTCAAAGTGGGATGATGAGGTAATTCAGTCAGTTGACGCTTTAGAGAATCACAGTACTTCAAGCATCTCTGATTTACGGCTCTCACCAATGTGATAATAAGAGTATCTTACAATTTGGTAGGAAAGCTACATCATAGGCATAAAATATAAGACACGTCATTTTCATACAAATCTTATGAAAAAGTAACATGCTCTTGTTTTCAATTTCAAAGCTCACACCGCTTATGAAAAGGATAGCCATTCAAAGAATATGTGTGTACGGATGAGTACGTAATATCAAATAAATTTCAATAGTGTCAATTATCGCAATTCGGTGGGTTTTTATTAAGCGACTCTTGGCTATAGAGTAAGTTTTTTAATTGTTCAAGAGGATTTTAAAATGCCCTCGGAAGGGGAAACAGCGGTCAAGTTTAGTAATAAATCTACATAAGGGTACTTAATACATCGTTTAGCATTTGAAAAAAAAAACATCAAATGGAGTTGTTGAACACAAAACCTTGAGCCTAGTAATTAGTCAATTCATAAGTTTAAATAATTTTTTTCTCCTCTTGGGATACACAAAGAAAAAAATATTAGAGTTCCACAAATTAAACAAAGAATATTAAATAAATTATGGTCTTCAATCATAGCTTTTTAAAAAGAAAAAACCAATAAAAATGTCGTTTCTCCTGTTAAGTGTATGACTTATTTGCTATCAAATAATTTGACGGAAAAATATTAAATAGTCAGAATAACAGAAGAGTGTGTGTGGTACGATGCTTAAATGTGAATGAAGCAAGTAGCGTGTCTCAAGGCAGAGTTGTATGGCGGTCTATTTTACCAGTCATACCCCTCTGTGGAAACGGTATGATACTTAGTTAGTTTAACGGCTTTAACTGGACTGAAATGTTTCAAACTCATTTATGAAATCATGCAAGATATGTAGTAGTAGGTAGGTATATTATATGTTTTTTATGCGACTTATAGTTGTTACAACTGCGAGCTGAAGCGTAGTGTTCAACGGCCCTTTTCCAGAATCCTGGTTATGCGTAGCAGCTGTTTACCCTCCGATTGTTCGTAATCCCTCAAGCAGTCGGATAATGCATTCACGAAGAGAAACTTATAGAATTTCCGAGGCTTAATATACAAATAACGATAGAGATTTTAAATTTATAACGAGTATTTGAAAAACTTATTTTCCGCATAATTTCGGTTCATTCTTACAAACTTCGTCCTTTGTAAATAAATAGCTTGCGAAATAGCCGAAATTATTTAAAGAACATGAATATTTAGGCTGTTGATTAATTTACATTTTGATTGCGACCGAGCTATTGAAAATGTTAATTTACGATGTGTCTGAAACAGGCATTTACGAAAGAAATTTCTTTAGAAAAATATCATACTTAAGCCAACAGACTGTAGCTCCACCAATTCCCAAACTATAAAACACTTTGCGTCATTTGAAAATAGATCATTGCTCGAATCGTTCTCAGCTGTTTGAATCAGATTCATTATTTTATGATCAATTCATATTTAAAATGAATTAATACTTTATTTTTAGCAGCCCAATATTTAAATGTAAAGGGCGATTTACAAAACTTTAATTGTGCTTCTTTTGCAAAAGTTCCAATTACCCAAAGTCTGTGGGACAATGATTTCCTCAATTTGGAGAATGTAGTAAAGTTAAAGGGAACCACGAGGGAAAGAGATGGAGAAGAGAAAGGTCGGAAAGTGTTTGGCTCTTCGATCTGGTCACTGAATACGTCTAAAGCCACACTTAAGTACCGTTTTGTTTCTGAATATAGTCTGTTGGTCTCTCACTAAGGCATTACTGAGCTTTCTATTGAATTGATTGAGGTAATATGATACGGCTCAGTATTTAAAAAACGCAGCGAGAACGGAAGGATGAATTTACTCATTTTGTAAAGGCTTATTTTTTCCTTTTCATTATTTATAGCGCATGTATGTTTTTTGTTTACGAAATGAAGTATCACGCTGAAAAATCTTTTGGTTTGAAATTAATTCCCAACCAAAGACAATAACATCTCAGAAAGCTTAGTTTTGAGATGAAAGATTTTTTTTTAATAAATATAACCTTTGCTGTAATATAATACTTTTCCTTTTTTTTCTTTGTGAATACTTGTGTAAATATTATGTGAATCTAGGAATTGTGCATTTATAAAAAAGATATAGAAATAGTTTATATTATTGATAGGTACATGCTTTTAAATATAATATAATATTAGAAATTATAATATTATTACAACTGTCATAATATAACGGTCTTCGTCGATCCTCCACTATAAATCTATATTTTTTTCACGTTGAATACATAAAAAAATAATATATAGTATATTTACTGCATGTTCGTTGCTTGGAATGGCTTTAGCTGTACTTGGTGAGAGCTGTACAGATCTGAATAGCCAGGTACTTCATTACCTCCCTCTTTCTACTCTCCCTCTCTTCACTACCTCCAGCCTTACAACATACCTCAATCGGGGATTGAATAGATCTACTGATTTTTAACAGCTAGGAACAGTTGTGCGGTATTCACATAAAAAAATGGATAGTACAAAAATGAAAAAGGAGATTTTGTGCACCATTAACTCAAAATCGTCATTCTATTATATTAATATGCATATAAAAATTGATATTATTATGAAAGAGACGACATTATATTTATTAAAGTTTTATAGAATCGGCTAAAGATTTTGGAAAGTAAATGGCTCGTATTTTCATTGCATTAAATGTCCACGTTCATTCTCAGTAAGCAATTTAAGAGGTAAATGATTAAATATGAAATCAGAATTTTATTAGGCCCCAGCCAACCCTGTCGACAGCCCGGGTAGTTTATTACCCTTCGGATCGATTAAAATCAAATTGCCTTTACACGAATCAGTATATTTGCAAGGTTCTGTCAGTAAAGTCGATTGTTTTTGTGTTAAAGCATTGCTTTGGCACAAAGAAACACGTTTTTATGCAAGCACCATTATTTTAAGAAAAAAAAATTTTTTCGTGGAAAGCAATTACTTTTTGGTTTGATATAATTAATGAAATGAAAAAATAACTTTGTATAACCGGTTTCAAAATTAAATTATAAAAAATAGCTGTGATGAAAATAGGTAGAAAAGTTTAAGCTTGTAGAGGCATGCAATATAACGTAATTTTTAGTGAGATGAATATAAAGATAAACAAATTTAAGTTAAGTTATTGAATTAATTTAGTTGATGATGACAGCCGTATTGTTTTCCAATGTTATTATGTTATTTTGTTTTTCGTTGCTTCGTCTTATATAGGTACAAGCCAGTATTTGAGTAATTCAGACTTGCTATAGTTGCAGTTAAGTCATATTTTCGAACGTGTAGGTTCAATAGAGTATATTAAAGTTAATGTTTTTTTTTTTAATCAGGGCTGTCTTATGTGTATTGCCATTTACAGGTAAACACGAATAATTTCTTTTGTGAGTACGTACGGCCGTACGAGTGTGAACTTTTAGAATTTGGAACTGATGTCAATTAAGATTATCAAATTTTAAGAATAAAATCTTTTCAAATCGTCATCTACCCAATAAAATATCTACCTTTAACCCTTGTATTGACAAGGTAAGAAATATAAGATAAGATCTACATTTTTTTTTCAACTGACCATATATGTCAGCAATTGACAGGATGATAAAGAAGAGATTTTATTAACTGTTGTCATTACTAAAAATGTTGAAATATATGTTAAAAAATAAAAAAAAATGGTTGGTGTAATATATAAGTTTCACTGCCAATATAAAGGTTAGTGTATTTAAGCTGAAATTATTTTATGTTTGAAATGGATTGTCATTTTTTTAAGAAGTCATGTTACATTCCGTGATTTTTCATGGGCAACAATAACTAGTTTTGAAAAGAAAAAAAAAGTTAAATATAATTCTTATGTCTGTTACAGTTTTAGTAAATTCATTTCTTTTATCAAGTAATTTTAATTTGTGTTTTTCATTGGAGGGTTTAGTTAGTATTTTTAAAATCTTAAAACTTTAAGTTGTATTTGTGCAATTGAGTCTGAGCGAATTTAAAAGTGTGCCTATCAGATAAAGGAGTAATATTTGACTTGATTACGGACTAAGGGTGAGTATAAACTTTTAATATTAGAGGTATTATTGAATTCATGAGTGTTTTGAAGAATAAAACTAAACCATTATTATTTTTTATTCTTAATGGAATCAATGTGTGAGAGAAAGTATAAATTGGAATAAAAAATTTACGATGATGAAAAATTGTGTCTACTGCTATGAGAGATGTGTTGTTCAGGTTGTATTGAAAGATTAATGGCTTTTTCGTTTTGAGAAATCTAATAATGTTTCATTTGCTTATGTTTGTTACAAACATTGTTTTGATTTGTTTAAATTGTGCTGGATTCACAAAAACTCACTAATAAATGATCTTAAACTTTTTTGGTCATCCGATCATAGATATTTACCGTGTAGTTCATAAAAATAATAAATAAAATGGGACCTAAATGAAACCCTTCGGGTACACCCCTAGTAGCTGTAAGTGTATATAATAGGATTGTGTCAATTTTTACTTAGAGTGCCCTAATAATGTATGGGACCAAACGGATGGAAAACCGCTAATAGACCGAGTGGTTAGAGCTTTGGTTTTGAGTCAAGCTTGCGACTCATAACAAAGAATATTAACTTTTTTTTTTTAAATCTGATAATCGTACAAGAGTCAGTGAAAATATGGCATTCCAATTTGGGATGTGTATTGAAGCTCAAAAACGTGGAGAAGGAAATTAAATGAGAATAGAAAGGTTGGGTTGGTAATGGGAGGTGCTTAGTGGATCAGATCTCGTAACTAAATAAGGCTAATACAATTTATTTATTTTTCAACAAAAACAAAAAAAAACATTCCCAGGTTACGAATAACTTGACAAAGTTTGAAAAACTTCTACTACCATCATAATGAGGAAAAATGTTGGTTGTGCAATGATGGAGAACTTAGCTAGCAGAGGAATTAAACCCACGACGCCCGGATGTGATTCCGACGCGTTTATCCACTCAGCTACTAACCGGTTTTTCTGCAACCGTTTCATGCAACGTTTCGACTCCAAATGTGGTCTTTCGTCAGGGCGATACTGACAGTTTTCAACGCACAGCTCACAAGCTCTTATTTCACACAAATTCACCCATGTGCAAAATAATTGCATTTTTTGAACGTCAACGAATTCAGAAAATGCTCGCGTATTTGCGACAGAAGATTCATTTTAATTCGGTTCTAGTCAATATGTTTTTATTTCCCGTGTTCAAAAGTTGCCTCGCCGGAACCTTAGAGTAAGACCGGAACTTACAAATTATATGTTATATTTGTCGTAACTAATAATTGGCTATTCCGCTACAAGGCTACTTCACTAACCTGCACAATATGTATTAATTAATTTAATCTGTTTATTAAAATACCTTCAGCCATTTCCACTTATGTTTTTGATTCTGTTTAGTGGTGTTACTATTGGTTTATTGAGTTTATCGAATTCCCATGAAAGAAGTGCAAAATTATATACGATGAATTAAAAGTAATCAAAACAGTGTTTCAAATTTGTGATCTTTGGGATCAAACACATAACTAAACTGAACGAAAAATTGCCAACTTACGAATGATTAATATATTTCCTTGAAAAACACAAAAGGTTTCAGTTTTGGGCTATGGTTTCATAAATTATTTAATTTTCAAACTACTATTTTGGCAAAGGTTGGTAGGTGCGTGTTCCGAAATGATAATCTGCAAAGTCTTAATTTCCCCAGGGGGTCGGAAATATTTTATCAAACATGTATTTTGAACCAATGACAAGTGAATATGTATAAAATAAAAATAAAATATGTGAATTATCGGTTGAATACTCATAGACATAAATGTTAGTTTGGAATCAGAGCCTCGATTTTTTTATTATTTCAGGTTTCGAATTTTGCTGGAGTTAAAAGTATAGGGTTGGTGTTGTAAAACCTTAAAGTTAATGGAAATTTAACGTTTTTGAGATGTAAATGCTTCTACGAAGCCAAACAAGAAAACTGGCAGATACGGTACAGCCAAGAACTATACTAACAGATTTTAATACGGTCTCCAAAGACATTTTTAATCAATGCACCTCTCTCGTCGAACCAAATTTAACCTCTATAAAACCCAGCGACCAATAATTAATGAACGGCTCAGAGTGTTTGGCTATCACAAACAATAGTAAGTAGGTGTTATATGCTTTCAAGAGGAAGGTCGTCTAAATTTTTAAAGCCTTATAAGAAAGTTATGACCTGCGAACGCTTTACACTCTACGTAAAACCAAAAGCTATATTAAGTGTCAATCGCAAAACTTATGATATGGGAACAGTTTTGATAGGTAAGGCATGCAGCATGAATGGAATGCATAACCACTAAAAGAGTATTTAAAAAGGCATATTGGTAGAGGAACTTTGGAAGACCGAGAGTAGAGTGGCTGGATGGTGTGGTCAACAGCAACAGCGTCATTTGGGTATGTGGAACAGGAAGAAGACAACAGATAACTTCCAGTAGGTCAAAGCACCGATGGTAGTGGAGAATTTAGACATTAACATCTGCTTGTTGCTATATAATTGTTTATTTGACTCACCTTTTTTGTTGCAACTCATCCAGTTCAACATTCCTTGCCGTAGACTCAGAAAAAATGAATTGCTGTTCCTCAATCATCATTCTACTAATTATGGGTATCATTCTACACTGTTCAGAATGTCAAGACTTATTAACGCAAGCCACAGTCTTGACATTTTTGGTACCAGTCTAAATGATTTTTGTCATTCTTCACGACTCTACCGAAACTTTGACTTGACCTTGGTATTGGTTTGAATATTCTTTCTTATGTATATTTTGACCTATTTTTGTCATTGGTTCATTATAATATTATGTATGTGCTTTTTTTTTTTTTTTTTTACAATAACTCCACACAGGAGGCCTTGAGGAAAACAATTTCCCTCAGGGCCTATGTCATCTTTGGGGATGCTGTGTGGAGGGTTTTTTCGAGGAAAGGAAGGAGTGAACTTGGGTCTTGAAGAGGCCCATGTTGAAGGAGGGAGGAAAAACAGAGGCCGGCAAATCGTTCCATAGCCGAGCTGTTGAACATAAGAACGAGTCGTAAAAGCGACCCGTTCTCATGTATTGAATGTCAACCGTGTACAAATGTTGGGCGCGCGTTTGGCGAGTTTCCCGACTATGCACCGGTGCCGAAGGGATCAATGACGCAAGTTCCTCGGAGCATCTTCCATTGAAATACCTGTAGAACAAGGACAGCATTCCCACCTGACGTCTGTGCTCCAAAGTTTGCAATCCGTTTGTTAAGATAGGAGAATCTATCAAACGGGCCGCCCGTTCTGCACAGAGTCAAGGGTTTTTTTTCAGGTATTTAGGGGCTCCAGACCAGAGGTGGCTACCAAATTCAACAGTGGGGCGTACTTGCGATTTGTACAAGGTCAGCAGTTGTGTACTATTGAAGTATCTGCGGGCCCTGTACAACACGCCCAACTTCTGAGAGGCTAACTTTACTCTGGCTTCGATGGAGCCCCGGTGCCTTAACTGGTCACTTAGGGTTACACCAAGCATCTCAATGGAAGGTTTGTTGGGAAGATTACTTCCGTTGAAGGAGACTAAATTATCATTTGGATCCCTTTTAGTCGTAATCAGACATGATTGGGTCTTTGAAACATTAAATTCGACGAGATTATTTTTACCCCAAGAGGAGATTCTCTCAAGGTACTCGTCCATTCTCTGCTTCAAAGCCCTCCGAGCCGTTTTTGTTTCTGTGCCCTTTGGGGGCTTGTCAAACAAAAAACCATCATGAACTGTACTGTCATCCGCGTAACAATGTATTGGTGCACATGACAAAAGGTCGTTGATGTGCAACAAAAACAAAGTTGGAGACAGAACCGATCCTTGGGGGACGCCAGCATTAATTGAATGAGAGGAAGAGGTGATACCGTCAACAACCGTCTGAATCGACCTCTCCCTCAAAAAATCGGCAATCCTAGTGCTGTTCTTTCTCTGTTGTTTTTTTTTTCTCATATCGTGTTTTGTGTTTTTTTTTGTAATTGGACAATAGTCCGTTAGTTTATAAATAAATTGTTTAGAAAAAAACAACAAAAAATAAAAATAATAATGATTTCATTTCGTGAGTCCCATTTGAAACTCTAATCAATTCAAATCATTGATAATGTTCAGCCACCGTGTAGCTTAGTGCAGGATGGTTCCATCTGCTACTCTGAATAAATTGAGAGTCTGGGAAAAATTCGACAAAACTTTGCAACAACTTCAACGCTGAAGCTGAACTGTGTTAAGACCCTACCCTGTAAATAATTTCAACCTTTAACATTTTTGCAGACAGCTTTCTTTATGACTTACTGTGTTAGGTCACTCCCGGTTTTCGAAATGTGTAATGTGTATGAAAAGCATTTTTTTAAAACACGATTATAGGGTGATGCTGATAGTATCTACCAGGCTTGATTGCTTATTTTCTTCCTGTTTTACAGAAAGCTCTAACCAAAAGTTTTTTTTTAAATTCATTTTTACTTCTTCACAAAGAGTTTTATAAATGTAGTCTTCTATAGTTAGTTCTAGACTTTTATTTGTTTTTTTAATGCATATCTATTTACAGAAAATTTTAATAACTAAATTACACTAAAATAATGTCAACATACTATATTCACGTTACTTACACACTAGCGATTTGCTATGAAAAAAAATTAATGTGGAATATTTTAAGGAGTTAATAAAATGTTTTTTTTCTAAAACACTTTATACTATCTAGGAGCTACTCATGAGATCGAAATAGTTATTCACTCACGGTCAAAATTAAACCATTATAAATCTTTCTTGCTATCAAAATCCGGACAGAATTAATTTAAAAGTTTGACGAGTTACTAGCAGTCTTAAAGTTTTCCCCCGCTGCCAATGGATTATGGGCCCTACCAGAATTAAAAATAAACCTCATTATGGTTTTATGGGAAAGACGATTTAATTTTTTTATTGAAGAGGTGAAAAATAATATTTCCTTTTACTTCAGAGTTAGGCCTTGAGACAAAACGTTATGGCGTAACAGAAAAAAGTTGCCAGGATATCAAAGTTGAGATAGGTATTGTTTGCAAAACTGGCAATTCATTATTGGTTGTTTGTTACATAAATGCTGGAAGAAAGTTTGAAAACTTTTTTTTCGAAGTCCAAATACTTCATACAGTAATTTCGTGATTTGATCAAAATGATATACACTTTAGAAACAAGTTTTTAGATTATTTTCTAAAAAAACAAATTTAAATATTATAATATGTATCTATGTACTAACACATTACGTTCCCAACGTTTTTTTATAGCCACCGAGATTTTATTTCAGAACCTTTCGCTATCCGGGCGATTTTCTAAGCTACCAAAATATTGATGCGTGTTACGGAAAAGATTTAAAAAAAATCTTTTCCTTAAAATATATTTTTTTACTAAAAATAAGCTTAAGATTATTTTATTTGTTTGTGTGGTAACCGAGAGCATGTTTTGAAATAATATTTTGAATTGTTCAAGGTAACTTTATTCATTGAATAAAGCTAGGTTTGATTATACGAGTGTTCTTCTGAAAGAGTTGTCTAATTTTGGTGAAAAAATATATGTTTTCTTCTAATTAAGTTGCAAAATTTTAGGAGATGTGGCTCATCCAAATTAGGACAGTACAGAAAGCGAAAACACATTATAGATCGCGATATTATATAAAATAAAATGTCGGTAAGTAGACCCCTTGGATGAGTGACATCTCTTGACAAAAATAAAAAGATTATTATTAATTTGTGCAAAGCTCCCATCTATTGATTGAGTTAAAAACCTTGCATCAGGTGCTTTTGTAAAAAAAAATACTGTTTGAACAATCAAAATAATGTGTTCTTCATATAGGAAATATTAATATAATGAAGTACCATTTGTGAAACACTCGAACCGAAATAAATTGCACTGCTTTGAAATAGGCTACGTGAACATTTTTTCACTATTATCTTTGTAATATTTTTTGTTGGTTTTTGTAATGGCAAAAACCATTCCCCTTCTCGAACAGTTCGTGCGAGTTACCCGTGGCCGCATGTCGCAGCCGATTTATCTTATTTTGACCCTCGTGAGTCTCTTTATCTTCTTTTGTTAGAAGGGGGCAAATAGACTACGTGCGTTTGTACTTACGACTGCACACAGCGTATGCTACCCACTTCTCGTACTATGATATACAAGTAAGATAATCGCTTTTCACTAGTGTTACGTTTTTATAATGAACTGGTACCTAAGAGTATCGTGATTATTAATTATAAATTTAATAGCTTTTAGTTAGAAATTACGAGAGTTATCATGGCTCAGGAAAATATCGGTAGAACCACCGGTAAATAAATACGGTAAGTATTCACTCAAATGTTTTTAGTTTTAGTAGCTCACGTAATTCCAAAAGGTGAAAGCTATCGCTGCTAAATGTAAATGATTCAAATTAATGTACGGGCATTTGACCGTAAATCTAAACCAATAACACTTTTGTACCTCACAGTAAATAAAAAACCTTAATATTATCGTAGCTCATAGAAAATACAAATCCTGCAAACGATCATAGCTCACGGTAAATACTAAATAATACGATTTTTTACGTCAGTCTTAATAAGGTTATAAAACCCCAAAAACTTCGTGGTACCTCTATGCACCAGGTGAAAACAACGTAAAAAAGAATGTGTCATCAAAGACCCACATAAAAAATTAGATTAGTAGATTATTTTAATACGCATGGCTAGTTTTAGTTCAATTTTTCGCGTGTTTCGTGTGAAAAGTTGTGATGTTTTGTTGAATCCGAGCATTGTAGTCTAAATCACCTGGGCGGCAGTTGGGGCGCGTACTTCACCATCAAATCGGAAAACAATTTCCATAACGCGTAGCACATTACGTTGCTGAACAATGTCATTCGCAAGTCGTGAACAGTAACGGATCAGTCGACAGGGGGAGGTGATTTTTACAGCTATTTTTTAACCCCAAAGACCGGTCACGTACTTGTCATAATTCAATTTCAGTGCTTCTATCATTCTAAAACGGGTGTCGCTAGTGCTGGCAGCCAGCGGGTTTTAAAGGTATGGGGGTACACTTTGTTTAAAAAAATGAAAGCTTGTTGTAAAATGTCTCTACATATCATCGCTGGAAAGGTAAACCGGCTTAAGCGACACTTTGGTCAAAAATGAGTCAAGTATGCAGTTTTGAACAGTTTTTCTTTCTGCACCGAAAGATTTTTGTGGCCCTTCAGCCATCTAAAATATATTTACCATTTGGGAGAAGGCTTGACTCAAGCGACACAAGTTTAAAGACTTTTTTTAAGCTTGTGTCGCTTCAGGTAACTTGGCGAGAGCATTGAGCTACCTGAGTTAACTTTTTTTCAAAATCCAACCAGGAACTGAATTTTATTGTAAAACGAAAAAAAACTTTAAAGTGCTCTGATGTAAACTTCCCAAAATGACGCTTTAGACCTTTTGCCTTTCCGGCGATGATATGAACTTTCACTCACCATGAACGTGTTCTTGAATTATTATTAGTGTTATTTGAAAAACATACATACAAGTCAAATGGTAGCGTCTTTTATTTTCTGTCACAAGAATTTTGTTCGTATGTGTACGAGTAGTTTACCAGGTTAGCTTTACAAAATATAAAAACCCTATAGTTACCTACCCCTTGGTAAAGAATATTTTTGTTTAGTGCAATACTGAGATTGAAAATTGAATTATGATAGTCAATTGTTTTTTAAACGACACAATATTTCACAAACGTTCCAAAGATCAAATTTACATAAACATGTCGAACGGAGACGAATTCCTCTCTGTCACAAGTAGGACCGCTTGAGTACCTACCCGTGTTAACTTTCGCATTAGCCGATAGAATCAGGTAGAGGTAAAAATGTGATTTATCACCCAAGAAACTCGACATTACCTACTTCATGCCGCCGCCACTATGCCACTATCGCGGGGTAATTTTCCCAGACATTTAGGAAACGAGTAATGTTTTTATCATTCATCGCACTCCTCTGTTAGAGTCGTTCGCCGCTGAAAGCTCCGCTATAACCTCTCTCTCTGTTACGTGCTTGTTCTGTGCGGAAGAGGGAGAGCGTACAGCGGAACTATTAGAGGTACGAATTTATTGCCCAGTGAATAAAACCTCAAATTCACAGACAAGACTGAATAAATTCACGAATTCCGGCTGAAGAAATTCCAATTGAAAAACCGAATAATCTTCAAATTACAGCGAGTTTCATTAAAAAATTGGTTCAACGATTGACCTTTGATGACGCTCGTTGGATTAATGAAAATCTATTTTTATTTTGATAAAAATAGCTACAAATTCCCCTATTTCCTTTGGAAAATTATCATGTTAGGAAAATATCAATGTTTTTCACTTTTAGTTGAGTGTTACTTTTGGATTTTTATATAGCTTCTGATTGATGAATCATTGGCAGTGCGGTAAGTTTTTTGGATTAAGAATCTCAATATATATTCTCTCAAAACATAGAAATAGTAAATATTAAAAAAATATAACAACATATTTTTTTAAATATTGATATTTAACACATCATTTCGTACTGAAAAATCTTTATATCGCCCTAATAAGATACCCGCATTCAAATTTTAAAAACTTTTTTGCATTTATTGACAAGATCTACATTTCCCGGAAAAAGTATCGTATATCTCATACCTCTCTTCCTAACCCTCAATTCCTCCCTCACTTCCTTCAGCCTCCTGACTTTTCTCATGCAATGCATATTATAAAACTACTGGCTCGCTTTATTCAAATGCATTACTCTTCTGACGAGCACCTGTTAATAACATCGGCTCTTCACATGATAATGAATAATAATAATACGCGAGTTCAATTACCAACCCTGGGGTAAGGTCAGAAAGGCGTGGGAAAAAGATTTCGAGGACGTTCGAGTGAACCAAATACTTGAGTCGGGTCACACCAAGAGTATGTACAAAAGAAAATAATGCATGAGGCGATCTATGAAAGTGAATGAAGGAACGAGTGTGTGCCAAAACGAAGTCATTTGGCAGTCCGTCCTATCTGCCCACCTCTACGGGGAAATACCGCGATGGTTAGTTAACCACACATAAATAATATGTTTTAAATTAAGAATAAACGTAGTTTTGTAATAGTAGTATTTTTTTAAAGTGAAACACGTTTTTGAAATTCGTGTTGATCACTGAACAGATAATACCTAGAAGTGTGATCCTTAAAGAAAACGCAATAAGACCTTTTGACTCCAAGGTCCCAGACAGCCAAAGAACTTGATTTTCTCTTCAAGAAAGAATTCCGTTACTTGAAAAACACTGTTTATATTTTACCCGAAGTAGCAAAAATTTCCACTACACCGGGCAAACCGAATCTGCCCACAACTTGCATCTATCGGTTGATGTATTTTATTAATTATGCCAAAAAAATGAAATGATTTATAAAATTATAATGCAGATACATTTTGTTTTAGTACCTATTACCTATGTGTCAAAATAATACTATCGCCGGAAAGGCAAAAGGGTTGAAGCGCCATTTCGAGAAGTTTATACCAGAGCACTTTAAAAGTTTTTTTTGTTTTACAATAAAATTCAAAGTCTTCAGTACCTAGTCTAATAATTTGAAAAAAAAGATTTATAAGCCAAAGATAAGTTCAGGGGTTTTAACTGTTTTTTTTTAATCATTTTCAATGAAGAATTATTTATTCTACCATATTAATTGCATCAACATCAATAAACATAATTAAGACATTATGTTTTACATAGATTTTGATGAAGATACCTACTACAGCCAGTATAATTTAACGTTATAACGGTAAACATCAAGAAATATAGGCCCTCGCAAAGTTCTGAAAGGATCATCATAAAAATGGACATCACTCTTGTAAAACTTCCACGATCGTCGTGAATTTGTAACAAACTCTGAAAACTCGAAAATTCTATCCCAACTTCAAACACAATTAAAAATGTACAACTGCTCAAGGCCAACGATGAAAGGGTTTAAGTGCTGAAATATCTTTGAATAAAAAAAAAAATGTCAAAAAACATTTTAATGGATGAATAAAATGGATCCTACGAATAACATATAATTTTACAAAAAGTATATTATCTTTTAAAGCACTTATTGCCAGATGGCGAGCTTAAAAAGTTCAGTTTGCAAAGTACTCATTTATAGACGAATGAGCCACTTAAAGTTCTTATCTGTTTTTAAATAAGTAAATTATTTATACGTAAAACGGTAATCTCCGACGAAAACCAGCAAAAAATATTCAAGTTAATTAGAAACTTTTTCCTTCACTTGAACATTATATATTTTTAAAATTGAAAAAGTGTTAAAAATAGACTTAATAATTTATAAAACTTATAAAACGCAAAGTAATATAACCATACTTTCATAAACGTTAAAAGCAACATAATTTACTTAACTTAATTCAAAATATTTACCCACTTAAATTATACATTTCCATATTTACATTAGCTAATAAGACAAATAAATAAATGAATTCAACTCCAACCGAAAGTCAATAAATTCACACCCGTCCCCGCTAAGTAAAGCAAAGCCACTTCGCACCTCGCACGAAATCCTTGGAAGGATAGAATAATAATTACCCGCGCACACAGGATTTAATTTCCCTCACGAATATCCCTAGACCAGGCGTGCCCAACCTGCGGCCTGAAACACCAAGTAGAGGCTCCCAATCTATAGCCATGCGAATTGAAAAAAACAGAGAAAATTATCAAAAGAGGTTTGGAGAGTGGGGGAGACCAGGGGCGAGGTGATAAAGTTTGTTTTTTGAAAATCGATTTAAAATTGTTAAAAAATGAAATCTGTATTTGTGTATTCTAGATGTACAATTCTTTTCTAACATTTTGATTGTGTAATAAAATACAAAACTTAAATAAAATAAAATTTAGCATAAATGGGAACCCGAAAAATGTTACCATATGCTGTAAATATATAAGTTTATCCATTTTTTGTATATATTTATTTATTTTAAAGAAAAAGGTTTTTTTACAAGGATCTTCTATTTGTTATTTTTAAAATTAAACTAGGCAAAAAGATTTTCTAATACGATTAACGATTTCGGTAAGCATATAAAATTTCACCATTTGTGCGTTTTTCGCGTCTCTATCTTTTGTATTTAAGTTTTAAGGGATTGCATTAATTTCCCTTTGGCAAGACCAAAAAACTCACAATACGCGAAGAAAAAGCACTTCCCATCTAAAAATAAAATGGTTCCATGATGAGTCTCTTTTTAAACCATTTCTTTTGTAACGATTTACTGAATGTCAAACTTTTCTGGTTCATAAATAGCTTTAATGGCACTTTTCTAAATGGTATAGTTCAGTTCCAACTGACAGCAGTTAAAACCGAAAACCCTCTTTTCATCCATCTCTTTTTGGTCCTACTTTTGGATAAAGGCAAAGAGTTTCTGGTGTGAAATTCCTTAATTTATTCTATTTATTATATGGGTGGATGGGTGATTTTTTGAGGTCACTCGTTCCTGCTAGGGATTCTGTTGAAGGTCACTTTGTTATTCGATAGGTTCAAGTGAAACTGTTCGTTAAATGCCACTTTGTCCTGCAATGTATTCAGATCCAGTTATTTTTGAGATAGACATTTATGACGTTCAAAAGAAGGAAGTCTATGCGGATTAAAAGAATCGATAATAACCCATACGAGCTTAAATGAAAAACTTCGTTGAACATTTTCACAATTCGTCGTTCTAATACGCGCATAAGGCAACACTCATAAGGTCTTGTTAGGAAAATACACGAATGATTCTTAAAAGATAATAAAAGTGGTATTTAATTTTTGAATGATAAGGTATTTTAAAAAAATGAAGCAAAAAAACCCTGCGTAAATATTATATTTGATATCCTGTGTAAATGGGTAATGAGTAAAATTCAAAATTCCACAAATATTTGATAAAAATGACATAAAATTATATATAAACTGTAATGCTAGCAACCGAAAGAATCAGTAAGCGTTTGGTATATAACTTAATAAGTCGAACCTTCAGATTTTTTCAAACAAAAGATCCGTCGCAAAAACTTCATCACAGTCTGGTCTAATATTTGTAATGATGGCATCCCAGCAATCGCGATGGCTTATGAAAGTAAAAGAGGTCCTGCATCGGCATTTAATAATGTCGATGCAGGGGTCGCCGCGCCAGCTATTCATGTTTAATGATGTGTCATTGTATCTTGCACCGAGACAACATATGCGCGAAACCCTAAAAAAGATATTTTAAATAAATTGTAATCTGAGAAGTAAATCTCATAACGGCCCATAGGATTGAATCATCGCCAATTCCTGAAGTTAAGAAGTGAGGAGGATAAATAAATAGATTTTATTTCATTAGTTTGTGTCATAACACATTTACTTCATACAACATCATATATATTATATTTGCGGTACGGTCCAGAGTGAAAGATACTCATGGTATCGCCCTGGTGAAAGACCACCATTCAGAATTGAAACGTTACTTAAAATGGCTTTAGCCGTGTTTGGTGATCAGATCTGAATATCCAAGTACTCCAACCTTCCTATTCCCCATCTCTTTACCTTCCTTACAACCTTCAACCCCATAATATACCCCAATTGGGGATGCCATAGTCTCACTGGCTCTAGACGGTTGGGAGCAGTCGAGACTCTTGTGCGGATTCACTTTTCCTAAAAATGGTGGCTTAATCTTAAATATTTAGCGTGTGACCTAAAACTATGACTCCTCAATCAATGTGATCGGGTCAAAAGGTTGGACACCCGCGCCGTGGACTATAAGCAGAGGTGGAATGTAGACGAATCGCATTAGAATAGGCAATAGATGTAAGTGGCAGAGGCTTTGTCGGTATAGGTACCAGGGGCAGGTGCCATACATTATTCATACAGCCCTGTTTGCCTTCAGCCAACCCTTGGCTACAAACAGTGCCAGTGAGAGGAAACAACAGGGTAATTACGAGACTCGTAAACTCATACGTAAACTCGGTGAGAGACTGTAAAAATGAGACACTGCATGATCATGACAGGTAATTCGAAGTACTTTGAATCATGTCATCGGCCAAAATTGACTAATAAATGCAATACTTGTAGTTTGTGATGTTTTCTTTTGGAATTATTGAAAATGTAGTTGAAAAAATTGTTCTATCACGATTTTTTTTAATTTGATTTTATCAAGAAAATAATATAAATAATTTTAACATTAACTTAAGCTTCAGTACACCAATATGTAAGGTTTTCTCATACATTAGAGCAAAACAGCTGTCTTTGTTTGAGTATTTAATCAAAGGTAACATTTTTCATCGCCTGACTCCGATAAAAGATCTAGTGGTAACTTCAAACAGCATAATGACTCACTAACATTAATACTACATTAATACATAACGACATCCGTGGTCGAGTGGTAAGATGCTCGACTACGAATCCAGAGGTCGCGGGTTAAAACCCGGCGTGCGCAAATATTTTTTATAAAATTATCATGTGTCACAACATTTAATTAATATAAAATAATGTATGTTAAATTTGCGGCACTTCCCGGAGTGGTAGATACGCATAAAATTGACCTGGTGAAAGACCACCATTCAGAATCAAAACGTTGCTTGAAATGGCTTTAGCTGTGTTTGGTGACCAGATATGAATAGCCAAGTACTTCCTAACCTTCCTCTTTTCTATATACTTTCTCTTCCCTCTACTTTCAGCCTCACAACATACCTTCCCTAATCGGGGATGCCATAGTCTCACTGGCTCTAGACGGTTAGGAGCAGTTGAGACTCTTGTGCGGTATTCACGATAAAAAAATATTTTAAAAACTCACTGATGCTAGATGTATCGGAGTCAAACTATATTATCTGGGCACCGAATAAAGCGTTCATTATAAATCACGAGCATTGAAAGAGTATATTAAAAATGTTGACTTTTTTATATTTGCGCCTCCATGGATCGTATCGTTGGTTGTCTCCGTCAAATTTTATCCTCTTCACTATTTTGATTAACGGCCACGTATCAAAAGGTGAGGTTCTGGCACATATCAATCTATTTGTGCCTGGGGATGTCGTCACACCTGGGAATGTCGTCACAACATTTTGTATTTTCGAGCGAGTCGTACAAATCTGTACCTGAATTCGCAGAGCGACCCGCGACTGAATACGGTGCATGTTTAAACTCGATGTATCCTTCGAAAGCTGCAATGGGTTTGTAAGGTTTTTAGACTTACGTACTCACAGTAACAAAGGTATTTTTAAACGAATTAGATATGAGAACATTTATTTATTTATTTTATACTAACGGACCATTGTCCAATTTCAAAAATAGAAAACAAGAAATGTTAAAAAAGAGCATCAGAGAAAGAATAGCACACAAATAATATTTTAATGCAGCAATGAAAAAAAAAACATTTGAAAGAACATTCAAGTCAAAGCCTGAACAAGGAAGGTAGAGTCATAAAGAATGACCAAAATCATTTTGACTGGTACCAAAAATTTCAAGACAGTTCACTTTCTCTCTGTTCCTTTGTTATAATTTAAATGTTATTCTATTGTTTTCTCATTGTTCTGTTATTTTATTTTATATTTTGTTCTTCCTCTGTATGTATATTTGACGCAACACTTTGTATTTTTTGTTTAGTTTCATTTTGTACCCCGATGATGCTTAGGCTAAGCAAAACCGATCGGTCATAAAAATTAAAATAATATCCGTGGTCTTTTACAAAGTTATTTTTTTTATTTCTTTGAATACGTTAAACCACAAAGTGATTGCTCTCTACGAAAAAAAAAATTGTGTATACTTTCATATGTATGTAAGAATATAAACAAATTTGGAACTGATGTTAATTGAAGTCGTCAAATTTAAAAAAAATGATCTCTGAAATCCTTACCTACCTAATAAAGTACCTCCCTAGGATGTATTTTAGCAGACATTATTCTATATTTGAAAAGGGTGGATTAAAGCTTATAATTTTTTTCTTGACAAGTCAAGTTACATCCCATGTTTTTTCACGAGTAACAGCTAGTAGCTTATTAACTATTTGAAAGCCGTTAAATAATCTAATTAGTACTTGTTACTTGTTATCAAACTTCTATTTTCCTGCCAAATTTCTCTTCCGACTTCAAACATTCATCGATTAGTGATACAATGAACTCTTTTATGTTATTGAATATGGAATATTAGTAATTGTAATATCTGCAGCCATTTTTTACCGAGTTCTTGAGTGACTTACGCATAAAATTAAAAAAATACGTTCTTGCATTGAGACAAGAATAGACAATCACACGACATAAGATGATAAATTCAGCCTTGAAATTCGCATTACATCTTCTCCTGTCGTTGTCTCCGTCTATTAATTCTAATCGCGTCTCGTTTCTGAGGAAACCCTCGCATTCTTCGACGAAGCGAAGATCTTACGGCAAAGGCGAATGACTTACATTTTTTAGGCGGATGATTTGTTGGTCTTCATTACATTATTATGTAAATGTTAAGTAAAAAGACAAGTGTTCGCATGATACGCCTAACAATTTGGTTACATTAAATCTGAACTAGAATATTATGCTGAACAATTTGGGCATAATATAATGGAGCCGAAATAGGATTTTGCATAAAAATAGTACAAATTTATTCAGAAAAGAGAGTCCGTTTCGAGAAAGGCGGGAATTTCCATTTTGTGTGAGGTACAACACGTCTTTGTCTATTTTGATTTATGAATTTGATAAACTTGCCTCTCTTTTTTCTTTCAACGAATGATATGAAAAAGCCTTGTGGTCAAAGCAGTGATGGTGGCGACAAACAATTTAACAAAGTTGCATACAAATTCTACACAAAATTTTAACATTTCTGTAGAAATACGCGGACATGATTTTATTATTTTATTTTTATGTAATTACCGTACAAGAGTCCCAACTGTCCAATCCTCAATTTGGAGAATGTTTTAGTACTGAAGGAAGGGGAGAAAAATGAGATTCGGTAGAAAAGGATTGGAACTACCTGGCTATTTAGAACCGGTCACTAGGTCAAACACGGGACATTATTTCACATTCGCTCTATTTTCCTGATTGTACTAAATTAGATTTTTACCTTTTCTGCCTTCTATCCAACAATATTTAAAATTCTCTTTTAAAAACGCCGCTGATCATCAAATTAGTATTGGCGAATTCTTTGTACAAATAAGCATTTTTTTCAGGCGTTAAATTGAAAATTTGCCAGAACGTTGACAGCTAATTGTAAACAACGCTGGAGTAAATATTTTTGAATAGCGTATTGACAATAATTTTAGATTGGTATATGCCTACTCGTACATCAATTATTTTATGTATTTGGGTATCTTTGAGACTAAGGAAATATTATTCTTGGCAGTTATATATCTAACGAACCAGTTATAAAAATAAGTAATGTTTTCCTAAGCGATAAAGCAATCTAGAAAGAAAACACGCGAAGAAGGCTCTTTTTTTCGTTTGCAACCTCCCTGCAAATATGTATAGGAACACTGCGCTTTAAAATTTGCAAAATAAAATTTCTCGAAGATAAATTCCAGTAGCCACTAGATTCACTTACGCCTAGGTTAGAGGTCGACCCAATAAAGTCACAATTTATCAGCTGCTTGAAGACGATATGACCTGAATTTTATTCCAACCTTGCTCCAGGGAAATATCGCCCATAAAATACCCAGTAGACATCTTAGAGTATGAACATATGGTACGTTCTTAGAGCTTTGTCGAGGAAAATAGTACTGCGCTCTGGAATATATATATATTTTTTTTAACTATTGAGAATAAGAGCTCTTGTCGATTTTTTTTCATTTCTTTAAATGGTTGAATTGTGGAAAAGCTGTAGTACTGAGTCAGTACTGCCATTTTAACTCAACCTTACCAAAAATAAGTGTTTAGTATAAGCACTTATTTAGAATCAGCAGTTACGTAACTTTTAATTAATATTGATTGAAAACCTCTGTTTTAGATAAATAATCAATGAACACGAGAGACATATTTTTTCAAGCGTCCTTTGAAAGATAAAACCCATGAAAATATCTATTCCCTTGTCGCCTTTAGACCTTGTCGATAGCATCTTCACTAAATCTATTCAATAGTATCTTAACCATGTAAAAACACCTCAATAAAGTGTCCCATAGAATGGGGAAGATAGGACTATAGTGTCGTCTGTGTTGTTGCAATATTTTTGGATCTATACTACATTTTAGAATTTTTAACGCCAGAACTCGTTTTTTTTCAAAGTTAGAAGAAGTTTTCTGTGCAAGTTTATGAACTGAGGGACATAATGGAAATATTTAAAAAATCGACATTCCAAATCGATTCTAAAACACAAATAATCGAGCGGATGTTTCGAAAAATTCGTTCGGATCCGGACAGTGCGATTTTGAAATTTGAATGTTGGAATGATGAAATCGTTGATGTTTTTGTTTGTGTAATTTTGATTTAATTTAACAGAGTGAATTTTAATCGGACGTAGTTATACAGAAAGCGTCCCACCCACAATTTTCCAAAATCGAGTTGACCATGTTTCCGAGATTTTTATTTGCTGAATACATCCAACCTCTAAATGAAATAGATTTTTGGTAATTCAATTTTTTACCAACGCCCATTGTAGATATTTGGCTTAAATTGAAGTTTAAAAACATTGAAATGAAAGGTAACTTGGGAAACACATTTTTTTTAAATAAATATATTGATAAATTACACCTATTATAATAATTCTTATGTAGAAAAAAAAAACTGAAAATTACTTTAAAATGCCGATTACGCATATAAATGCTTTTGTATCGTCATATTTCCAAACACCTTTTCTCTGTTTCATTTTTTTGGGTACTGCGTCCATTCGATTATGGTAAGAGTAAAAAAGTTTTTGTTTATTTAAAACCTTTTTTTCGATATCTTCGGAATGAAGTTCTCAACTATCCCCATCTCAAGCGTGAGCGAGTAAGAAACTTTGAGTAACAATGATTATTGTAAGGTAAGGAACAATGGTTGTCTGAAGTGGGTTTTCTGAGTATCATCACTCTACCATTTGTTGCATCCTGTGTCTTGAAATTATTTTGTTTTTCACTGTGACAAACGAACGTCAAAACAAACGTTGACACGAATGTAATTTATTGTCACGCAAATAGAAAGCTCTTCTCAGTCACCTTCTGATGAATACTTTTGTAGGTTGACCATCAGGGAGGTAATATTAAGGCAAGAACAACTCAGTAGAAAAGTGCAGTTATTCCAGTCATGCACGTTTGAAAGTCATAAGCTGTGGTGTCATCTTGGAGTAACAATATATGGAGAGAGAGCTGATTCTTTTTACCCAACCTATTCAAATTTAGGATAAATCACTTTCTCCGGGTTTTTACATAGTACACCATGAGAAAGAAAGAGACAGCAAAATTTCCCAAATTATCACACCGCTTTAAAGTATTGTAAGGATGTTCTTCGTGTACCGCGTCTCCGTCGACGCCGCCCACACGTTTTGATGTGTGACATAAATGGACATAAGTCAAAGGTTTTTTAGTTTTGTTCGAATACTGTGGAAAAGTGGTTATACGAATAAACAAAAACACTATGTCGATATGTGCTATGAATGGATGTATAAATACCCTAGCCCTAGTCCTAGCCACGCCCAGGTTTAACCGAGTCCGGCAAACCTCATCAAAACTGACTACAGCAGGTGGGGTGTCATCCTCTACCTTGTCTTCCAGTAACCGTCTTTAATATTTGGATTAATTTCACTTGTACGCATAGGTCTCAAGTAGATTTAAAAGGAAAAACATATCCTTAGGGTTGTGTTTATTGAGGCATATAGGTATATAAACTTCTTACAGTGATGTACTTGTAATCACCGAAAAATAGTTTTTTTTCTTGCTTACGCCTACTTATTGTCACTAGCGAAAAAGGGACAACAATTGTGTATCTTTATATCCGTGTAAAAAGTTCGAAAAAAAACTGAAAAACCCGAAAATTTATTCTTTAATATAAATTGTACATTTTTATTTCAATGTTAAATGTAAAACATAGCATCCATTTTTTAATATAGTCCATAACGTTTAAAGCTGCCTTTAATTATTTTGTAATCACTTCATTCGTAACATAGTCGGCCGTGGTTTAACCAAACACGCGCCTCGAGATTCTCAATATTGTATTTGCTAATGT
The DNA here is from genome assembly GCA_022651775.1 of Drusus annulatus. Classification (NCBI taxonomy): domain Eukaryota; kingdom Metazoa; phylum Arthropoda; class Insecta; order Trichoptera; family Limnephilidae; genus Drusus; species Drusus annulatus. The sequence continues at coordinate 489,475 of JAGWCC010000534.1, read as the reverse complement.
TAGAACAAGATATTATCGAGAAGCATAAAATATTTTGAATTGTTAATCATTAATTACTTTGTAGTGTTCAACAGTCTATTAATTTATTTTCACTATTAATCAAAATACAAGAGTGGGTGCCCAACCTTCCAGATGGGTGCGTTAAAACAAATCGTGGACACAACACCCAAATCTAGATAAATTTAGAGCACGATAACGGTGTCCATTTAGGGGTTACCCACACTTGAAATAAAGGCCACATTTTAAATAGGGATGGTTGATATCGAAAATTGGATGTAACTGCGGTTCCAGTTACCGGTGACTGGAAAGGAACCGGAATTAATCCAGTTATTTTTGGGACCGGTTCCTGGTACCAGCAAAGTTACACGAAGAAGATTTTTATATTATATTAAATAATTCCTGTAATATATTTTAATTTCATGAGGGGGGGGGGGGTTGCTTACGATATTCTGAGAACGGAAAGAACTGAAACCGGTTCCTCGTTTTTCGTCACACTAGTTTCCTCGCCAAAAGGAATCGCACCTTTCCGGAAAAAAGCATTTAATAGATATTTGCCAAAAAGAGGAACCGGTTCCTCGGAGAAATAATATCGACGGTTCCAGTGACCGGGTTGGATCCGGTTCCTTTTAACCGTGACAGGAATTTCGAGGAATATCTCTATTTTAAATGTAATAACGTTTATAATTATGGCTATCGTTTTGTTGGGCTTAACAAGAAAATCATCATTTGGATAATGTTATAAAAATGGGATTTAAAACTTAAAAAAAAACATAAATAATTTAACCTTATTGATCGAAAGGTAACATTCAGGCCAAGATGGACAAATATTATCCGAAAATAGATATTTGCCTTTCACCTCAATTTTCTTGGTTAACAAGTGACACAGCGTCATCTATGTAAAGCATAACGTTTCACTAGAACAAACATTAAAGTGTTTAAACAAAGCTTTGAAGGGTGTTTGATAGGAGTCCGATGTGGACAGAATAACCCGAATAATCCCCTTTCCGCCCCTCGCCACTCTATTTTTTGTGAATGACGCATCGGGTCGTTTTATTGACAGCCTTCGTGGTAAGATAGGTTAAAGGTTTCATATATTATACCACGTAACGAAACCTACTAACTGATAATGGCAGCATTTGCACATACTTCAGGCTTACGTGTTTTTCCCGTTTGTCCTTTAAATAATGTGTATTTTAATGGTCGTTAGAGTTTTCAATAACCCTCCCATCATCCAGACCGAAATAGAAACCTATATAGAACACTACATGCTTAAGGGTCAGCACTCAAGAATAACGATGAACGTTACTTTCTAGTATTCTAATACAAGCATTACTACAAATTATTTATCTGTAAATTTTCTACGGGTAGTTAAAAAAACGTCAGAGGTTTCTAATGAATATATTTTTTTAAATTGTAATCCTTTTAATTCCATGAAAAACATACATAAATCTCAGTAAAAGGTGTAGTTTTAAAACTAAAAAAGCATTTTTAACGTTTTACCTAAAATTCTAGTATGCATTTCATTAGAATTTAATAGTATTTTCTGGACACCTTAGACATTTTTTTAACTACCCGTAGAGAAATAACATATGAATCATTTAAGAATCAGAAGTATTACAAAATCACGCTCCAAAATATTTTTATTTTTTTGTGTGAAGCGCTAAAATGGCTTATTTTTCACACCTAATCCAGAATCTACATAAAGACAGTGTTCACAATAATTTAAGATATAAAAAATACGTCTCATTCACGCGTCACGGTGCATACTTGAAATTTAGAACTCCAAAAAATTGCTAATTTTACAATTCCAGCTTAAAAAAAAATTAAATGCAACACAAGAGTCCCAACTGTCAGGAGCCACTAAATATGGCATTCCCAATTAGGGTATTTTGTCAGACTGAAGGGAGTGTAAAATAAATAGAGATGGAAAAAAGGAAGGTTGGAAAGTACCTGTCTATTTAGATCTGACCAAATACGACTAAAGTAATTTCAAGCAACGTTTAGATTCACAATAGAGGTCTTTCACCGGGATAATATTAAGAATACCTTTCTGGAGCTAACTTCCTCAAGATGACTTTAGGTACACAGAAAGGATGGACAGCCACGCATTCCTGTATTAACACCCCTTGCTTTAATCACATTCATACATCGGATCGTTTATATTATACTTTTCTGTTGTCTCTCGACACGACAATTTAATAAAAATGTTTTTATTTTATTTATTAGATATTAACCTACTCCAAGATTTTTTATTTCATGTCCAGTTAAGTAATAATAATAATATTTGGATGATTTTTATAGCGCCGTTTTTGTGAAAAATCACCTCAAGGGCGCTGTACAGATCTTGTTAAATTGTAATGTTTATGTAAGATGGAATGCGGCCGCCCTAACAGGTTTAGATCAACGTGGGGAAATATCATCTGGCTGTCATCTGTAAGGGTGTCACTTGGGTGATTTGTTGGGTGCCTGGTTCGTTCGCGTTCGGGAACAGTCGGTCGAGATCGGCACTCCCCCGCCCCCCTGCCGGTTCCCGGGTGGTCGAAGGGACACATCTGGACAAGGGTCAAAGCAAGCCATTCTCGGGCAATTGCACTGCATTTAAAACACTGATATTTAAAGATTAAAATATTTAAAAAAAAATCAAAATTACGTCGAAACTAGACACTTTAAAATATTAAGAGTTCGTTTGTAAGTACCCATAAATTGTATTTTATTTTGTTCTATCGTAATTTTCTTCCCCCTCACTTCTTCAAAAAATGTTTGTAATTTTTCTTTAATCACAATATACTTTTTTTAAATTTTCAATGTTTCATACTATAATACATATTTATATTTAAAAAAAAGTCTATTTATGTTACTTTGTTTAGTTGAAACCTAAATACCGCACTTTATTTGTGTTTATTATTAATATAAATTCTTCTTTATTCTATGCATAACACGTATATTAATCTTTTATTTTTACCATTTTTAACTGTGAAAAATCATCGGATTAATCTCGAATGTAACATGACTTGCCAAGAAAAAATATGAGTTCCGATTCAAACATAGAATAATGTCTGCTAAAATACATTTTATGTAGGTACTTTGTTAGTTAGGTAGTTATTTGGAAAGATAAATTTTTAAATTTTGTTAATTTTAACTAACACCAGTAACAAAATTTGAAAAATTCACACTTGTACGTATGTTAACAAATGAAATTGTTTATAGTTCCCGTGATGTTTAAAAACCCAACAGAATTAGCATAAATACGATTTTTTTTCCGCTGAAAATATTGTTTTAGTAATCATTTTTTTACCCAAATTTGTAAAAGATCCGATATTTTCGTTTCTATGAAAAAAAAAATTTCAACAATTCCTTCGAGCCGGATTTGAACCAGCGGCCTATGGATATCTATTCAACTTTCACCTTACAGTCCACCGCTCTACCAACTGAGCTATCGAAGGCGATGACGCAATTATCAAAAATGTTGAACATAATATCGTAAATTATTGACAGGTACTATATATTTATATATATATTATATATAATAGTGCATAATATTATTTATAAAATATTCATGATAATCATAATTTCTTTTTTTTTTCGATTTTTTTCATAATTTTTTCTATATATGTTTTAATATTATTATGACATGTAAAATAATATGTTTAGATTTTTAAACTGGAGAAGTAGAAAGTGGAATAGTAATTATTATTATTATCTGATTTCTATTGCGCCGTTTTCGAGAGCAAAATATCACTGGATATAAAAATCTAAGTGTTTTTACAACCGTTAATTTATTTTGAATTATTTGTGAATCAACGATATCATTATAAAAACATAACGTATGCTTCATTGTATACTCGTACATATAATTTAAATACATGGTAAAACGCATTTATGTTTAAATATCACAAAATTGGGTTATCACTAACTTAGTATCGTCCTGGTGAAAGACCACCGTTCAGAATCGAAACGTTGCTTGAAATGGCTTTAGCCTCGTTTGGTGACCAGATCTGAATAGCCAGGTACTTCCCAAACTTCCTCTTGCCAATTTCCTTCCACTCCCCACTACCTTCAGCCTCACAACATACCCAATTTGGGGATGCCATAGTCTCACTGGCTCTAGACGGTTGGGAGCAGTTGAGACTCTTGTGCGGTATTCGTGTAAAAAAAAAAAATCTAAATTTTAATTTAAATATATAAATATTATTTAAATATATTAAAAAAAAAAAAAAAAAAAAAAAAAAGCCAACATAAGCTAACATAAGCTATGTTTGGTAGTCACTTGAGCCTAACAAACTATTTTACCTGCATAAAAAGACAACGAAAATTCTAAATTAATACCCACGGAAAAACTCAAAAATCCTAAGCTTGCGTAATTTTCTCAAATTCAGGTTAATATGCAAATGCCACAGGGCTAATAATCACACCATCCTTCGATTACCTTCCTTTTGAATGACTGGCTATCGAAATCAACCCCCGACCCCAACTGCACCACCCTTCCCGTGTTCCGCTGCGACCGATAGTTTGTGGGGTGCTGAAATTCGTCTAAGTCAACAGACAAGTCAATTGAATTAATTATTGGACTAGAACCTCCATGTCCAATAAGATCAGCTGAATATTTTATCGGTTTGAGGGGTGATACGATGGGTTATCAAGGTGAATAATAGTACGAACTTTTTTTATTGTAGTGACTTGTGCGAAATATTTATTTCTAGTGCAATGTTCGTGCTGAGCAAGGTACTCGCCCTGCCTTGGATGTTCCTTGTGTTGTGTCATATTTATCGGCTTCGATGGACCATTTCTTGTTCAGCACGAAAGTGGCACCCTTTGCCATACAAAACTTATTTTTTAGATAAGCAACTTTGGTTGATGCAAGACGAGAAATGTAAAATACAAAAGATTACCCGTAAAGAAAAAAGTATTTAAAATAAAGCTCAGAGTCATGCAACATAATGATGATATTTCAGTAGAAGTGGCTAAAATATATAAATATAGTATATTAATAATAATGTTTGTTGGCAATAAAAATCTGTTACATACAAATGAGATTGTAAATGCATCTATGAGAGCACACAATGATGAGTGATATAATAAATTAGTAACAATATTTCGCCCTCCAAGCCATCCTCAAACATAAAATGCTTAAGCCAGGTTGTTGAGTATAAAACTGCAAAGAAAACGCTTTTATTTTTCGTATATTATGCTCTTTGTCAACGAGACGAAAAAGTTATGGCATGTTTTGTCCTTCGAAGCAGATTGCATCCAGCAATATAAAAACTGCATCGCTGCTCTTGAAGAAAACGACATGTCGTAAGGTGACTTTTACAATCGCCACCAACTCCGCATATACGACAGAAGCCAGTATATTTGTTGTTTTGACCAATCACATACGAGCTGGTGCAAGAGAAATGGCAGATTTTATACGAGAATTCTAAATTAAGGTTTATCTAAACAGTTTCCCATAGAAGAGGAGAATTCTACAAATGGATGAATGATTACGACGAATTACGATGATAAACATAACGATATTCTCAAATGCTGAGAAGCAGAAAAATATGACGCGAAATAAAACACTTAAATTCATTGCTGGCAGAACATTTTTGATTTTTCACGTATTTATTTCTAATTCCAATAAATACATTTTTGTTAAATTTTACCTTTTTAGTCAGCTTTAGAAAATAAATTGCAAGGCAGACAAAAAACAGCGTTGGAATATAGGTAATTATCACACTTAAAATATGTCAATTGAAAAAGAGAGGTTTAAAGATAAATAATATACTAAATTAATAAACAATATTGACCTTCCAATTTCTCTGCGGATCACTATTTAAATTTCACGTAAAAAAGTTCGGTAAATAATAATTTAATACATTCTACTATCATACCTTTACTCACAAATTGAAAAAATAATATTGTGCTATGTAAAATATGTTCTATGTAAAACATGTTCTTGTAAAAGTTATCTTGCATTTTTTGAACAATATTATTGCGAAACGGAACAATTTAGTCATGTTGCATTACATTGTTAAACTGAACAAAATATTATTAGAAGAAATAAATTTAAAAAACTTTGTATAAGACCACGGATAGTATTAAAATTTTATGACCGACTGGTTTCGTTTAACTCAAGCATATCGGGGTACAAAATTAAACTAATTAAAAAGCATAATTTTGTACCCTGATGATGCTTAGGCTAAGCGAAGCCTGTCGGTCATAAAACAAAATAATAGCCGTGGTCTTACACAAAGTTATTTTTTAATTTAATGAAAATACAAAAAAAATATTTGCTGTGCGGTATAAAATTTTGAACAAGATAAATAGATTTTAGGCATGTTGTATCAAAATGTGAAATAGAAAAAAATATCTAGTATTTTTAGGCCCATTGTATCACACTGGAACTCTAAACGATAATGTAATTACAAGGTTTGTTTTATTTTATCGTAAAACGGTACAATACACCCAGCCTTAGCATGGTGTATTGAATTATAAAACAAAACAATGTATAATAATATATGAGTAAGTAGGTTACACCTAAGAACAAAAATAATATCAGCTTAGTATAGTTGTTACATGTAACCCCAAGTAACAGTGAGCTTTGGAAGATATTCAGATTAGTGTAGTTTATGCGCCGTGAAAGTTTACGAGTTGAGTTTACTGGGGCTTTCCTTCGACCATGACAAAGTTTGTCCCGAACGGGAGTTTAAAACTGTTCCATGATTTACACCTTACTGGCATTCGATAGTTTCGGTATTTTGATCTTCAAATGATAATCTTCGCGGAATCAGTTGCGCTAAGAGGCCGTTAACATTAAGCTGGCAGACCTTGAAAAGAAGTTTATTCCTCGACGTTTTGGCAGATTTTTTGTGATTTGTGACCTAAGTTTAGGCTGTGAAAAGGAACATTGACGGTAATGCACGCTTTGAGAAGCCTTAATCCTGTTATGATTGATGGTAACAATATATTATCAGAATATTTTAGTCTGTGTGTGGTCCTGCCGCTGAGATTTCCGTTGTAATCTATCAATTACCTAACATGGCGGTCGAGAAAATACCCTAACATTGTTTTAACCTTATTTTCATGTAATAAATAATGTTTGAAGCATCTATATTTTTGTTGCATTCGTCGTATATGAGAAATAGTAAGAGGTTAACACAGAGTGATTAGTGGTTATCTATGTGGTAAACTTCAAAATGACTTATTTGGAAATCTTTTATTGAGCAATAAAAAATATGGCACTGTAGCGGTTCCAGTTACCGGAGACCGGCAACGAGCCGGTTATTTATCCAGTTACTTATGGAACTGGTTCTTGGTACCTGTTTTTTCATTATTTTTCTTTTCAAAAATTGTATTTTCATGGGGGGGAGGGTTGCTAGTGATATTCTCATCGTCTCTAAAAATATCCGGTTTAACTCAAAAAATATATATATATGGGAGGGGGGTTGCCAGGGATTTTTCGGTCGAAAATAACCGAAACTCTGTATATCGTTCCTTCGAAAAAGTACCGGTTATTCACGTTTTGAACCTCGGTCAATTGTGATTGCACGAAATTTTCATTTACCAAAAATAGGAACCGGTTCCAAAAATAACCGGTTCCTCAGAGAAATAATATCAACAGTTCCAGTTCCTCGTAACTGGGACAGGAATATCGTACATCCCTACAATCCTCCACTGACCGGGCTCCGATTGCATGGAATCCTCTCGCGCTCTTAAAATCCTAAATTAGCGTTAACATGTCAAATGTAATTAGTGTAGTAATTAAGTGAATAAATTTATAGAGATCGTTCTAAGTTAAAACACACATTAACTTTAGCATCGTGCTTCACAAAAATGTCATGGTTAAAATTATGTAGAGAGCTGAAAACAGTCGTGTTGTCCTAGAAATTTTCCTAAAAATATTTTGATAATTTCACTACGCAAAAGTTCACTGTTCGTTTTTTTTCTGTTTCAGATAAAAACAAATATCTGTTTTATGGTTTTTAGATAAGCGAAATAGCTTGAACACTCAACAGATACCTACTTGAGAAGCAAGTCTCGTAAAAACTTATTTCATTGTTTTCCAAGAATTTCCTCTTTTTTCTATGTTTTCTATGAAGTTACTAATAAATAATAAAACTATGTGCTTAGCACTGAAAATACGAGGGTGTACTCGTATATCACGATCATATCATCAATTTTTTATCCCGAAACAATAGAGAATTATCATTATTTAGTTTTTTTCCGATTGTTTATAAAACTTCTAAGCCTTGCGAAGAAAAACAATTTATTATCAATAACTCAATAAGAATTCGGAAAATATCAGAAACCAACCAACCACATATTTTCACATTGTTGACTCTAATAACCTTTTAAAATATATGTTTTAAAGATTTAAATGAAAATAAATTATTTCACACAAATAAAAATTTTTCGTATGCCATTTAATTTCATAATCTGTAAAGGTATTCAATTTTATAGGTAAGAGTTTCTATGTTTTGACGCGCGTTGCCGTGACGTGAACCCTAATATAATATTATTAAGAATTGCCAAAATAGCGGTGAGTTACGGTAACGCGCGTTAAATATTGAGACGGCGCAACTCATGTGAGAACTATCAAAACATTAGGTTAGTGGCAATGACGTTACATATATAGACACGTTATAGCCTTAGAGTATTAACACAAAATGTGGCAAGCAAAACACGTACGTTACCAGTAAATTCATCATTCAAATATCGGTAATGTATGACAAAGATAGACATTCATAGAATATATGTGTATGAACGAAACAGAGAACCGAAGTTCGGACCGTGTTCCATACTTGCTTGAAACGACCTCAAGCGACGCGTGACCGTTTAGTACTAAATCGGCTTAAACACCGATTACACCAACTAGCGTGATTATTGCTTGCCACTTTGAGAGCGCTACAACGTGTCTATATTCATGTAACGTCATTGGTTAGTGGTAGATACTCGCCCGTGTGAAAACCACCATTCAGAATCGAAAGATTCATTGAAATGGCTTAAGCCGTGTTTGTGATCAGATTTGACTAGCTTCTTTATTCTTCTTCCAAACCTTCATCTTCCCCATCTCATTCCCTTTCCACTACCTTCAGTCTCACAACATAACCTAATTGGGGATGCCATAGTCACACTGGCTTCAGGCGGCTGGAACTCTTGTGCGGTATTTACACAAAAAATAGTGTAGTGTGAAGAACTGCGTGATATAAAAGTGAAGAGGAAACTCTCGGGCTCGAATCGACAGAATTTGAAACAACAAAATCGATATGTATATAACCGAATATTTACTCAGCTGTTAATTTTTTTTTTTTTTTTAACATTCGGAAAAATACTCGACAATAAATACTTAACGTGTTTTTGATATTAAATTGACCGTCCTTAAAAAATAGGCACTAGTGAAATAAATAAAAAATCTATAATACATAAAGAGGTTTTTTTTAAGCCATTTATTTACCCTTAAAAAATAATGAAAGTAAAATAATATATACGCCGATATAAAAGATTAGTAGAATACATACCTATACGTGTTTTCAGTTACTACGATTTTGCACTCAGCGTGCGATTTTTAATATACACTAATATTAAGAGCAGCAAATAAATTATTCGCGTAGCATAAATTATGTTGTAATATAAATTTATTGAATGCAGACACAGTATATTAATTTATAAACTATACATATCACCTTCGATAGCTCAGTTGGTAGAGCGGTGGACTGTAAAGTGAAAGTTGAATAGATATCCATAGGCCGCTGGTTCAAATCCGGCTCGAAGGAATGGTTGATTTTTTGTTTTTATTTTACACGAAATGAAACCTCTTTCCGAATTACGTAGATATTTTTAAGCGCCTTTTAGAGGATTTAATCACTGAAGGAATCTTTATAAAAGCGACAAATAATACTTAAGCCTTTCGATCTTCAATGATAAGTAAACAAGAAAAATTATTTCATACCTTTTTCCAATTAAATAAATCAATTCATCTTTAATTACCTACTAATATTATTTTGGATAAGGTTTTTTTTAAATTAAATGTGACAGCACTCAATTATATACAAATATATAGATTGCTGCTAGCAAAGGTCAAACATACGTAATGCTATTAATCAATCATTTTCCTAAGGTTATTTAGATATTTTGAGACTGGAAACTCCATTAATGGAGGACTGAACGCTGTTGGCGCAAATAAGAAATTGTCCAAAGAAGCGAAGCTAGCAGTCCACAATGAAGTGCTTATACCAACCCTGATGTATGGCAGTGAGGCATGGAACTGGCAGAGGAAGGATGAAAGTAGACTGAATGCTGTGGAAATGAGATCCTTGAGACGTGTGTGCGTTAAAACCATGTATGACCGTATTAAAAATGTGGATATCCGGAAAGAATGCAAGGCTGATGTGAGCGTAGGATCAAGAAAGGGACGCTTAGATGGTTTGGGCATGTAGAGCGAATGAACGAATAAAGGAGTGTAAAAAGAATACATGATGCGAAGGTGAATGGAAGAAGAAGTCGAGGACGCCCAAAAAAGACATGCACGATCAAGTAAATCAAATACTTGAATCGGGTCATGTCAAGAGTCAGAATAACAGAAGAGTATGTATGAGACGATGTATGAATGTAAATGAAGCAAGGAGTGTGTGCCAAGACAGAGTTATATGGAGGTCCGTCCTCTCTGCCTACCCCTGCGGGGAAACGGCGTGATGGTTAGTTAGTTAGTTATGAGACTGAAAAAGAAGACAAACCCTTATATTTAATTCCTCGAGGCAGAACATTTATTCCAGTAAAAATAAATATTTTTTTTGCATATTTATGGCCATAGAACATGACGATTGTGATGCGTCAAACCGATATTACAACCAAAAGCTTTTTGTGCGTTTTCTGTTTAAACAAACATTTTGTCAAGAGCATAATTATTGTAAGCAGCAAGTTGAGGAATGTTAATTTTTATGTGATAGATGATAGCTTTTGCCTGAAAATTGTAGAACTTCACTATAATTTAACTAAATCAATTTAATATTGTTATCGCCAAGTTATAATCGTTAGTTTTACTCGTTTTTATTTTTAGGTACAGCTGTTTTGAAATTCAAGACCATTATCAAACAGTTATTTTTATTAAAGTTATAGATAGTAAATTTGAATTAAATTAAATTATAAAACAAGATTTACAGTTTAAAGCCTTTTAAATTGAATACGTCTATCATAAGAGTTGTCTTTATAATAATAATATAATGACTATTTAAAAAGCAGTTTTTTAGTAAAAAAAATCACCTGTAGGGCCCTTCATAACTATAATTGGTAATGAGTCAAATGTCGTAAAGATATATAACACTAAGGTAATTTGGAAATACGAAATTGCTGTCAATTGTAATTTATATTTTGTGGGATTGTGACTTGAAATGTCTAAAACCAATATCTTAGTTATGTGTGAAAAATTTCTTATTTTTAATACAGTTTTCAAATTAGTTTCGGTGATTAGTAGGTTTTATATATGACTAACTTGATTCATAACTTATTTTTTACTACTAAAGATACTAATATATCTTATTAGATCTACCTATGCCCATATCTATAAAAACCTGATTTGATGGAATTATAAGGAAATGAAATCTTGTCAGGTAATTTGTAACCCGGGAGTGTTTTCTTCTTTTTTAAGGAAGAAAGAAAATATTAAGCAAAAATAAAGCACTTAAAAAAAGATCAATTGAATACGACGTTTAGAGTCGGGTTGAGGAATGGAATTAATTATTTTACCCAGGTCTTGAAAAGACTGAAAGTACTTTACAAGAAAAAAATGTTTTCTTGCTGGCGATTTAAATAAAAATTGAATACAAAATAAGAATGTGGCCCAAGTTAATGTAAACGATTTGTAAATTCTTAAATTTTATTTTATTACTATTTGTAACCCGTAAAAAAATACGGGATGTAACTTTACTAATTAAGAAAAAAAATACGGGATGTAACTTTACTTATTAAGAAAAAAATTTGATTTCATTTAAAATATTGAATATTGTCTGCTAAAATAAAGTGTAGATAGGTGTTTATTAGGTAGACAGAAAATTGAAATTTTATTTAATAATTTAAATTAACATTAGCTAAATTAAAAAAAAATCACCCTCGTACATACGCACTCATAAAGGAAATTAATGTATTTTATAGTGTAATACACGCTAGTGTAAAGGGTAAAGAGATAATGTAGTTTTCTAGAGATAAGGCGAGAAGAAAATAAAAATTATTTAATTTTAATTGATTTATTGATGATTTCATGGAAACAATCATCATTTTTATTTATGTTCTAATCTATTTCTTATCAGTAGCAACAACATATTGATATAAGACGTAATAAAAGAGGTTTTGTTTGACAAATTGAGCTATTTAATATTGTTCACTCATATTGTATCACCTTCGATAGCTCAGTTGGTAGAGCGGTGGACTGTAAAGTGAAAGTTGTATAGAAATCCATAGGCCGCTGGTTCAAATCCGGCTCGAAGGAATGGTTGACACCTATTTTATTGCAACCGTTTTGGTAAAAAAAAAGTTGAATGTCGAGTGTTAGTTAGTGGTTAGTGGTTAATGATTTTTAAAGTGATAAAAACTCTCAGCATTGAGAATTGAAAAGTTGCTTGAAATGGCTTTAGCCGTGTTTGGTGAGCAGATCTGAATAACCTTCGTCTTATCTTACCACATCTTTTTACCTTTCCCACTTCATCTAGCCTTACAAAATACTTTTGTGCGGTATTTACATATTTTTATTTATTTATTCAGCAATCGGTTTCGAGCATGTCAGTTGGATAAAGTCTCGGCCACCATACTCCTAAGAGGGGATCTACGTGAGTTAAATAACATCAAATTCTAATCGAGGACGCGATTAAAAAAATATATTATTGAACAACAGATATCAAATCCAATTTTAGTACAGTGGAAAACAACAAAAATAGATTTTTTACAACTAACCATTGTAACAAAAAATAATCACAACCAAAACGACATTTTAAAATGAAAAATTATGTGTATTATTTCCTGAGATATTAATTTTGCACCTTTTGATAAAAATACATTTTTTCCTAACCATTTCCTTGCGCTTTACAGAAAACCACGACGTAAATAGTAGCATTAAAAAGGTGAAACAAAAATAATCACCTCACCCTTGAGGTATAAAAAAAGCGATGAAGGACTTTTTATCTTACGCCAGTCTTCCATTAAGTCGGTTTTTGAACGACAGAGATTTATGGCTTTAAAATTTTCTACTCAGCGTAATGGAAAATACAGAAATGGAGAAAACTACGAAATTTGTTTCTCTTAAAATTCCTACGTTTATGCGATATTACCTTGCATTTTGAACGAGGTTTATCGAGATTGAAGGTTTATGGGTTTTCTTAGTTCTACTTCAAGTTTCTTCCGCTTACTAGTCTGTGCCTTGGTTCACAAAACACGGGATTGGAACACTCGATAGTGAAGGTTTTTTTAAGCCTTGAATAAGATTTTTTGCAGTATTTTGCTAAGGTAAATAAATACTTGGCTATTATTGAACGTAGTTATGCAGAAAGCGTCCAAATCGAGTTTTACATGTTTCCCTATAGATAAATACGAGATTAATATCTACTGAAAACATCCAAGCTCCAAAAGCAATAGATTTTTGGTAATAATTTTTTTTACTAACCCACATTGCAGATATTTAACTTAAATTGATGTTTAAAAATATAATAAAATGTAAGATAACATGAGACAAACATTTTTTTTAATAAACACATGATAGATTATAAAATACTTATTTATAATAATGCTCATAAAAAAAAACACTGATATTTACTTTACAAACGCCGATTACGCATATTATTGCATTTTTATCGTATCATATTTTCAAACGCCCTTTTCTCAGTTTCATCTTTTTGGGATTGGATGCTTTCTACATAACTACATCCAATACATTTTTATGAGATCATGATTGTCATTTAAAAATGCCTAACAATTGAATTACTCTCACGGAAAATCGTTCAATGATACTGGAATTGTTTTTTTTTAAATAATCTAAAAAAAACATCGTCTACTGTCAAGTTTGTAATTTAACAGGAAACAAAAAAGCGTGTCCGAGTGAGAAAGCTAGTATAAGCTGAAAGGTATGAAAATTAGCTCGACAGTTGTCATAAAAATAGCAATCGTTAATTTTAGAACAAAATTCACGATTTTATGACCAAGTAAACGGATTTTTGACGGATTGAACATTTAATTGAACCGGATTTATTCTTGTCGACGATGATCCTGACAATGGACTGGTCAAATTAAAGTTACTCACAGACCAACTAACTTTGCACGCGATCGTAAAAGATCACAGACTAAGACTCGGGACAAAGGGGTGGGAGTAGGGCCAGTTCCACGGTTTTATAGAGATTAGAGGTTCATGGGTGTACTTAGTTATACCTCTCGATTAAGACTCCAGACAAGGGGACAGGAGTCAGGGCCGGTTTCACGATATCTCAAGCTTGGTGTAGTAAAATAATCAATTTTACCCCTCCAACAAAAAATACTCAAACCAATATAATTTTATATTTTTTTATTAAAAAATATTCTTATCCCTGAAAAAATAAATGCATCAAAACTGTTCATGTCCGAAGTCGACGTAAGAATATTCAAATAGTAATTTAGTTATTTCTAAATTCCGAGATTACTGAGGGGCCGAAAGTTTTTTTTTGTGGTGGATTGACGATAACTGATAAACTGATCGATGATAATTAGAAAATTTCAATAGATCATGTTTCATATTACCTTTAGAAACGGTGATGGCGTGCAAGACGATGAAACTTAACCCAAAACCAAACAAACATAAAATTATTGACTAAACACAAAAAATAAATATATATATGTATAATAATAGCGAAATTGGAAAGAACTTTAAAGCATTATTGCTTTTATTTTATTTTTTAAATAATATCAATAATTTTAATGACAAATATGAAACAGGAAAAGCCAGAAAATAAAAGACAATGGTCACAACCGAGATCAAAAAAATCAAAAAAATATTCATAATTTTCAATGATAATATGAGATAGATTAAAATGTAATTTTCTAATAATGTCCCGATTGCCGAATCGGTTAAGGCGTTACTCCCGGATAGAGTAGAGAATCCGAGTTTGAGTTTCGGTTGTGACCTTTGTCTTTTAATTTTTTGGCTTTTTTTTTCTTCATATTTGTGTGTTTAGATTATTGACGTTTTTTTAAATATTTAATAATAATAGCATTTGGATAGTTTGTATACCGCCGTTTTTGTAAAATCACCTCTAGAGTGCTGTATAATAATATATTTCGGGTTAATGCTAGAAGTGCCTATGTAAAATATGTGAATTATTCAGGAAAGGCGATTGTTTGTCAATCTGTAGGGTGAAAAATGGCCAAAAATTATTTTGACATTCACATTAGACAGGCCACAATTTTACGTTTCTTGAGAGGCTAATATAGACAATTATAGCATTGAAGTAAGGGACACTTTTGTATACTCTCTGATAAGTATATCAAATTACCAAAATTTGACTTAGGCACTTTTAGCATTAACCCCAGATATACTCGTACACCAACGTAAAGGCTCACAACGCTAGGCGTATTTTAAAGTTTTTTTTTAAGTTCTGATTTGCAAAAATTAGCGTTACAATTTTTTTTTTTTTTTTAATATTTCGAGATACTCAAAGCTAATATTGAAATAATTATTTGCGACGTAAGTTGTGAGATATTATATATAATACATAATAGTTGTATATAATAGTTGTGAGATATTTATATAACATACGAAGCGACATAAAATACACGAATATTCTTGACATAATTGTAGATCTGTTTTCTGCTGTATAACGCGAGACTAGAGACTTGCCCCGTTGGGATAATAAAGTTTCATTATATAATGAGCTCTAAAGTAACATCCTTCAGAGTCCTTTATCGTATAAAACAAAACATGTCCAATGGCGCTTCGCGGATGGCTAACGTTCTTGGCAAAATTAAACCATCTGATTGGAAAGCTAATTATTTTAAACGTAAAGCACACTACAGATTCATAAAAAAATAGTCTCTACGACTGTTTTACTATCATGCAAATCGTAAAAAAAATGCCGTAAATAATTAAAATAATTAAAGTCGTATAGATCACCTAATAATTATTATTACAATAATTTTTAAGTGAATCGGGGAACATTTTAAGTAAATTTAAATCGGATCTTTTTTTTCAAGGCTTCGCCTTCAGAGGTTGCGCTTTTTTGTGTTCTCCAGTATAAACCGAGGAATGGCAGATCCGACGCTGGTAAGAGTAACACCTACAAGTTTATCTTTTATCTGTCTTTTAATCAATGAAAGTACCGGTGCTCATATTCTTCACAAAATTGGTCATAGCAACAGATAAAATAATTTAGAAGCACTAGCTAGAAATAAAGAAAGTCATTTAAATGAATAGTCAAATTCTTAATAATTAGTTAAATTTGTCCAGTAGTCCAATATTATGTATATTTCCTGTAAACTCATAAAATTATTTATTATTACTTAATCACCTTCTCAGTTGACTTTTTACCTCTTTTATTTCATATTGTCTTTTTCTCTCTGTTCCTTTGTTATAATTTAAAATGTTATTCTATTGTTTTGTCACAGTTCTCTTATTTTATTTTGTTTTCTCCCTCTGTATGTATATATATATATATAACCGCCCACTTTGAATTTTTTGTTTTTTTAAATTTTGTACTCTGATGATGCTTAGGCTAAACAAAACCGGTCGGTTTATACAAAGTTATTATTTCATTATCATGAAATATGTCAAACCACAAAGTGATTGCTTTCAACAAAAAAAAATTCTAGTAATTTAATTCAGAAGTTACACAAGGGTAGTGCGATGTAAGTCATTTAATAAATAGGGAAGATACAGTGAACAATACAAAGATAAACCAATAAAAACCTAGAAAACATTAAGTAATATTCTTGGAGGCAGTATTCTTGGAGTGGCGTAGTCGGAGCTATAGGCTTTTCACGCGGTGACGAATAAGTAGTCTCGTCCTTCCAGGAACATTTCCATAGCGCTGCAGTACCTTGGGAGCCGATAAATCGAAAAGAGCATTCCGTAGAAATATGTAAAAAACTTTATGTAAAAACAGCATTCATTAGACTCCATGGAACAACAGGTGCTACATAGCCAAATTAATTACGAAGACAGAGGTGAAAGGTCAATTGGATGTAGTACATACGATACATGAGATGTTTTCGATGATGAACATCCGTCAATGGACAGGCTTCAGACACGTGTGAAGGATCTGTTCTGGTTGACAGAGAAGAGAAAAGAGTTTGGAAGGGTGTTCGAGATTATTTGTAGAATAGGGTACCAGAAGAAAAAGCACGTGGTTCGTTTTATTTTTTAATTTGTGTACCATCGCGAACATACACAGATAACACATAATCTACCTATGTACTGAACAGAATTGTCAATTGGAGTGAATAACGATGGAAATTTTGTTAAATGTCGCTTAACTTGGTCATGCGATGCGACATGTCTTTTTTGGCATATTATTTTGATTGCATGTAACAGTATATACGATGTGTTTGAGTCTAGTGGCTTATTATTTTTTAACAAGTAACTGACCCTACTCCTCCAGCCATGTGAAATGCGACGCAGGATTTGTTAATTTGTATCTTTTATTCTGGTCTGTGCTCCCGATCTATTTTTATTTAAGAAATATGTAATAAGATATTATCAACCAAGGTTTTTAAAATTCTACAAACGTTTTGATTTTTAAATGTCAGGAGGACAACTTAAAGTTTTTATGGACAACCTTGCAATATAAGATAGGTACTTACTCCTAAATTCAGAAACCTAAATGTACATTAAAAATATTTAGTTTTTAACTCAATTTGTTTCAAGAGTGTTCACGGCGTAGTTTGATGGGAAAGAAAACTTTATAGCCGCGATAATAACGTCAAATTGAAAGTTTTAACGGCTACCCTGACATAAAACTTCCAGGATTGAAGTTCTTAATAAAGTTTTCATAATTTTAACTGAATAACAGATACTAAAAGTCTTTCAATATGATATGATGAGAAGGATAAAACGTAAATGAAATTTATAAGATAATTGTTTATAGATCGTTTGACAAAGTTAGTAGCAGAAGTGATTGTTCAACAATCTCGATAATGTATGTTTTCCAAGGAGTTGTTTACTGTCTAGATATTCTTGACAGGATAAAAAAATGTCTAAGGCTTTGTGATAACATAGTAACTTGAAGAATTAATTCTTGTTTTATAAGTGCATGGGATTGGGGCTAACTTTGATTGAAATGGAATGAGTAAGTACACTTACAAATATTGATTATCGTATAAACTATGCCTACATTTTATTATAAGTAATTAGATATTTTACCGTGCCAACAACTGATATTGACGACCTCCGTGGTCGAGTGATTAAGACGCTCGACTACAAATTGAAAGTTGCGGGTTCAAATCCCGGCGTGCGCAAATAATAAAAAAAGCATATGTGTTATTTCACATCAAATTCAAATAAAATAATACATTGAATATTTTCGGCACGTTCCAGAGTGGTAGATACTCTGAGTATCGCCCTGGTGAAAGACCATCATTCAGAATCGAAACGTTGCTTGAAATGGCTTTAGCCGTGATTGGTGACAAGATCTTAATAGACAGGTACTTCTCTACCTTCCTCTTTCCTATCCTTCTCCTCCTATTACCTTCAACCTCACAACACACCCTGATTGGGGAGGCCATTGTCCCACTGCCTTCAGACAGTTAGGAGCAGTTGGGACTCTTGTACGGTGTATAATGTAAAAAAATACCGCGCAATACGCATGCGCCCGGTGTGGCCATACGGTAAATATTGCCATGGCATCAAACAAGTAATGATTAAAGTAATGGAACTGAACCAGCAACACCGCATAAATACAATGTCAATGAAACAAATCTGACGAATTCTGACTGCTTACAACAACCGGGTATATCTAGATTTGTGTTCTTAATGTCAGTATTTCCTTTACTAAAAAAACTTTAATTATTAATAATAAATCAAAATTCCTTTGGCAGTGGCAATATTAGAATAAAGTCCTTCCACCAAATTCCGTTTATACCCTCTAAACTAATTTATTGAATTACCGACGAGTGGTTCTACTCTGATATGGTTTGCGACTTTGCTAATCCATGCAAAAGCATTCAATTCAATTTGAACAGTGTTAACTATGGGTTTCGAATAGATTTTAGTGTAAAATTTCATGACTATTGTCTATCAAATACATGAATTATTTTGAAAATCTCCATTAATAACATCATTTACCACAAATTATGCTCAAACGTTGCGATCTGAATCTGATGCCCACTGTAACATTTATTGACCCGTTGTTAAATAAAATATCGAAAGGTCAATCATTATTTTTTTTACATATCCGAAGGTTTTAGGTTTAAATAATATATCATATCTTGCCAATGCTTATCTATTTAAATACATCTATGATTACTAGTTTAGTTTTGATACACACGTCAAAAGGGACATAGTGAGTAAATCGTGAAGTAGCGTAATCGGAATAAATCCCAATCTTTTTTAGGTATGAGCGATAATTACCAGTATTGTTTTTACATACATTAGTGCCCCACATTGCGATCTAACGAATCATGTACAGAAGACGGCTTAGCGTATTCATTCTATCAGGTTATTAAACAATACAATGTTATTTCCTTAAAGTAACAATATATGGAGAGAGAGCTAATTATTTTTACCTAACCTACACAAACTTGCGATTAATCACTTTCTCCGGGTTTTCACGTCGTACACCACGAGAGAGAAAGAGACAAAAAAATTCCTAGACCGCTTCTATATACTGTAAGGATGATCTTAAGGTCCTGGTTCACGGCGGGACTCCACCCACATTTTTTTATTATGCCACTAAACTTGACACAACTAAACGGTTTTTTAGGTTATATGCTATATTTTTGTTGACAAAAATACTGTGAAAAAGTGGCTATACCAATGAACAAAAACATTATGTCGATATGTGATATGAATGGATGTATAAATACCCTAGCCTTAGTCTTAGCCACGCCCAGGTGCGCCGAGTCAGTTTGAAATCATCAAAAACTGACTTCACTGCCTTGGATAGATACTACTCTACCAACTCTATGGTTATTTCCTTTAATTTATGTAGGCATATACGTGCTTTATTTTTATTATATTTTTATTGGGAATGTGCCAAGTCTAGAAAAAAACTGTAACTTGTAATGTCATGATTGTAAGAGAAAACTAAAGAAAAACTATTTGAATGGTGTACGTGGCACAGGAACCTTTTAAATTTAATTTTTTAATCAATTAATTTTTGAGAGATTGGCTGATTACTGAATTGATTAGGTACTTCTCGCATTGCAAAATTATAAAAGCATATATTATGCCGCGTGTGTTAGTTTTAGTTCTCCCAAGAAGTTAGTCATTACACGATATCGAAGAAGCAATTTGAAATACTTGCATCTTTTGTGGCCAGCGAACAAAAGTTTTTGTATCACTGCCCTAAAATTAAATATAATATGATAAAAAGATATAAAGGTACCTAACCCATTTTGATTTTTATTGAATAAATTTATTGAAGTCCTTGAAATGTGATTCTTTGTTTATATTCCATAGCTAAAATGTGTTTTAATGGAAATATCCTATTTGTATTCTTCCCATTCATCAAAACTTTAAAAAGGGTCTGGACATTTAATTTAAATGGCAATAGTGTCGCCTGCAATGGTAAATGAATATGTTTTATGTTTTCAGGACTCGAATGACCAAAAACTAAATTTATACCCCGTTAAAACATTATGCCCAAAGTATTCGCGGAATTCGGAAATGGTTGCGAATGGAAAAAATAAATAATTGGTGGTTACTCCATATTCAAATTAAAACTTTTCGTTTTCGAAATTCGAATGGCTTTTTATATTATATCAACAGTTTCCGTGAAAATCTGTTTTGCTTAAAAAAATAAATATGTGGCACAAACAATATGACGTTTTAATTCATGGAAATAACATTGTTTTCTGAACATACGAGTAAGTGTGATAATTTAGAAATTTCATACCGAAAAAAGCTACAGGAATTTTATGATAAAAGCTCTTATTTGTATACGCCATTTTTTGATACTATATGCATAGGTATGCTAAGTCTGTTTAGCGGGCATTTTGATGGAGCCTCCTCGGATAATCTAGACAAATCTACTAGATAAATTCATCGCATACTGGTACAATAGCGAAAAACTTGGCGGGCCAGAGCGCTGCACCCGTTCACACTAGATGTTTCCTACGCGAGAACGGGTCGATTCTCCGACTCGTTCTTATAAAAAATCATATATGTGGAACAAGCTACGTCTTTACCCCTCATTCAATCAGAGTATCTTCTTTAACCCGCCGGACAATATCGCCCAACCGCTTGACAATGTAGCTACTCAGTTTGTTCAATAGATACCTACAAAGATACATACCGGAGCTCTTGTGAGGTGTCACATAAAAAATAAAAAGTAAAGATGAAAAATTATTAAAAAGACTAAATAAAAATATTTTTTTATTACATGTCGAAAAGAAGTTTTCTGCCAAAAAATTATTAAAATTATTAAAAAACTTCCCAACTTTTGAACAATGAAAGGGTACATAGGAGGTACCTTGATTTTGTACAAAAAATTGAATTTTTTTTTTACATATTTTAGGTGAACGAATTAAATATTCAGTACGCGTTTCCAATATTAAGATGAGCACTTCAGAATAACAAATCGTAGCCGAATATCCCGGTAGGTGTAGCAAGATAGATTCATCTCAATAAATCTCAAGGGGCGTCCAAGAAGATATCCGTTTCAAACTCGACTATATCGGATGTAGATCGTAAAGCAGTCGTTTATACAAACTTGTGTTCTTTGGATTGTAATAAAATAAGAAAGGACACGTATAAATGCATGCATTCGAGCTGAATTCCATTTTATATAAATATATTTTATTTGTTAAGTGTAATTTTTTTAAGTACATTTTATTATTTACTTTTTGACAACTTTCTTACATTATGATGGGTATGGTCGAGTGGGCTCACCACTCGACCATGCAGGAAGTAATTACTGTTATTGAAGCTTGTTAAAAATAATACTTTTCAAACAGTCAAGGATTTTAAAAGGTATTTTGGGGCTCCAGACCAGAGGTGACTGTCAAAATCAATAGCGAGACGCACTTACGATTTGTACAGTCGTAAAGTATTTGCGGGCCCTGTACAATAAACTGAGAGCTTCTGAGAGGCTAACTCAACCCTGACACCGACGGAGCCCCCCGTGCTTGAGTTGGTTGCTTAAGGTTACACCGAGCAAGTAAATCGAAGGCTTATTGGGAAGATTGCTTCCTTTGATGGATAACACTGAACTATTTATCTACATAACGGAATGAAATGCGAAGTGGACGAGTAGATATGGTGAGTGCTATGAATGAAAGCTATTCTGTTATCAGGAATAGTTCAAACTTGTTCTTCTTGTAATTGTGAAAATATGATATCGTCGCTGGAAAGGCGAAAGGGCTTAAACGACACTTTGGTAAAAAAGTGTTAAATATGCAGTTTTAATCAGTTTTTTTTTTCTGCATCGAAAGCTCTGACTCTCGTTTGATTCTGACGATTTTTGTGGATCTACAGCCATTAAAAATATATTAACCATTTCGGAGAAAGCTTGACTCAAGCGACACAAGTTTGGTACTTTTAAAATATTGTTGTTGCTTCAGGTAACTCAGTGAGTGCATTGAGTTACCTGATTTTTTTTTTAAATCCAACCAAGTACTGAAGACTTATGAATTTTATCGTAAAAAAAAACTTTAAGTGCTTTGGTGTAAACTTCCCAAAATGGAACTTCAGCCCTTTTGCCTTTCCGGCGAAGATATGATTTTGTAGTAACCGCAAATAATTATGTGTAAAATTATATAGTTTTAAATCATCACAAAAATAAATTAAATATGAAGAAAAATTACGGCAACAACGATATAAGATATAATCTGTCTCTCGACGAATCACCTTTAGATTTAAATTTTTTAACCAAATCCTGTACCGCACGACAAAATCAGAAAGTCAATTTTTTTCATTTTACTCCCATGCCCTAAATCAGAAAAAAAAACATAATTGCAATTTTAACTTAATAAGGGTGTCAATTTGATGGGACTTGCCAGATAAGTATGTTCCAGTATATTTTCTTATTTAAACTAGGAATTAATATGTAATAATAGACAATAAGATCTGTACAGTGCCCTTGAGTTGATTTTTCACAAAAACGGCGCCATACAAATCATCAAAATATTATTATTATTATTATTAAGATGCCTGTAATAATATATTTTTTATTTTCATTGCCGGCAACCCTGGCGTCTATTGACATTAAATAGGTTGTTACAAATACATCTGTACCCGTCTCCCTAGACGATGTCTGTTCTGAGACGGGTAATCACGGTGAAAATCTTGAATTAATCACCAGACAACACTGGTCCCCGGATTAATTCATCTAAATATTAGTAGTCACGTGGCAATCACCAAGCGGGTACGCCCGAATATCGAATTGCTTTTTCTAAATCTTTTTCTCTCATTTTTATAATTGGAATTACCTTACGAAAAAGAATTATTAAAAAAATAAAAATAAGCAATATGGTGTTTTGTGGAATCGTTTGACGGCCTCCCTGGTCGAGTGGTAAGACACTTGACTACAAATCCAGAGATCGCGGGTTAAATCCGGCGTGCGAATCAAATTTAATTATGTTAATATGTGTTATCATACGTTTAATTCTTTAAAAATAATATATAGTATATTTGCGGCACGTTCCAGAGTGGTAGATATTATAAGTATTGCCCTGGTAAAAGACCACTATTCAGAATCGAAACGCTGCTTTATATTGCTTAAGCCGTGTTTGGTGATTTAATTTGAATAACCAGCCACTTCCCAACCTTTCTCTTCCCCATCTCTTTCCCGTTCCCCACTACCTTCAGCCTCATAACATACCCTATTGGGGATACCATAGTCTCACTGGCTCTAGGCGGTTGGGAGCAGTTGGGACTCTTGTGCAGTATTAACTATAAAAAAGCCATGCGTATTTTTTAAAACCATATACGAAAATAATGGCGTTAAAATAACAGATAGAAAAGGCTGTGCAAATTTAATGACACCAGGTCCCACAATTCTTTCGAGAGTTTTGGCTATTCAGAATTATTATTTTAAACATCTCATCCGGATAAAGAATGTTTTAGATGTGTGGAGTCTATCGCACCCTCTTAATATTTCTCATTAATAAACCGTCTCCCTGAATTTTGCACATTAAGGCAAATTTTTAATGTATTTTGGGGAATCAGCGGATATTATCTTGCGGAACCCAATTTTAAGTCAGAATTCATGACACAATTTTGTGGCCATCAGATTCTTAAAAGCATCGCTATCACGTTATTCAAGACAGCAAAAAATCTTGTTAATATTCAAAGCAGACGAAGAAACTGTTTTATAAAAATATATTTTAGCATGATAGACGTTTCAATCTTTAACACAACAAAAATGTATTTAATGTTTTTTTAAATAATTTCCTTCGAGCATAAAGTTTTGCTTTGGGTGGAAATATTATTATTCGCACATGCCATGGTATAAAATGAGCTTTTTCAACCCAGAAAATAAAATGAAGCAAAATATGCCAAACGAGTAATGGATGTACTTCCAGCATTAAATTGTACGCTTTTTCAAAAAACTGTTTTTTAGTTATTAACCGTAAAAGTGTACCAATTATGAGATATTATTAAGAAATACTCGAAAGAGAGTATAGACTAAAATATGGACTTATATATACTTGTGGGTCAGCTGCACTAATAGCGAAGTAAAAATCTTGTTTCATCGCATATTTGTTTATAATTTTTTACGCATTTTAGGGTGGTAAAATATATAATGCACCTTCACAGTGGTTATTGGCTGCATTCAAATTGGTTGTTTCTCAGATTCGTTCTTACAAAAAAATAGCATAAAAGTGAAGCGAGCTAATGGCTTAGGTTTTTTATTTTATTTACTTATTTACTTATTTTTTAAATTATAAAATAATGTGCATTGTCCTTCACGCTAGGAGTTCACCTTTGTTGTGAAGGACATTTTTGAAGGGCAAAAGTACAGTGGAAGATGTTAAATAATATGATAGAAAAATAGATTATAGAATAAAAGTAAATAAAGTCACTTCAACACAATACAATTTTCCATACAAATAAATGTGAAAACCAAAAATACATTTGTACATATTTATAAAAAGAAAGTAGACTAAATAAAATATACATGAATGAATAAATATAATTATAATTTAAGACGATTGCAACTAGTCCCGCAGTTGTTTATTATATTGTGCAAGTGTAGATGTTTTGGTTTATGTAGAAAGAGAATTATAAAGCTTAATAGCCTGATATCTGTAATGTTTTTGTCCAAAGTATGTGTTTTAGGTATTTGTAGTTGATTTGCACGTCTTGACTTAGTGTTGAAGGATTTAGTGAGGTGTGAAATTTATTAATATTTTTATGGAGGAAAGTTAGTATATGTACATAATATTTGTATGGAATTTTTTAAATTATGGTTGAGATCGATGTTTTCTCTCTCATTTAAAACAGACCTATTAAAGATTCACATTAACCAAACCCGTCATTCAGCCCCTTTCTGTACACGCCTTACAAATTTTCAAGAGTAAACAAAAGTATCATTTATATTTTTTTTTAAATTGTGAATTGTGGGGAATTGTCGATAAAATGGAAATGCGTAGTATTCCGCTAAGCAGTAAATTATACTCAACGAAGCGTCGGCTCAGTTTTGGTTATTATTATCGGCAGTTAGATTATGAAACGGTTCTTAAAAACACCCTCGATAGGTTATAACCAAATACCAATCGACTTGACTGTGCTGAGCACGTCGCTTCTATAAATTTTGAAATTACCAGAGAAACTCAAATCCGTGAATTAAGGCTCTACTAAAACCAATACGTTATTATCTAAATAAAAGAATTTAATTGAAGTTTTAAAAGTTTTAATTAAGAATGCGAATATAAGTTTACAGTGCGTCACAAAATATTTACAAAATTGAATTAAAATACAATAAATAACTAGTGGCGGCTCGTGAGTTTTTAGTGTGCTGGAGTGCTAAGATTAAAAAATACGACACTATTAGTGTTGTTGTAGCTGAAAATGATTTTTATTTTTTTTCAAGATTTTATTTTTTGTATGAAGATTCAGGATTTTTCAGTTTTGGTGGTGCACTGCACGGATTTCTGAAAAATCTTCATACAAAAAGTTGAAATTTCGAAAAAAAAAAAAAAAAAAAATGTTTTCGGCTACAACAACATCAATGATGACATTTTTTTTCAAACTTACCACTCTAGCACACTAAAAAGTCACGAGCCGCCACTGTAAATAACACATTACTGCATTTAAAATATTAAACTTACCTGCATGTGCAGTTATTTACTGAAAAGCTTACAACACATACGTTGACTACAGGAACTCGTTTAAACACGTTAATTAATTTGTTCTATCGGCGCGTTTTGTAGATTTTCTACGTCCATTAATGCTTTAATAATAATAATGATTGAATAATTCGTATTGCGCCGTTTTTGTGAAGAATGACCTTGAAAGGGAGCTGTACAAATCTTAACTTCTAGTTAATATTAATTTCGAGTTAAAGTTAATATTTATTTTAATTAAGTACAGAGAAAAAATGCAGGAACATACCTACCTGGCAGGTTACATCAGATATACACAATAACTTTATTTACTTAAAAGTATAGCTGATACTTAAAAAAATTATTTATTAATATTATTATTTTATTTCTTTACCGTCCTTTTATTGCTTTTATTACTATTGCCTATTTGTACTGCCCCACCTATCTATTCCTTATCTCCTTCCGCTCCTCACTCCCTTGTGCCTCGCAACTCACAACACACCTCAATTGAGGATGTCATAGTTCCACTGGCTCCGGGCAGTTTGTACTCTTGTCAGTGGCGGCTCGTGAGTTTTTAGTGTGCTAGAGTGCTAAGATTGAAAAATACGACATTGTTAATGTCGTTGTAGCCGAAAATGATTTTTTTTTTTTTTCAAGATTTTATTTTTTGTATGAAGATTTTCAGGATTTTTCAGTTTTGGTGGTGCACTGCACGGATTTCTGAAAAATCTTCATACAAAATGTTGAAATTTCGAAAAAAAAAATGTTTTCAGCTACAACAACATCAATGATGACGTTTTTTGTCAATCTTACCACTCTAGCACACTAAAAAGTCACGAGTCGTTAAAAAATTATTTATTAATATTATTATTTTATTTCTTTACCGTCCTTTTATTGCTTTTATTACTATTGCCTATTTGTACTGCCCCACCTATCTATTCCTTATCTCCTTCCGCTCCTCACTCCCTTGTGCCTCGCAACTCACAACACACCTCAATTGAGGATGTCATAGTTCCACTGGCTCCGGGCAGTTTGTACTCTTGTCAGTGGCGGCTCGTGAGTTTTTAGTGTGCTAGAGTGCTAAGATTGAAAAATACGACATTGTTAATGTCGTTGTAGCCGAAAATGATTTTTTTTTTTTTTTCAATATTTTATTTTTTGTATGAAGATTTTCAGGATTTTTCAGTTTTGGTGGTGCACTGCACGGATTTCTGAAAAATCTTCATACAAAATGTTGAAATTTCGAAAAAAAAAATGTTTTCAGTTACAACAACATCAATGATGACGTTTTTTGTCAATCTTACCACTCTAGCACACTAAAAAGTCACGAGCCGCCACTGACTCTTGTGCGGTATTCACATAACAAAAACCAAAACAAAAAAAACTGAAACCCCGACTGAAAATAATTTGATAGCGAAATCTCGTTTTGCCGCCAGCACATAATGTTGCTCAGCTGAAATATTTGATCTTGACAATATAATAAATGCAAATAATTTTCAAAATCAATGAATTAATTTTCAATAAGCAATAGCAAATTTCGCTTTGTGCAAAAAGTGGATACGTAGGCAATATAAACGTTTTGTTTCACGCCACTCACTTTCTAAACGGGAATACAAAACGATTCATGCAAAATATTACACATAATGAAATACTTACATCATTGATATGCACATAAATCAAGCACGTGCTCCCATTACTTAGAATATTGGTTTTACCTTAGTAATAAATATTTGGCATTTAGATCAGCTTACTAATGTTCATTTGCACACTCCCAAACACGTGTTTCATTTGCTAAACGCTTTGACCCTTTAACCTCTGTGTGTTCACAGAATAACGTGCCAGGTGTAGGTAATAACTAATTAGCACCTGTAAATAAATATTAAGATAATTTTGCTTTGCCGTTAAAATGTAATGATGAATACAACAACGTACGAGCTAATGTTTGAGAATATATATTTTTTAAATAACAAAGGAAACTCCATTAATGGAGGACTGAACGCTGTTGGCGCAAATAAAAAAAATGTCCAAAGAAGCGAAGCTAGCAGTCCACAATGGAGTGCTTATACCAACCCTGAAGTATCGCAGTGAGGCATGGAACTGGAAGAGGAAGGATGAAAGTAGACTGAATGCTGTGGAAATGAGATCCCTGAGGCGTATGTGCGGCAAAACTATGTATAACCGTGTTAAAATGTGGATATCCGGAAAGAATGTAGGTATGGTGCAAGCATAGTGAATAGGATCAAGAAAGAGACGCTTAGGTGGTTTGGGCATGTAGAGCGAATGAATAAAAAAAGAGTGTGAAAATAATATGATACGAAAGTGAATGGAAGAAGAAGTCGGGGACGCCCGAGGAAGACAAGTAAATCGGGCCATGTGAAGAGTCAGAATAACAAAAGAGTATGTATGAGACGATGTATAAATGTGAATTAAGCAAGGAGTGTGTGCCAAGACAGATTTTTATGGCGGTCCGTCCTCTCTGCCTATCCCTACGGAGAAACGGCGTGATGGTTAATTAGTTAGTAACAAAGGGAGCTAAAAAAATTCCGAACGTTATATCAAAATAAATTTCCACTGCAATGTGAAGTAACATCTTTTAAAAAAAAACTTATTTTATAAATGAAACACATGAACTTTGTTTATAACCACTTTATTTGTTTATTATTAGAGTTTTTTGCTTATTGCTTACTATGTTATTAGAGTGGTTATAAACAAAGCTTATGTTTTTTATTTATAAATATGGCAAGCCACAAAGTAAATGCTTTTTACGAATATGTAATACTTATTTTAACTAACGTCAATTAAAATAAGACGTTCTTTGGTCCTCGGTGTTCTATCGCCTTTTCTTATCCTTTCGGGCAAATTGTGTGAAGGTTAGTTAAATAGTTACGAACAAACTAATTATTCTGAAATGTTTTTTTCCTTCAAAACTTTTAACCTATTTTCATAGACTGTCACCAAAAAGCCTTCGAGGGAATAGGCCACTTCCAGGCGATTGCTAAATGTGTCGGTGATAAAACCTCCCCTCGCAGGCTGTCGGCGGGAGTCTGGAATAGATATTATATTTGGGTATAAGGGTGTCGGGCTTAGTATCCAAGTGTAAACGGCTGATAGCATAGAATCTATCGGGCACAGAGGTCACTATTTTTGACTTTGGTGCTTTGGAAAGCTTATTTCAAACGTGTTTTTTAAATTGTTCTCTCAACCAAATGCGCATTTTGTTTTCATATTTTAATTTGTAAACTAACTTATTTAATATACGAGGCCTGTTCAAAAGAAAAGGAGAATTTTGAATTTTCGCGGGCTGTGTACATTCGATCATCGTTTTTTTTTTGTAACGTTGGTACACGTATGTTTATCATATGTTAGCATTATCAGCCATTTTTGATTTGTGTTTTGTTTTTGACAACTGGAAAGGTTTGTCACGTTTTTGTGTGTTCTTCGATTTTTTACTTTTGAAAAAATGGATAAGAATGAAAACGGACACGTGACTAACCTTTCCAGTTGTCAAAAACAAACCACTAATCCAAAATGGCTGATAATGCTAACATATGATAAACATACGTGTACCAACATTACAAAAAAAAACGATGATCGAATGTACACAGCCCGCGAAAATTCAAAATTCACCTTTTCTTTTGAACAAACTCGTATATAACCGCACACTATGTATTTTTTGTTTACTTTAATTTTGTACCCTAATGATGCTTAAGATGAGCGAAACTAGTCGGTCATACAAATTAAAATTAAATACGTGGTATTATTACAAAGTTATTGTGTCATTTCATTAAAGTAGCATCAATAAATGTTTAGAACTAAAGCGGTTTATAACGTCTCATCTGTATCATATCTGTAAAAGTATTAAACTACAAAAAGAGATAACTTTAATAATAGTAAAATAGAAGTTATTTTTAATTATGTAAGGAGAACAAGTCTAATGATAAATTGGAGTTGGTGTTTTCAACTTGTCTTTTATATCACCAATTATGTGACCTTTGAAAATATTTTTAATAAGTACGATAATGTGTGACCAAATGGTTTTAAAAAACAATGCACGAAAAATAATAACAAAAGAGTAGATGAGTTGAAGCGAAGTAAATAAATTTGGAGCCAAAAAAAGCTCCGCTCATTTGCTTAAGCTTGGAGGTGTTTTTTTTTTAAAAAGGGTTAAACATAAAGTTCATTCACCCTTCATCCAATCCCATTTGCCCTGGATGGTTAGATTCTTCATAGGCCCGCTGACTCGGATCTTTTCAGGCCTCCTTCTCCTACTGTCAACATAAGTAGTTTCTAACATTGGTTTCACTTTCCTTTCGTTGAGTGGTCGGACTATCTACTTAATCCACTATTTATCTTTCCCACTTCACCCCTATTCTGATTCCAGAGCTGTTCAGTCAATCCATTGGACTGTGTGCTGGAAAATAGTGGATTTACTTTTGAAGTATTGATTACAGTACTGTAAAAGTACCTAACTGTGCTCCAATTTTGGATGTATTCGAACAGAGAGTCTTTTATTTTTATATTAGTTCTACTAAAATATTAGTAAAAATCATCGGTTGAGAAAAAAACTTTTAATACGATGATTTAGCCGTCATGTTTGATTAGATTATTAAGCTCGAATGAGTCAATGTGATTCAAAATATTGACTGGTGGCAATTTATAACGGTGATTGTTTGTTACATTAAAAGAGAGTGTATAGTTCGATACAGAGACCTAAGAGAGACTTCGAAAGTTTTCCTTTATAAATTTAAGCATTAATTTAACAATATTTTACAAAAAAAAAAAACTGGGCAATAGGCTGGAAGAAATTGCCATATGAAAATAATCCCGCTTGTAGTATAATATTATATATCATCGCCGGAAAGTCAAAAGGGCTTTAACAAAACTTTGGTAAAAAATGAATTAAATATGCAGTTTTGATCAGTTTTTTTTGCATTGAATGCTCTGAATCTTGTTTGATTCTGAAGACTTTTGTGGCGCTTCAGCCATTTAAAATATATTTACCATTTGGGAGAAGACTTAACTAAAGCGTCAGAAGTTTGGGACTTTGTTTAGCTTTTTATCGCTTCAGGTAATTCAGTGAGAGCATTGAGTTAACTGAGTTAATTTTTTTTTCTTGGGAATTTTACTATAAAAAAAACAACTAACTTCCCGAAATGGCGCTTCAGCCCTTTAACCTTTCCGGCGACGATATTTTCACTAATGATACGTATGATGAAGTGTATATATTGATTTAATAAAAAAAAATGACAAAAAAATCACCTGATCTCATCTCATCTCCTTCCTCTTGTCCTTTTCGGATCGGAGATCCATCGCATCAACCTCCAGGCGTCCGTGTTTTGGGTTACATCAGCGGCCTTCATCAGCAGGCCCAGTATCTCCTCCCATGGCCTTGGTTGCTTCCCCCATCTATTAACTGGAAAAAAATATATAAAATAAGTTTTTCAACATAACCAATTATTCTGAAATATTTGAAGAAAATAATATTTTTGAACTTGGTCAAAGTCAAGAGAAATTGTCGAAAGGGATTGAAAAAGTGGATGGCTTAAGGATAGGACGGTCGGATGGTCGAGCCTTCCGACATGTTTCCTTCGGCTAAGACGGATGAAATCGGATCGTTTGTAGAACCCATCGCCACTTATGGGGCAATGAAAGGCATTTTTACGGCACTGACATTAAATCGTGTTACTATAATGGTAGTACTGGGACAGTAATAATCATTAGTTTAGAATAACAATTAAACCTAAGCTAGCGGTCCACCGGGTCTTCTTAAATCGTATATAACTGTACTGCAGATTACTGTAACTGCGGGAGAGCAAATTCTACAAACGAGCACTTTTTAAAATTTAATGAAAATGAAATAATAACTTTGCATAAGACCACAGATTTTATATAATTTTTTTATGACCGACTGGTTTTGCTTAGCCTAAGCATCATCAGGGTACAAAATTAAAGTAAGCAAAAAATACAAAGTGTGTGGTTATAACATTTAGATAATTTGTATAGCGCCGTTTTTGTGAAAAATCACCTCAAGGTCGCTGTAATATACGAGTATATACATGTACATACAGAGATATAACACAAGAAAAAATAAAATAAGAGAACAAACCATAGAATAACATTTTAAATTATTACAGAGCAACAGAGAGAAAGAGAGACAATATGAAATAAAAGAGGCAAAATGTTAACTGAGAAGGTGATTAAAGAATAATGATACTATTTTATGAGTTTACAGGAAAAATACCTAATATTCATAATCATAAAATACGTCAAAACAAAAAATATATATTCGTTATAAATTTTATTTTTTTAAGAATTATAATCACGGCTAGTTTGAACTCTATGGCAATCCTACGGTAACTTTAAGACCTTTTCCGAGAAGACCAATCAATGGTGCATTTTTTTAAATCTGTAGAAACCATCAGAACTGGCACTCCTGAACAAGGGAAGAGACCAGCACCCGGTTGAAATAATTATCAAACACACCATAATAAAGCCAAGGTAAGATCCTTAGCAGAGCATTCAGAGCTTTGCTTCCTTCTTCTTCTGGTGCCCTCTCCTATAAGAGGTTGGCATTTATTAGTAAAACTCCACCCACAGCTCGGTAGAGGTTCACAACCCTTCGATGAATATAACAGGGTCGACTACTTAACAAAACTTTCATGCTTAAACCATTTTTTAATTTTAATTTTTTAATATTGTCAATTCTTAACACTGAACAAATAGATTTATCAAAACTGTCTATGTCTGAAGTCAATGAAAGAATATTTCTATAATATTTTTATATTTTCTTTTTAGAGATATATTCATTACAATTGATAACTAAAAAATCAAAATCAAAAGTAGGTCACATTACTTTGATTGACTTTCGATTGCATGACCAACTCATATACAATTACGGGTTAAAAACAATATAAAATAATGTAAGTGATTACAAAAATACACCAACACAAAAGCACTCTATGGTGAGCATTAGAATTTATAAAAAAATATCTGGTTTGCTAAAATTTGCACAACAAACATTTAGATGTATTTCTTTGATATTTATTCGAGAAAGCGACTGCCAATAATGTATTTGTCAGTGTTGTATATCGAAGTATAAGTAAGTCGTGATATATTAATATCACATAAACTTGACTGTGCTTTGGGCTTTTCTAATATAGGTATAAAATGGTTTTAGACATGTTTAGAAACTAACTAAGTAACCATCCCGCCGTTTCCCCGCAGGGGTAGGTATAGAGGACGAACCGCCATATAACTCTGTCTTGGGACACACTCCTTGCTTCATTCACATTCATACATCGTCTCATACTCTTCTGTTATTCTGACTCTTCACATGACCCGATTCAAGTATTTGATTTACTTGATCGTTCCATGTCTTTCTCGGGCGACCTCGACTTCTTCTTCCATTTACTTTCGCATCATATATTCTTTTCACACTCCTTTCTTCGTTCACTCGCTCTACCTGCCCAGACCATCTAAGCGTCCCTTTCTTGATCCTATTCATTACGCTCACATCAGCCTTGCATTCTTTCCGGAAATCCACATTTTTAATAAGGTCATGCATGGTTTTACCGCACATACGTCTCAGGGATCTCATTTACACAGCATTCAGTCTACTTTCATCCTTCCTCTGCCAGTTCCTTGCCTCACTGTCATACATCAGGGTTGGTATAAGCACTCCATTGCGGACTGCTAACATCGCTTATTTGGATAATTTCTTATTTGCGCCAACAGCGTTGAGTCCTCCATTAATGGATGTTTAGAAACTAGATATTAAAACCCACTTATCCTCAAACATCTCCTTCTCCCTCTTTCCCCCTTTCCTTTTGTATTTCTCTTTACTACATTCATAAATAAAGAGCGCTATAGCTTTACTGGCTCCGGCTAGTGGGCCTCGTATGTGGTATTACATGCATAATATTAATCAATAGAAATCTTTTAACAATACGAACCGTTATTTTCTTGCATTTTTCTGAATTGAATGTGTTTCTCCCTCCCGATCATTGTGATAAAATAGACAACGTATTTCAAAGATTCTCTTTCCTAAGGATATAAAGTAATTTAATGGTACTTTGAACAGTGCGATTTGGTGCGGTGTCCATACAAAATAGACAACGTATTTCAAAGATTCTCTTTCCTAAGGATATAAAGTAATTTAATGGTACTTTGAATAGTACGATTTGATGCGGTGTCCATACAAAGTAGACAACGTATTTCATAGATTCTCTTTCCTAGGAATATAAAGTAATTTAATGGTACTTTGAACAGTACGATTTGACGCGGTGTCCATACAAAAAATATGAAACGGACAACGGTATTTTAGTATTAATGTAAATAAGTGGGTTTGGTTACACGCTAATCAATCTTAAGTTGGAGATAAGCGACAACCATTTGGAATTTCTCATGTGTTCATAGATAGTATATATACGGCAGCGGAATTAACAAAATAAAGCGCATTCATTTGGTATCAATTCCCCCAATTCATCCAGTCTATCAAGTCTACTTTATATCTTAATATTTTCCTTAATTATTAGTTGAGGCAGGTAGTATTTCTGAGAACGGTTAATAACACGAAGGGTAAAAGCCTAATATAATATCCCTAGATTACTGGCAATTACAAGGTGTCGTTAAAGGGAAATAGTAATATTACTTGCCTAATTTTTAGAGAGCCAACATTGTGAAATATTGCCTCAGGGGCGCTTTGAAAAGCTAGAAAATAACTTACTTCAGAGTGACGTAAAACTGCATATTTTTGTAGGGTTTTTAGAAACATATTTTTCCCTACGTAAACTTCTGAATTTAAATTCAATAGTCACGTAAAAGCATTTTTCCACCCACATGAGGTAACAAAGTAAGGCGCATAGCGCCGTTCTATTGGTATAAAGAACAAGAATTAGAGTCAGTAACTTTAAATGATTCATCACTTAATGATGAATAAGAATCTAGAAAATGAAAAAAAATAAAAATAATTACGTAAAACTGCAGCATTATAATAATCGTCGAAATTCGCCATTTGATTAAGATGCAACGAATCTTTATTAAAATAAAATTGATACATTTTTTAGGAATAAAGCGGGCTCCCCAAAGGTTTAAGTGCCTAACTTATGATAGACTGCAATGTGTAGCACCTACTTCTAGAACTATGAAAGATTTCACGTAATATTACGTTTTTTAGACAAAATAGAAAAATAAAAATAAATGACCAAATAAAAGATTTTTTTTGTATATTTCCAGAATATATTTTATAACATCTATAATTTCAAACTTCATCCGAGGTTTCAACACTTTTTTGGAGCTTACGGTTTTCGAGTTTTTTTGCAAGATACAACATATTTTCAGCTTTATAATATTTCTATTTTTAAAACTAGTTCGTTATAGAATTTCACTTCAATCATTTTTTAGGCGTCATTTCACTATTTATCGGTTGACCGGTCAAATGTGGCCAATGTACTTAGAATTACGACAAAGTGACTATCATGCTACTGTAGTAATACTAACTCGTTATTCAAGTTATCACGTTCAAATACCAATATATGTAGTGGGAATGCAATACAAAAAACATCACATCCTTGGGGTCCACATAATAAAGTCATTCTTTACCATTCCCAGATCTGACTTGTCCAAACATCCGAGAACTAATTTATTTACCCATATACACGTACGAGAATCTGGCCTTGGCCTTGTTTTTTTCTCTCAATATAATATTTCATTTCATCACAATTTCATCCCCTCGACATTTCTACACGATTATCTTTTTTTCTCCGCCAATATCACAGCATTTATTTCGTTTTACCACTCATCGTCACAATGTTGGATCGAGTGTTGGATGAATCAAATTGAAATAAGACAAACGTATTTAATTAGGCAGCTTCATAATTTATTAGACGTAAATACTCTACATAACATAGTGACTCATTAGCAGACGCACTAGACTGACAAGCTGACAAACTCGACCAGGTGACACATACGATATGCCATCCCTTTGAGCTAGACATGATGAAGCTAATTCAAGGTTGAAATATCTGGTGCGTACAACCCTAGAGTTATTAAATATTAGCAATGTATCATCAGTTTGAACACTTCCGGAATAATACTGTCACGTGCTACCCTTATCGGCCCGAGGCTAAGGGCGGGCGCCATTCCACAACCCTTCCTGGGACATTTATGTGGAAGATACTGGTACTATCGCCCTTCACAAGACTCCAAGGTTCCCTACAGAGCAACTTATCTGGCATACCACTGTGGGAATTCATGCTTGCCTGAACCTATCAAGTGGGTTTTATCATCGACGCTGAATATGTAGCTGGAAGTACATTGTTAATATATCCGTGAAATGTAGAACTATCGTATATCAATTATGTATATCGACGATGTTTTGATGAAGCAGGTGGGGTAGCTTATAAAAATATTATTTCATTGGGTATCAAGGGTGTGAAGTAATATGAAATGAAAATATAGTGGTTTCATATTACTTTACTAGCAGTTTTACTTTTTATAAATTTTTATCCCACAGACTAAAAATTTAATCATTTTTAGTTTTTATTTATTTTTTAATTAAATTTAATATTTTTATTTAGTTCGACTTGTTTTAGTTGTATTTTTAGTTTTAGTGAGAGATTTTTCGGCGTTCAAAGCCATTATCAACTGTTGAAAAACAATAATAAAATAATAATTACAAAAAAATATAAAAAAAATAAAAATCAATTCGACCATCTACAAATTAAACACAAAAACTATAAAGAAATAAAATTCTTCATCACAATCCGTGTGCCAGGTGTCAAAAAGTTGGTATCAATTTATTTATGTCTGGAATGACAGGTAATTATCAGGAAGAGAAGAAAAATAAACAACTTTATCACACTACGTATTAAATAGAAATATTAATTTATTATATGTCTTCATTCATTATAATAATAAAATATTCAAATAGTGTTGCTGTATAAAAATGGTGCTTTTGAAATAGTGAATAACGACCAATAATCCATTGGCGCTTCACTTTAGTTTTGTTTTTCTGGTTCATTCTCCTCATGCTAATTTAAAAAATTCAGTTATTTACTTATCTTCTAAAGCTAATTTCGTTAAATTCTATAACTGTGCTCTGATAGAATAAAAACCAGGTATGGAATTAAGATTTTTTTAGTATTTTAACCCAGTTTTTCTGTACGAAAAAGAAAATCTTGATTTGCTTGGTAATGAAAGGTTCATAAAAAAAATCATAAGAGGTATCGCAAATGCGTATTTTTTTGTCTCAGACTTTAAGAATTTATCTTTTATTGAAGGATATATAAAACAAAACGGTTTATTGGCAGTTCATTTAGAAAAATATTATAGCAGTACGTGCAAAACTTATAATATCACTTAAGATACATTCACATTGTTTATTACCAATAATATCTAGCTTTCTCTACACTGTTTACTACACTATTCATGCATATTGCGTAATATAAACAGATGGAAAAACTAAATAAATTTGCTTGTTGTCAGCCAAACAGGAAAAATAATAATAATTTCCGCCCTCGAAGTTACATTAACAAACAAGATTAAATAAAAAGAAAACCTTTTAACTACCCTTTTGACTACCTCCGAGTAATATTAAAATAATGACATCTAAGGTCCCCCGGCAGGCATTAAATCTTCAAGTTTCTTGACGACTTTGTCGTCTGCCGAATTTTTGTTTTATTTCCTCGCGTAATCTTTCAAATGAAAACCCGCATTCTATTTCGTAGCACCGATATAAACAAACAACTTTCCTCCACAAGTCTTTATTACTTATTTTTCTGTGGTTATTGGTATAGTTATCCGAATTGCCTGTCCTCTCAGTTTTTGCACGGCCTTCAGAACAATCATGTTTAAGGCTGTGTTACTCAATCGGAACCTCCAAAAATATAATTCTTAGAATTCAAAATATCCCGTCAATATAAATTTGAAGCTAATTGACTTGATGAGAGAGCCACCTTACTATTATTAATTTTATGAAATGAATTCCTTTTTCTAATTGGTTTCAAATTTATAAAATACTGTTCTTATTACCCAAATTTGCCCGTAATTAAGATTCTTGTACCTATATATTGATTTCATATATCTTAATAACACTGTAAAATCTGAAAAAAAAATACACCCTCGAAAATTTTTAAGCAAATCAGGTCATTACGACGTTAGTACATTTCAACCATATTTTTACAAATTCTCTTATCTTATCAAATTGAAAATTTTTCTTCTTTTCCGATTTATTTCTGACCGTAACCATGAATATGTTGGATTGCGTTTCGACGTTTCGATTATATTTGCTTGTCTGTTTTCTTTGCTTTTTTTGCTGTATTGGGTACTTGAATATAAATTGTATTCAACCTTTTTCATAGCATTATCAAGATCGAACGTAACCGTAATTTCAAATGTCACAGCATTTCTCCGAAGCATATCAATGTCATTATATTATTGCACCCTAGTTAATAAACCACCCACACATCCACGTCAAAACATTCTAACAATACTTAATACTAATTCCTTTTAAAGTTTTGAAATCACGTCAAATAAAAACATATTATTACAGGGTGTTTAAACTAAGAAAAATATTAGTGAAATCAATATAATTAAGAACTAGCGTGAATAATAATGCTAGTTATTGAAATTTACAACTCTCGATCATACGTATGGCAAGAATAGAGTATTAGAAAATAAGGTAATAGGAAAGGCCACGATTGAAGCTAAAAACAAAAGTTGAAAGATTTGGCTGATGTCCATGTTCATAGCTCCTGAAGAAGGATAAGCATGGCAGCAAAAGATCTTTGATAAGCACGTTTAACTAACCGTTATTTGACGATTGATGACTTTGGTGTTAGTGTGGTAAGCATCGCAAGAATAATAAAAAACGGTGAACCAGATTTTGTTTCTTCTTCGGTAGGTAATTAGCTATCAGTGCAAACTATACGAGTAGTAGTAAAAGTAAAAGCTTTCGATAATCGATTCATCCCCTAAATAGGTAACTAACGGGAGGGATAATAAAATACTTTTTACAATATTTAAAAAAAACATCTACTGGACACCCTGTAAAGTGCCATATACGCATTTTGTTTTCAAGTTTTCTCAAAATGTCCCCAGGGAAAAAGTTTTTTTTTCGATTATGATTTTTATCTTTAGAATCTTTTAAAATAACCTTTAAAAAATCTGAAAGCCTTTGAATCAAGTTATTCATGAATGGTGTGGGTGTGAACTAATTCATGACCAAAATTCAAATGATTTCTCCACGTACGTAGGTGAAAATTTAAGAAAATTTGTATTCATAAGCTGAATGAAAATATTTTGCAACTCGCTTTTAAAAATATTTTTACACACCAATGAAGTCATACTCTATAAGACATACAATTATGTTTGATAAATAATCTCGGTAAACTCGGTATTCTGTGAATAAGCGTTAAGTCAGACTTAATGCTATTCCAATGAAAAAATATAAATAAACACCCCCCAGAAAAATACCAAGTTTCTTTTAACGTAATAGAAACACATATTTATGTATAAATAGAACACATACACTTTGTTTTTAACCACTTAAAAAATTTTTTTAAGGTAAAAACACATATTTATGTGTTTTTACCTTAGGTTTTACAGAAAATAACTCAGACTTTGCTGAAATATGGAACAGTTTTTTAACCATAGTGTGTTCACTGAACAATATTATCTTATCATTAAGTCAAAACAATAACATTTTGAATATAATATTTTAAACCGAATATTCACGAAATAATTAACTCATAACAAAAACAAAGTGAATACGTTATTTACATTCATATGCATATTAGATTTTATTTGTATTTCAATGTTACGTAAAGCACGGACTGAAGACATAATGCCAAATGAATTTTTTTTTTCGAGTTGTGAAATGAATTTTCTCCATAATATTCTTATGCCCAACGGCATACTGCTGATTGACTAACCGTTATCTCATCCCTTTTCTCATGAACGAGTCATATAATCGAAAGAAGAGTTATAACGGAACTCTCAGGTTCAGGAAAATACACATTTTACGAGAGGGTGCTGTGGGTGGGATTTGAATTGCATTAATCGTATTCCGTTAATTTACAAGCAAAATTTGGTAAATCGGCGTATTCCTTTTACGCAAATTTAAAAAAAAACTGCCGTTTGACATATCGATAGTTAGATGTAGAAACGGTATAATATTTCGCAGGAAATTACAAATATTTCTGTATCAGGCAATAAAACAAAAAGATCAAAAACGTTTTTTGAAATTCTGGGCACTCGTATAGAATTAAGTTAATTTTAATATATTTTCAGTTCAAGGCCCTTAAAATTGAATTGTTTAATGATTTTAAATTTTTTTGCCATGTTTTTTTGTCTTGGTAAATAATAATTTTAATTAATTTTATTTTTTTGCCCTCTTGAAGGCTTTTACATATAAAACATTTTAAGTTACATAAAGTAGTTAAATAAATGAGAAGAATATTACATAAAAGCAAGAATTAAAAAAAAAGGTTAGTATGTACGGTGTAAAAATATAACTTACGAGGACATATATATATATATATAATACTTTTATCATCGTATGAAATACAAGCACACATGGGCCGCCGATAAAAGGTTTTTTTATTTCACCCTTATTTTGAACGAGCACTCATTTTCACGTGAAAAATATACGTAATGTCTCAAGGTCATGACTTTCATTACCAGCTTTAAAAAAATAAAGTGAAAATAAAAATGAATTTATACCTATTGTGTAAATAATTATGATCACAATACGTTTCAAGGGCAGGTAAATAAAACTATTGAATTTTGTGGTCGATTATACCTTTACGTGACATTTGCCGCCTTTTCATTGTGTTTAAGTGTTTATTCGTGTGCTTATGTAAACAATTAAACCTTGAATTTAGAAAACAAAACGATTCAGAGCAGATTAAAAAAAAAATAATTAAGTTTATTAAATGCTGGTCGCAGCAGCAAGATCCATTTTCGCTTGTGTGTAGTACTTATGATGTATCCAAAATATATGATTATAATGAATATAGTTGAAATATTTTACCTAAGTTAGTTAATTTATTTATATACTAACGGACTATTGTCCAATTAAATGACACGAAACGGGAAAAAAGAGCGAGAGAGAAAGAACAGCACATTTTAAATGAAGCAATGCCAAAAATATACATTAGAAGGAGCATTCAAGTCAAAGCTAAAGTCAAGTCAAGTATTTGGTAAAGTCGTAAAGAATGACAAAAATCATTTAGACCGGTATCAAAAATTTTAAGACCATGGCTTGTGTTAACAAGTCTCGACATTCTGGACAGTGGAGATTGATACCCATAATTAGAACAGTGACGATTGAGACATTAGTTCAGTGATTCTATTTTCATAACACAATTTATTGAAAAATTAAATTATTTAGAAGAAAATTGGCTTTTTCTAAGCAAAATAATTTTCAATTTTATAATCTATAAGCGATTAAAATATATTTTTAAATACAATTTACTTTATACGGCATAATAGTGATGATACTAGTAGGCAATTTTATGTTTTTTGTGATGAAATAGAATACAAAATTATAACAAATTCAATACATAATACAAAGTGATTTATTTATTTCAGCATTATTCAAATTCTTGTAGAGTTTTATTTATTTCCCAGGATAAAGTTCAACCCCCATACATCCAAGAAAAGAAAACAGGGAGCTACTTATGTTCCGTTGGAATTGATTTAACACCTTGAAAGAACACATGTCATGTGAACCTTTTTCGAGAGTAAAAGGGTTCGTTCTGAGAATATGTTCCTCGTCTCGTGCCATGTTCTGCCATGTGGTTTCGCACAAAAAGGAACACTGCTAACGTTGAAGTTTATAAATTGTAAAAGGCCTGTTTTTATTTGGATCGTGAAAATTTCGACCGAGGACAACAAAGGGTTGCTGTTAATAAGTTTGTTTTTGAAATACAGCCATTTAAAGCCCATACCGTTGAAACTTATTAAACTAAAAGTGGTTTTGATGTTATTATTTCGGTGCGGTACCTACGTCAAAGTACGGGAGCCAAATTAACTTTTGATTAAAATTCATATACTCACACTTATTTTTTGTTTAGGCACAATGACTTTTGATTTAAAATATTTTTTTGGTTAAAACAGAAACACGAAACATTTAAAATCTAAGGATATAATTATTTGGTTACTAAAACGTGTATAATGTATTTCAAATCTTTGCTCTGAAAATTGACAATATTTTTGTTGCAACAGTAAAGTAACTCCGAAAAAGGTACAAACAGTGTGCTTGTTGGATCTGAAGCGGCGATAAAACACCGAATGTGTTTTCAACTTCAGATGAATTTGGAAAATAGTGGACTGTAAAACGATAAACTCTACTTGATGGAAGTGTCTAATTATGGATGTGGAAAGATTATGGAATGAAACGAAACCACGAAACCATTCCCTCCCCGATGAAGTTGAATTTATAAGTTCTTGAAATCTTCTTAAACAATTGTATTATTGACGAACACGAATATTCCACACCAATTTAAGTCTTCTTAATTCACAAAACCACATTTATTTAATATTATTTTTAGAACAACAACAAAACCGACGAACAAGCGAAAAACCAACGAGCAACACGTTTTTTCACACAAAACTCTTCGTTTGATTGTCAACTGTTTGCGAACACGGTGTTGTTAAATACAGTAATCGAATATTGCGAAATGGTTGGATAGGTAGAAACTGGATAAAAAACATGAAGGTAAGAACCTAACAAATTATCACTTGAAATCCAACAGTGCTTTTCACACATTTTTAATTTCCGAAGTGTGCACTTTAACCATAGGGATACCAATTCGCCGCGCTGTAAGGAAAAAATATTATTGGTTAAACAATTTACAGAAATCAGAAATCCAGAAGGAAAACATCTTGAGTAGAGATAGAGGAAAGATCGATGACTTATGAAGATGTGGAGAGCTATTGTTGTATTTTTATGAAACCATTATTAAAACTTAAAACGAAAACATTAAAATATTTCACGGAAAATTATCATAAAAATTTATCCAGTGAAGCCCAAGTCTTCCAAGCTTTAAAAAATTGATTCTCTTTTAATGTATTAAAAATGGGTTTTGTCGCCGTTCCGGCATTTTATCTAATGCTGTTTCACCTCGTTAAAGTAAATAAATGAATCTCAGAAGCATCTTCATTAAATAATGATATTATTCCGGAAAAACGAGCACGGATAACGGCCCAAAAAATTCAACAGAATCGAAATGTATTTTTATTCCATTTGTCGTTTTCCGCAATGCCAGGATTGCCAGGCGTTATAAAACAGAAGAGATCCTGGTTCAACCAGGTAGAAAAAACTTGGAAAAAAGCTTAGGGTACATTCACACAATGTGATTTGCGACACTATTCTTCGCGCTTCGAGAAAAAAATGAAGATGCACACAAAACGCAATCAGGCGCGATTTTTAAAATGTGCTTTTATAAAATAGTAACAAGAATTTACAATTTATTGATTGTGTAGTTTCATCGTAATTATTGAATTAAAATAAATTTTTGATAAAATATTATTTTCGTTAGATTTCTAGAAACAAAATGTCTTAGACGATTAAATGGACTTTCTGAAATAATTGCAAGAATTTGGTTCATTATCTCACAGCTTCCAATACGATATATTGTGCATGTTTATATCTTGCATAGGTACAAATAACAATATATTTTGCAGTTTATCTGTATTTTACGGAATTTCTATAGTCAAAACTATACCTACAAGTCCATAAGTATACCACTGCAACGATCTTCTTAATGGCACTGACGAGTATTGGGTCAAAAATTGCTTAAAAAATTACGCCAATGGAATTACTTAAGCGCACCCTTGGATAAAAATTTCGTTCTGCAAAAGCTCAACCAAAACTTATTTTTTGTTCCTCGGTGACGGCACACTTAATTAGCCACCTTCGTACCTGGATGGTTCCCCTTCATAATTTATACTTGTAGCGTTTAGCATCGCAAAGTGAAACCTTCCACCCCCCGTTAGAAGTAGGTACCCAGTACTTACGTATGCGACATAAC
The DNA here is from genome assembly GCA_022651775.1 of Drusus annulatus. NCBI lineage: Eukaryota > Metazoa > Arthropoda > Insecta > Trichoptera > Limnephilidae > Drusus > Drusus annulatus. The sequence goes on along the minus strand of JAGWCC010000534.1, from coordinate 445,034 downwards.
CTAATTAACGTATTGCTTGCGCGCTTATAAGTTAATTTGCGTGCTTGTTTTTATCCAATTACAAAACGAGTAATATATTTTGCATGAAGCTTTATAGGTCCCGAATGTGGCGAAAATTTTAAGTGGTTTTGTAAAATTAATAATTTATAACGTGCTAAAGAATAAAGAGTTAGTCAGAATATCGTAGCCATAAAGGCAAAAAGGCTGAAGTGCCATTTTGGGAAGTTTACACCAGAGTAAAGTTTTTTTTGTTTTTCATTAAAATTCATTAAACCTGGTTGGATTTTAAAAACAAAAAAAAAATCAATGCTTTTACTAAGTTATTTAAAGCGACAAAAAGCTTAAGCTTGTGTCGCTTGAGTCAAGCCTTCTCCCAAATGGTTAGTATATTTTAGATGGCTGAAGAGCCACAGAGGTCTTCAGAATCAAACAAGAGTCAAAGCATTCGATGTAGAAAAAAAAAACTGATCTAAACTGCATATTAAACTCATTTTTGACCAAAGTGTCGTTTAAGCCCACCTCTTCAGCGAAGATATTATAGTAAAATTCGCAAAATATTTGAAGAATTGGAATGGACAATAGCAAGCTATTTTGACGGGAATAAGAGATTTTAAAGTGCTTAGAGATAATTAAAGACCAATAAATTATGTGCACAACTTGAAATAAAAATTCGAAAATCAAATATTATGAATATAGCAATATCACTACAATGCATTAAAAACAATTTACTATGTGTTTGTCAGTCGGCGGGGATGCTAGAGAGAAATCAAGTAAACGTGTGGAAAACTATTCAAATAAGGGTGTTTACATGTTTGCTGTGTTCAAAGCGTGTATTTGCTCGTAAGACATTCGAGTAAACAGTTGTTTTGCGAAAATAAATCAGGGAAGCGAATGATTTGTGGTTTTTCCATGCTTGCGTCGTATCACGTCGTTTTTCTATAAATGACATACCTTATGGAAAATAATTTCCACAACGACACCACCAACAAAAAAACTGTTTTTATTTTACACTAGTAAAAACTCACCACTAATGTGACACATACTCGTAAAACCTGATGGGAAAAATAATTATTAAATATGTACTACTTGACTTAGTAAACGCCTTAATCATTGTTATTGATCATTTGTATAATATCAAACGAAAAAGGGCGTCGCGTGTTTTTTTACAGTTCAACGCGTATTTAAAAGCTCCATAGCTCATGATAGAAATTCCGTTACGAGCATAAAATAGTTACGTTGACCTAGAAACTCCAGACAAATTTCATAGGGCCAGCGCTCTCCGTTTGAGTGTTTACGCTTCTTCACACAGTCGTATGTCTGGTTTAAACGTAACGAATTCGTAAAAAGAAAATAGTTTAATTTAGAAATTGGTAATTTTGTGGTAGAAAATTATTAAATAAATTACTTTCCCTTTGTGTACTTACTCTTTTTTAAATGAGAGAAATTATATTGTTGAATATTTATGCTTCTAGTGCAGAGAAATTATAAGTTCCTTCCTTAACCCACTAAGAATTTAAAAGCGACGAGAAGTTTGTACCACAACGACCATTTATGAATATTGAATAAATCACCTGAGTATAAAAAAGCATTTGGAAAGTAATTCAAAAGTGTTTCCCGCGAATTTTAGTCAAGAATTCTTGAGATTCCGTGAGGCCCTCTTGAAACGAGTGCTTTCTCCTACAACGTTACGAAGCTTTTAAGTTCCTCCAACTACGGCTAAGGTATACTGAAACGTTAACATAGTTACTCTAAATTGACTATACGGTATAAAACACGTGCTTTCTCCAAGTAAAAACGAACGTGAGAATTCTATTATGCCTGCCATTATTCTAAAGTAAAAGAGGGGGGTGAATTTTTTGGACTGTAGATCATTTGAATGGAAGCGATTTAAATTTGGACCTTTTCGGATATGGAAACATTTATTTTCCACGTTTTTAACAACGTTTAAGGGTAAAGAATTGAGTTTGTGTCTGTGTTCATAGAATAATTAGTAAATTCACCATAATGAACAGTAATCCCGCATAAGTTACTTGACGGTTAATGGTTTACGAGAAAGACAAAATGCTAACTAACGTTTTCTTAATAAATTAAAAAATGCTATTTATAAAACACGTGCGTCATTAATTGACTGTTGGCCAAATTTAACAATTGATTTATTTCACTCGATTTTAAATCAGAACAGAAATAAAAGTAATTAACTGCACTCAGATCCGGGGTGGAAATAAGTGTGACTTGTGATTTTTTTCGCTGTCGATAGCGTGGGGTATGTGCTAGTATGCATTTTTGCACATTACTATGAGCGCTGTAGGCAGAGGCGTGCACTCCATATAGGCACATAAGCACTGACTACCCTGCCGTTTTCGCATAAAAATATTACTTTAAAAAATACGCACGAAGTTCAGCTAATAGCACAGCCGCGAGCGCTTCACCAATTGTCCTATTATGACGTGTCAAAAGCGGTAATAAGCCCAAACGCCATCAACGTCAGAGTTAATTATTCTATGTTCACTAGACTACACAAAATATGTATGCATGTATGGTGTGAGCTGAAAATGTCAAATGTCTTTATTGTGTTAGTATTTTTGTTAGTATCTAGGCAGTGCTTTTAGAGAACAAATGCAATAGCAATCAGTAACATCTTATGGTATCTTTCTCTATTATCCTGAGATTTCTATACATGAGGGAGTACGGCCACTACCCGTGGCTCTACCCATCGAACTTTCTCCTGGGCACGCTCGGATTTCACTCCTTACAGCTCAGGAGAGAGGGGTATGCCGCCACTCACTTCTTCAGACTGCTGCGGGGCTATATTGTAAACCCTGCTATTTTGGAGCGCGTAAGTCTCTATGTTCCTGATGATTATCTAAGACAGCGTCTTCATAGATTATTATATCTTCCTGCCTGTAGGACCAACCTGCCAATGGTTCTGCCGGTGGGGAGAAGTATTTTGCTCCTAAACAAAATCTCTTCCGATATCGACTTATTTCATGTCAGTGAGGAGAGATTCAGAAGTGAAATCCTATTAATTCTTGAAAGAGTTTCTCCTCATTGACCTGATCATCACCACTGCCTGAAATTTTATTTTTTTGAAATTCTATTTTTCTTGTGTATCTATATGGTACTATAATCTGTAATTATTTTGTAAAAATTTAAATTTATTTCTTATATGCATTAAATAAAAGTTTGTCATGAATAAGAAATTTAATAAAAAAAATATTATTTTTATTAAATATTATTATTATTATCAATTAATCCTCTGTTTTTCCTACTGACTACCCTGATCAAAAACTCTGTGCACGCCACTGGCTGTAGGTATAGTGTCTCTTATTCAGATGGTATTCGAGAGTCGGTTTCGGCGATAATAATGTATCTATTTTTGTATACGCCGCATGTTCTCAACTTCTGTACCCATTCAACGATGTGCCAGACTTGTTTTGAAAATAACGATTACTGTCCTATTGTTAACATCGTTATAAACAACAGCCCACTCTATTTCTACGTTTCATTCACAATCTGACACGCAACCAGATAGTAAACAAATTAGGAACCTACCTCAAAACAGCCCACATTTTTCACTCATCATGAATTTTGACGTCATCGAAATAAATTTCGATAAATTTTAGGAGAACAATTTGGCTACTCTACAGCTCAGGTCTTATTATTACACATACATTAAGCGCCCTACTAAATGCAGCGCAAATACAGTACTATTTGAGTTCCGTCCTCTTAAAGAGGTTCTAAGATGTTTGCCGAAGTCAACATCCAAAGCTTCGTCTCTCTTTGGCAAAGAGGTCTCGAGTAATCGTAAATACTCGGCAAGTGCAACAACTCCATACTTCGATTATAATTTTGCACGAAACAGTTCAAGAGTTTACTCGAAAGTAACTGACATTATGAAGCTAAGTACCAAATGATATATATTTTTAAATATACCTATTATGCGTCTTATATTAATCTATAGTATTAATACGTTAAGTTTGTCTTATGTACATGGTTCGTTCACTCGTCGTGTGGGGCGCTAACGTCTGCATAAACAACGTCGGCCACAGCAATCGGCAGTAGCGACTAGCGACAGTCTACAAATAGCGATCTACACGTCAAGTTTTCTGAAATGCTAGAGGCTAATGTTTGTGTAATATCACTTCAAGGGCATTTACAAGGTTACAAATTAACGAAAAACTGTAATTTTAGTAACCATTCAAATAATGAAAACACTCTACTTAATCTTAAATATGAGATGATCGAAATAACTAAAAAATGTAGCTAAATTATTGCTTACATCGCTTCTTAACCCGCCTTCTTTGTTGCAACTCATCCAGTTCAACATTCCTTGCCGTAGACTCAGAAACAATGATTTGCTGTTTTTCAATCATCACTCTACTAATTATGGGTATCATTCTCCATTGTCCAGACTTGTTAACTCAAGCCATGGTTTTGAAATTTTTGGTACCACCACAAATGATTTTTGTCAATTTTTACTACTTTACCTAAAAATTGACTTGACCTTGGCTTTGACTCGAATGTCCTTTCAAATGTAAATTTTGTCCTACTATTTTTGTCATTGCTTCATTATAATATTACGTGTGTGCTGTTCTTTCTCTGTTGCTCTTTTTCCCCATTTCGTGATATGTTTTTTTTTGTTGTAATTGGACAATAGTCCGTTAGTTTATAAATAAATAAATTGCTTTAGAAAAGCTTTTACTCTACTTTATTATCGGTACATATTAATTGATAAGCACATGCCTATTTCATTATCTGTCGCGTTGGCTGTGACAAGTACATAACTTTCCAATAGATGTATTTACTCACATGTAAAATAGATACTAATTAACATTGAAAAGCGATTGAAAATATCGGATATAAGCCGTGCGTTTGCACTGGGATAAGAAATGATTAACTACATTCTTATTTTATGAACCGATTTTGTTTCAAAATCGGTAAATAAGAGGGAGCTGAACTCGAATCAAAAGACAAAAGTAAAAATTTCGGCAGGCAGTAATGGTTTTTTTTAAATTTTGATCGACATATTAATACCTTTATCTATGATAATTCCCCTTATTCCAAACTATGTTTTTTCGCACGAACAGAGGAGTGAACATCTACTTACAAACACCACAATGTAGGAACATTGGGCGAAATCCAACAAAAGCCACCTGCAGGGCCTAGCTCCCGTTAAAAATGCCACAATTACTTGGAATTACGTTATAAACGATTGGCAATGAAAACTGCCCTCGTCTACTCCATTCGGTTGATAAAGTATTTGTGGCTAAAAATGTTTTCATTTTCATTTGAAACAATTGCATTTAAATAAAGCCCTCAGCAACTTTAAGCCTGAATTATATTCCAAAGAAATCGTATACTATTGTTTCAAAGTATCATCTCTTGTAAGACGCAGATAAGCCATTAGTAGTGAGTCAAAGCGTAACTTAATATAAACTAAATTTATAAATTCGTTATACATAAGAGAGTTAGGGTTTCGTTACTCGGAGGCCTGAATTTCAGAAATTAAGATTGTGCGAATATCTTCTTAGGAAGAATAGACAATGTACCAGATAAATAACATAGTTCATTGCCTAGTTTGCAGAGTTAAAGCAATATCTATAGTAAAGTCGTCGAACTTGTGAATTTAAACAGTAAGCCCAGAAAGTTGGCTCGTTTGTTTGAGTTAATTTTTTCGCCAGTGTTTTTGGCAGTTTCTTTATTTTTTCGTTTAATTTTCTCAAGTCCGTTCAAACTTTAACTTTCGAGATATTTTTTCCATCAGTAGTTGTTTCCAAGCAGATTTCTCTGTGAGGAAATATTTAGAGTTCTGCTGAGTAACTTGCTTAGTTTCGGTTTTTTTCTTACTTGTATCTTTGTTATTTAATGTCCTTACTGAAAATCATATACTTATTGTCATAAAATATTTTCTTGTTTTTATTTTATTTGTTATACAGTGTTTGCATTTTTATAGTTGGAATCGTTACCTTATATTGCTTTAATATTGATGCTTTTAAGTACCAACACGTTAACTGTCTTCAATATTATTTCCTTTTCTTTGCTTTGTTCATACAAATACATACATTTAATTTGGGGTTTTTCACGCGCTTAAATTTCTAGTAAATTGTGATTTAATCTTTCGATGTACACATGCACTATAATACATATATTTAATTACATTACAAACATATAAACACGTTATTGTCTTAGAATATTTACACAAAATGTGGGAAGTAAAAAACACACGTACGTTCCCAGTAAATTCAAACATTGGGCATGTATGACAAAGATAGATAGTAAAAAAATATGTGTGTATAGACGAAATAGATACAGGACCGGGCGGCGCTACATCAACGAATAGGGAACGCCAGTAGGTAGTCTTTCTAATACTTATATGTTGCTACGTGCTTAAAATCTTCGGGAAACAGTACATATAATCGTTTTATCTAAAATAATAGGTAATTTGCGTATAATTACGAATGAAATGTTATTCCTTGGCTTTCACTAGTGTTTGCAGTGTAATGAAAACAGTTTCTCATCATTTGGGCAGCATTTTGCACTTATTTATGCATTTTTTTTAGATATAGTATACGACCTCTAGCGACGCGCGACAGCTTAGAATTAAATCCGATAAATTGAAAGTACGGCAATTACCGTATATTTTGCTTGCCACTTTGAGAGTTAAAAAACGTGTGTATACGTTTGTAACGTCATTGACCATATCTGAAAAATCTTTCACGATTTATGATAAAAATCATGATTTTAGATAGTTGTAATGCATGCATATCTGTTATATACTATTTCCTGGTTATTGTATATAATTTAGTGTCAAGCTCATTTGAAGTGAACTATCACAAAACTGCGCTATTTAAATTCACTATATAAAATCTAAAACAAATATGAAAAGGAAGCAGGGAAGTAAATCAACACTCAAATTAATCCGAAATTGATATTGAAGGAGTTTTTTTTCACCAGTAACATCGTCTAAGGTAACCGTTTCTTTTACGACATCCATTATAAATCAAATTATCGAGGTTCGTGCAAGCAGTAATGAAAGGGAATTTGTATATACTTTTATCATGCAAAAAAAATGTCAGGTTAAGAAAAAAAGTTTGCTTCTTTGCCGCTAGTCTATAATATAATATTTATGGTGCTGGTGTCGTCGGTCATACAGATAGAACTAGTTCGAAATATTGCCGCTAGTCGGAAAAATGGCAATGGTATCGTTAGCTATACATAAAGATCTAGTTAGAAGTATTGCCGCTAGTCGAAAAAAAAGCAACGGTATCGTTAGCTATATATATAGATCTAGTTATAAGTATTGCCGCTAGTCGAAAAAATGGCAATGATATCGTCAGCTATACTGATAGATATAGTTCAAAGTTTGCCGGTAGTTTAAGAATTAGCGCGGCCAAAGTATTGCATCTATTCTCAAAAAATGTCACTGATGCCACCGGTTATGCAGATAGATCTAGTTATACATTACACTGTAGAAAAGCCATCCTCAGAAGAGTGACGAAAAAAATAAACAATGTATTCAATACACTACGGACTGCATCCCACCGTATATTACTCATAAGAATGTCTACGAATGGGAACTATTCTTAAAAATCACAACAATATATTAGAGGCAATAATGCGTCGGCTTTTCTCGCACGAACAGCCCGACGCGTGGCAGGGAATAATATCGCTTCCTAAGAAAAGCAGCATCGCCAAAAAAAAAAACTCGTTCTCCTCTGTTGTACTAACAGATACTTATTTGAAATCTTTGGGTAGGGGCACCTTCTTACAAGTATTTGCACGTGATAAATTTCGTGTTGGTTTCTCGCTATATTGAATTTGACGATAAAAAAACTCTTTGCCAGACGTATTTTTCTTTTAAATTTACGTTTTTTATTTAATGGTTGCAACATATTTTATTTTTATTCGATAACTAGTAAGGTCAAGGCTTGCCAAAAAATAATATTGGATTCATGAATTCTTTGTTTCAACTCATCCAGTTCAACATTCCTTGCCGTAGACTCAGAAAAAATGATTTGTTGTTCCTCAATCATCACTCTACTAATCATGAGTATCATTTTACACTGTCCAGAATGCCAAGATTTGTTAACTCAAGCCATGATCTTGAAATTTTTGCTACTAGTCTAAATGATTTTTGTCATTCTTTACGATAATAATCTTCGAAGAGTATAATTTATCATGCCTAACATCATTGACTTTACCAAACCCATGTTCAGGCTTTGACTTGAATGTTCTATCAAATCTATATTTGCTCTGTTGCTCTTTTTTCTCATTTCGTGTTGTGTATTTTTTGTAATTGGACAATAATTGGAATAGCCAGGTACTACCCAACCTTCGTCATCCCGATCCACTTCACCACCCCACTACCTTCAGCCTCACAACATACACCATTGAGGATGCCATAGTCTCAAGGGCTCTAGACGGTTAGTTAAAGTACAAGAATTTAAAAACTTGCAAGCACACAGCACGAAGACCGAATTATTTTGAAGACTTCAGTTTCAAATACCACAGATCAATACTTCCAGAATTACAGCATTTTTGTTTGTTAACGTATCATATTTTTAGTAGTCTTTACAAACCAAACGAACTAATGATTTTTAAATAAAGCCCTTAACCCACTTTCAGGAAAAAAAAAAAAACAAAAATACCTCACTTTTTGTTTTATTACTTGATATGCGCCAAATAATAATGGCACCTGTAAAAAATGATGGCGCTACTTCTTTTACTGTCGGATTTACAATGATTTCAACGCTTTTATAAAAAAATAATGTTTCTTTTCGAGTAATAATAAAATATGGAACAAATAATACGCCGTATGTTGAATTGACATCTCAAAGCTTCATAAGAATGAAATTCCGATCGAAAATAGTTGCGTTGAACTAGAAATTCCCGTTAGAAAATATGTGTTAATTTCATGATGCCGGAGTTTTGAAATATGGCAAGACTAACAAACGGGTTTCCTGCTTTATGGTCAACATTTTTTAGATATATCACTCCGAGGGCTGTTTACGAGGCTGGAAATTTACCATAAGCCTTCAGTAAAAGAACTAAGTTATTGTTCGAATAAAATTTAAACACAAAATATTTGCATATTAACAGATGTCGCGGATTGTGAAAGGGTATAAAATTAACGAGCTGTATAATGACAAAGGTCTCTAAACTTATAAAGCAGATATGAAAAAAAAAGTTTAAAATTTTGAATTTGTAAAAATATACAGAAGGCCACTGGAGTCGTTAAAAATGAAATGTTTCACCAAAGCGGCAGAATCAACACTTACAGCTTCTGAAAGATCTCTTGTTTTTATTTTATTTTAAATGAGTCATAATATATACCTACATTATTTTACTGTAAGGCAGAAGAGGATGAGCCACATTTTTAAAGTAGATGACTAAACGATTGACTAAAGGGTGGTCCCCTCTATTTTATATGATTCTCTAATGTAAACGCGAATAATACATATTCAAACATAAACTGCAATAAAAGGGGCGGTGCTCATATTCTTCACAAAAATGATCATAGCATCAGATTAAATAATTAAGAAGCACTTGAAATAAAGAAAGTCATTAAAATTAATAGTCATATTTTTAATAATAAGGATAATTTGTCCTGTAGTCCAATATTAGGTATATTTCCTGTAAGCTGATAAAATTTATTCATTATTCTTTCATCACCTTCTCAGTTGGCGTTTTGTCTCTTTCAATTAATATTTTCTGTCTCCCTGTTTCTTTGTTATAATTTAAATGTTATTCTTACTGATATTTTATTTTATATGTTGTTCTCCTTCTGTATGTACATATGACCGCACACTTTGTATTTTTTGTTAAGTTTCATTTTGTACCCTGATGATACTTAGGCTGTATATAGGTCGGCCATAAAAAATAAATATATAAGTGGTCTTAAACAAAGTTATTTTTTCATTTTTATAAACTGTAAGAATTATTTAATCTCTCGTAAAAGATTGTTTGAGTATAAATGTTTCCTTTACCAGTCGACAAGATTATTTTAATTGTTAGTCTGCAGAGTCCTACATCGAGGTCAGTTGGAATAAGAGGCAAGACAAAGCGTTACCTGATGCTTAATTATTTTACTAAGAAAGAGGTCATATTATTCGAAATAATGGTATTTTAATAAAGTTAAGGATTAGCAACCCCATTATCCTATACAGGTCATGCAACATCACGCGATTAGAGTGGAGTTAAATAGTTTAAAATATAGGTTAATTTTAAATAAGTAGGTTACAATGTTCATATATTCTGTAAAGTCGAACATACCAACCTCAAAAAGGAAGAATAAATTAATTAAATCCTACAGATTAATCATCATAATAGTCAAATTATCGTGTCTACTGACTCACTTTTTTCTTCTTCCCATGTTATTACTAAAGACGAAATCATACGGTTCATTTTTCGTTCATTTCTGTCTTTTATTTGGCCTCTTTTACTTCAAATGATACGTTCAAGCATAAAATGAAACAGAAGTTCCGAAAAAAATCATTAGTGAACCGATCAAACAATGTTGAATTTTGGCATTCGGCACTATTCACTCGCACTCGGAACGAAATAAAAAGGAAACTTCTAAACATGGAATGAACATTCACTGGGGTTCGGTCATTTAGTATCGCTTCCTGTAGTGGAAGGACGTTGCGTCGAACGTATAAAAATGATTTTCAAGTGTAACGATCAAAACACCCTGCTCTTTTTAGAGAATTTCAAGAATTATCAATGTCTCTGGAATCATAAATTAGATGTATATAAAGACAGATTGTCACGTGAAAATTCTATAAAATCGCTTATTCAAGATTTAAACTTAAAATCTATGGTCGCACCTACCACTGTCTATGTTTTTTTAACTTTTTTGTCAATTCTTCAATCAAATTATCACAAATCAAACGAATTTCAAGGCGCACGACTTCGTTCGACGACATTGTCGAGGAAAATAACGAGTGAACGTTCATTTCTATATCATTTTTTCTGTGCCGTGTGAACACGGAATGAAACAAAAATGAACGTTCACTCGAGTGAACGTTCGTTCTTTCATTAGGATTGTCACCAGAACTTCAATGTAGACTAATGCATTCAGTCCTAAATACATGTATTTTTTTTCAATGATTTTATTTTAATATCCTTTTCAGCTTCTAATTATGTCCTTATAATTTATTCTCCACAGAAAAAGAGAAATTAACGCCTCAATAATTCAAACTAGGCAGTAATTAATTTTGTATTTTAATATTGAAATGAAATAAAGCACATTTTCCGTAAGAAGCCAATATACCAGCCATGATAATCATAAATCTCACATCGAATTGAGAAAAATGAACCGAATTATCTCGTCCTGGCTCTTATTCCGTTCATGGGGCTTCCTCTCAGCTTCCGGACCGGAACATGTAAAGAGCTCCGGAAATTATATTCCGCCTTTAAATGGTTTCCTTTCTTCACACAATCGTTCATTTAATTAAGCAAATTAAATTCTGTATATTATTGCACGATCGCAATACCTGTTTTTAAGGTTAAAGATTTTATGTAACATCACAACATACTAAACTGACAGCGAACACGAAACTACAATCGTCGTCTAATAATAATTGTACTTAGTGCTAACTTTGAAAGTACTATTCTTTTATGAAATGATAATTTCGAAAATAATCTGGAGTACTAAAAGAGATTAAAAAATCACTTATTTATATGTTCAAAAAAACAAAAACTAGTATTTACGTACTCGTATTTGCAGATCTCGAAGACTATGAAAGTGTGAAAATGTCTGGCATAAACTGTCAAGAATTGAAAAGTTAACAAGAAACAGAAGGTCAAAAAGTATCGTAAGTTTTCCTTCATAGAATTTAGATACCACAGACTAGCTCTGACAAAATTTTCACAATTATTAATTAAAGGGTAGGAAAAAACAAAAACCCGCTGAAATGTATTCTAAAATAATCATTATTGATTGTAGAACGTAGGTAGTTAAAAACTAAGTAAAATTGTCGTGGCCTCATATCAGTCATTATAAGAACATGGAATACTTAAGTGAATCGACGAAGGATACCACGATAAATCCTCCAATCAGAACAAAAACAGTTTTACTACCATTTACCCAGTCCTTGTAAAAACTAATACTAAAAAAGAGAAAATCATATAATTCTATTGTAAAACCTTTCTCCTCCATATTCGGAAAAAATACACGTAAAGTTCAATCAAGCCTCACAATGGAATCACTGTTTCCTCCAATCAAAACATATACGAACAACAAATAAAAACATTTGAACTGAGAAACCTACCCAGGGTGCAAAACTTTTTTACTAGAACTCCATAATCTTTGCCCACCCTTTATAATACTGATAAACTAAAAAAATGGATATGCTACACAGTACCTGACATATTCAGCTCATCTTCCAGGTGAGATGGAATGTGTAACCTGTAAATGAAAAGAACATCGTTAAATCATTTTATCAGAATAAGCGATTTTTTTACTGCCATATATATACGTATATACTTTACACGATAATTTAATTATTTATCAATATCATTGAACGACCAATAGCGAAACTGGGCGCATCTGGATAAGAGATTAAAACAGTTATTTGCCTGAACCTTAGCAGTTATAATATTTATAGAGGTACATCACAGTTTTTAACCGTCGAAACTTGAACCATTTACATATTTTTAACCTATTTATTCCCACATATTTATTTATTTATAACCTAAAAAAACATTGTCTAATAACAAAAAAAATACAAAACACGAAATGGGGAAAAAAACAACGGAGAAAGAAAAGCACATACGTAATATTATAATGTAGCAATGACAAAAACAGGGCGAAAACATTCAAATAAGCTAAGGTCAAGTCAAAGTTTTGGTAGAGTCGTAAAGAATGACAAAAATCATTTTACTAGTACCGAAAATTTCAAGACCATGGCTTGAGTTAACATGTCTCAACATTCTGGACAGTGGTAGAGATGGTCGATATTCCTGTCCCGGTTAAAAGGAACCGGTTCCTAGCCGGTCACTGTAACCGTCGATATTATTTCTCCGAGCTACCGAGAACCGGTTCTAAATTTTCATATCGATATCTTTTGTCCGTTCTTTTCGTGTTTTTTTGCGAGTTCCAACCAGCTCCAATTCTTTTCGTTTTCATATCTCTACCGACTGGTACTTTTTTGGCAAAAAACTGTTGTCGATTTGCTAGTACTTTTCGAAAAAATCTCCTTCGTGGAACTTTTCTGGCACCAGGAACAGGTCCCAAAACGAACTGGATAAATAACCGGTTCCTCGCCGGTCACCGGTAACTGGAACCGCAGGTACACCTAATTCTGATATCAACCACCTCTAGACAATGGAGAATGATACCCATAATTAGTACAGTGATGGTTGAGAGACAGAAATTCATTGTTTCTGAGTCTACGGCAAGGAATGTACAACTGGATAAGTAGCAATAAGGAAGGTGAGTCAATTATATAATTAATAATTTTCAAAATGCAAATTCAATAAAAGTCTTTCTACGCTTTACTAATGAAGATTTTTTAATATAACATATAAACAACCATGCATATAGCTATCGTGCTAGATAACAAAGATACTTTTTGAGATTTATACTCGAAATCACTTCAAACAGATTGAACTCATTATGGAGTGAAACAGATTTATCGGAACTGTCGCATTGATTCAACATAAAAAAATAACCTTGAGAAATCTTGACATAAGCTAACATTATTTTTTTACCTAGATACAATGCCTACCCATAAAACTTTTAAATGGCCACCAATCGTAGGCGAATCAAAAAGATAAAGTCATAAAACAGACATAATACTGCGACAAGTGCTGCATATTCACACAATTGAAAAAATAAGCAAATTGAACCAAAATTAGGTCACATCCACTACCTACGTTTACGTTATCCATGAATATGATATTTTTTATTGCACCGATACAACCCATATATTGTAGCAAGTGAGGGTTGAGAGAGATGCCATTTGTAAAGCCATTCCTCCCTATCAATGAATGCCACCCGAGCAGGGTGTAAAAAAATAAACTAGATATATTGGATTTTTATTCAATCCGTCCGTTGGTACCTACTCACGTTGACGTAATATTTGAAAAAATCTATCGTCTATCAGACACTATATGCAGTCTTCAGTGGCGTGCACAGAGTTTTTGATCAGGGTAGGCAGTAGGAAAAAATAAAAAAAGCGGATTAATTGATAAGAAAAGTAGATACCAACAAATGTAACTGATTGTTATTGCATTTGTTCTGCAAAAGCACTGCCTAGACACTAACAAAATACTAACACAAACTAGCCACTTGAACGAGCAAACAGCTCACATCATATATGCACACCTATTTTGTGTAGTCTAGTGAACATAAAATAATATGGGCATATTTAGTTATTGCTTTTGACACGCTATAGTAAGAAGATCGGTGGGGCGCTCGCGGCGCGGCAGTGGGTTTAGCTAAGCTTCGCACGTATTTTAGAAAAGGTCGATTTATTTTTCGCAATAGTTTCATATTATTTAATCCAATATAATTCATATTTTAATGCAGTTGATGAAGAGTAGGCAGTATGTTCTTGTTTGTTACTTTGTATAGTATAGTTACACACACAAACATCTTAGTAATTATAAATAAATATTTGTTGTAAAAGGCTAGGATTAAATCAGGCAATGATTATACAAAAGTTTCTACGAAAAACGAATTAATATTTTGAAATCCCGTGTGTGCGCAGTTGTTTAAATTTTCAAAGTTTATTCTTGATTGAACTTATTATCAATGTTAAAAATTAAATTGACTTCTAATCAATTGCGTAGTAAACTTTCGGAGCTGGGTTTCACCAAATTTGGTAAAAGTAAAGCTTAAAGTTAATTATTTATCTTCGTTAAGCTCTCTTCGTACTTTAGCCGCTATTCGTCTTAATCGGGTTGTGTCAACATTATCACGTTGTAAAGGCTTTGACTTGTCCCAACTTTCATAAAAAATACGTGCATATTTAATTTTACGGCCCCAGCTGTAATCCAGAATTATCTATGACGTGTAGTGATAAATTTCGTTTGATGTTTTAGTAATTTATAGTAATAATTGTTATATATTATCCAAGTACTTGGTATTATTATGAATTTATCCTTCCTCCTTTCACGTACAAAATTATTAATTGACATCAAAAACGGCAATTTAAAAGTCTTTGATATTATTTTATCACAGAAAGCAATATGTACTATCACCAGCATCGGCCACTCGTTGTCCTTTGTTTATTTTATTTTTTAAGTGTAACAAGAATCCCAACTGCTTCCAACCGTCTGGAACCAGTGAGACTATGGCATCCCCAATTGGAGTATGTTGTTAGGCTGAAGGTATTGAGGAGGGTAAGTAGATGGGGAAGAGGAAGGTTTTGAAGTTCCTGGCTATTCTTAAAGCATCTACCACTTTGCAAATCTCACTGCGTTGGATGTAGGCCTACTCTTTTGCTAGCCATTCTTTCCTTCAGCGACATTTTAATAATTATCTGGTTAAAGTGTTTTTAAATTTTGTAAAAGAGTTGATTTTCTAGGAGATTTTTTATGCCATAATCTAATTATTTTATAAGTTACAAGCGCCCTTGGGGTAATTTTTCACAAAAAGGCGCTTTACAAATTATTCAAATATTATTCTTTTAAGTACACCAGACTTGGTTTTTACATAACTATTTATTTGATAATAAAGTGCTGTGCAGCGTTCTAATTGGATTATTAAAGTGAAAACTGAAAGTTGCTTTGTAAATGGTGAAAGTTTTTTTTTTTTTATTTCAAATGTATTTTATTCGCTTTGAGTTAGAAAGAGCTAGTTACGACAATTGATTCAATAGCGTATATACTAAATCAAGAATACTTTTTTAGGATGAGTTGATATATTATCGACATCAATAAAGCGTGCTTTATACGTGAAGTTAAAATGTTTCCAGCTTACTTGAAATAAATAGATTCAGTATTTTTTTATTATTTTCGTGGAAAACAATCACTTTGTGGTTTGACATATTTTAAGAAATGAAAAAATAACTTTTTATAAAACCAAGGATATTATTAAATTTTTTATGACGGTTTTGCTTAGCCTAAGCAAACCATAATCACCGGTGATCATATCCTTCACAAAAATGATCATGGCAACAGATTACATAATTTAGAAGCCCTAGAAATAAAGAAAGCCCATTCAAATTAAAAGTAATGTTCTTAATAATCAGGTAAATTTGTCCAGTATTCCAACATTAGGTATATTTCCTGTAAACTGATAAAAAATTATCATTATTCTTTAATCATCTTCTCAGTTGACGTTCTGTCTTTTTATACATTTATAGTTTTTGTGTTGAATTTCAAGAACTCCATTTTTTTCAGTAGAATTAAATTAATATATTATTATTATTTAGTTCTGCTATTTTCAGTTTTTATTTTTGTTTTTAGTGACAGCTGTTTCGGCGTTTAAGACCATTATCAAACGGTCGACGTTTTTTTACTGTCGACGTTTTTTATTGTCTAAGTTTTTTGTTGTCTCTTTCAATTCATATTATATGTCTGTTCCTTTGTTATAATTTAAATGTTATTCTATTGTTTTCTCATTGTTCTGTTATTTTATTTTATATTTTGTTCTCCCTCTGTGTGTATATATTATCGCACATTTTGTATTTTCTGTTTAGTTTAATTTTGTTCCCTGACGATGCTTAGGCTGAGCAAATCCGGTCGGTTATAAAAATTAAAATAAAATCCGTGGTCTTATACAAAGTTATTATTTAATTTTCATTAAATATTTGTAACCTTGGCCTGACGGCCTCCATGGTCGAGTGGTAAGACGCTCGACTACGAATCCAAAGGTCGCGGGTTCAAACCCGGCGTGCGCTAATAACTTTTATTTAATTAATATGTGTCATAACACATTTAATTCATATAAAAATAATAACAAGTATATTTGCGGCACGTTCCAGAGTGGTAGATACTCTAAGTATCGCCCTGGTGAAAGACCACCATTCAGAATCGAAACGTTGCTTGAAATGGCTTAAGCCGTGTTTGGTGACCAGATCTGAATAGCCAGGTACTTCCCAACCTTCCTCTTCCCGATTTCCTTCCCCTCCCCACTACCTTCAGCCTCACAACATACCCAATTTGGGGATGCCATAGTCTCACTGGCTCTATAGACGGTTGGGAGCAGTTGAGACTCTTGTGCGGTATTCATGTAAAAAAAAAAAAAAAAAAACCTTACTTTTTATTTTATCCTACAGGTTTGATCCTGCTTTACTTTGTATCCGAATAAGCTTTCGTCATTTCCTTGGGTGCCGAGGAAAAATCGATGCGGTTATTTTTTAGCAAAGAACAGACCTTGGCAATATATAAAAATATACGTTTGCATAACGACTTCTTCACGAAAACTTTCAACGGTAAAAGTAAAAGCATGAAAATTGAATAAAGTAAATTTACGCTAAATCATTACGGATTCAGCCGTGCAAATTTTTTTATATTAAACGATTTTAGAAGATTTTGAAAATAAATTTATCAGATTTGGAACCAAATCACCTCATCGATTTAATTAGAGCTGCTTAAAAGCGTAACGAGAAAGGACTTACAGATTAAATGAAAATCAATATGATTTTTCTCTTACTTTTTGTAAATATCAGGAAAGTTCAAAGGTGGGAAAATGTTTTTGTATTTGAACACCTTTAGGAAGGGCTTTCCACAACAAGGTATTTTTTTGGTGAGGATTATTAAATTTTCTTATAAGTGTTAAAATGTGGTCGCTTTGCTTTTTTATAATGTCTTCCTGGACGTCATTGTTTATTCTACCTTTCACTTTCGCGTCAAATATTCTCATGACACCCCTTTTTCTGTGTATCCGCTCTTTATGTGCAAGCCATCTAAGCGTTCCTTTCTTAATATTGTTAATTACGCTTACATCAGCCTTGCATTATTCTCGGTACCTACTTAAACATAACAAGAATTTTACATAATTATTTTCTAAGCAATTTTTTTTCTCTGAAATATCACCTTGAGGGCGTTTAACAAAGTTATACAAGAATTTACCGCTAAAGTTAGCATAAAAATAATAAAGTTATCGTATTTCTACGCGTACTTCACGTTAGAGTTATTGTACCTCGAACTAATCGATATTAGCACCGCCCTGGCCAAACACCACCATCTAAAATAAATTGGTTTTTCCTCGCGTTTGCTGCAGAGGTAGGTTGAATAACTGCCGAGAGGTTCATCCAGCAATGCTCTAGAATCCTAAATTAATAATATATGATTGATTAAGCATATACAAATGCTTCATAACCTTAGTATAATTTTCTCCACTGATGGTATAAAACATCATTCTGTAAACCGCGCGTACTTTGCGTCAGAAAATAAATGCTATTTAATTTATCCAAGTTCTGAACCAAATTTAATGAAAACATCGAAGATTCTAAAGCAGTTGAGATTTTTGGTAAGAATAAGTATTTAAAAAAAATAAACATGGACCATTTATTTTGTTTAATTTGTTCGAAGAAAAAAAAAAAAAAAAATCAACCGATTCCTTCGAGCCGGATTTGAACCAGCGGCCTATGGATAACAACTCATCATACATTACAGTCCACCGCTCTACCAACTGAGCTATCGAAGGTGTACGTGTGCGCTAAGCAGGTGTACGTTTCGCGTGACTTTATTTGTGAGAAAACATCACCGCCCGTTTGTATTGTAATTGCCATCTGTACGATTCGTATAATATGAATACTTTTCTGTTATATTGAGCATTCTTTATATCTGGTTGATATTTTTTCATGCCTAAATAATAAACAGTGCTAATGCGAATTTGTATTTAACTGTTTTATTTTGAAATGTCAAATACACATTCTTCAATCATAGGCATAAAATACAAGACACGTCATATTCATACTAATCTTACGTAAAATGTAGCACCACTAATGTTGCACTACTAAATGTTTCACCCGCGTGTAAAAAGGATAGCCATTCAATGAACATGTGTATGCGGAAGAGATAGCTATTTGAAGCTTGGAGAAATAATGTGTGGAGAGAGAGCTAATTATTTTTACCCAACCGATACAAACGATGCGATAAATCACTTTCTCCGGGTTTTTACGTCGTACACCATGAGAGAAAAAGAGACAACAAATATAATATACTCCGCTTCTACGTACTGTCACAATGATCTTGGGCTCCTGGGTCACTGCGGGACTCCGCCCACATTTTTTATTATGCCACTAATAAAAATTATAACTATATGAAGCGTGTTTCGAAGGTATGTCTCGTTGACTTAGTTTAGTGCAACCAGGCGCGTTGTCTCAGTAACGAATCTACATTATTTAATTCATCTCCTCAATGCGAATTTTTGTTGATGTTTAGTTTTGGATATTTTTTGTCTGCCTACCTACAAACAATTTTAAGTTATATTTATATTTGCAAAATAATTGTCCTTGTTAGGTAACGCACAATAATTTCATCTTCATGGATCAAGGTTAGGTTGAAGGGGAAGGGGGGAAGGGAAGGGAAGGGAAGGGGAAGGGAAGGGGAAGGGAAGGGAAGGGGGGGAAGGGAAGGGGAAGGGAAGGGGAAGGGGAAGGGGAAGGGGAAGGGGAAGGGGAAGGGGAAGGGGAAGGGAAGGGGAAGGGGAAGGGGAAGGGGAAGGGGAAGGGGAAGGGGAAGGGGAAGGGAAGGGGAAGGGAAGGGAAGGGGAAGGGGAAGGGGAAGGGGGGGGGGGGAAGGGAGGGGGCTCGTAGGAGGATGTTGAAAAAGTACCTTATTTTAATTCTATGTTGAATAATTTAAAAAAATAAATACCAGAGGTTATCATTTTCACTCACGGGGAACTTCATTTAAACCCGCAACCTCTGGGTCTAGAGTCAAAGTTTACCGGTCCCTTACGGAGGTCCTCAAGGGTTTCCAAACCTTCGATTGATCTCCTTCGAAGGATTGACCCATACTCGTGAAACTGGAAACATTGAAATGCCAATTATTTCTACCCTTTGTCAATGAGTAAAAAATATATATCGGGGCAATAGTAGAGTCGCAAGATTAATGAAGCTAATAAATCGCGTAGAGACAAAAATCCACTCCTTGGCAAGCCTGCTCCTAATAACGATAAAGAGTAAAATAAAAACAATTGACATAATACTTATATCAGAGTGGTAGATACTCTAAGTATCGCCCTGATGAAACGTCGCTTGATTGAAATGCCTTAAGCCGTTTGTGATCAGATCTGAATAGCCAGATACAGTCCAACCTTCCTCTTCTCCATCTACATCTCCTCCCCGCTACCCTCAGCTTCACAACATACCCTAATTGGGGATGCCATAGTCCCACTGGCTCTAGACGGTTTGTAGCAGTTGGGACTCTTGTGCGGTATTGACTATAAAAAAAAAGTTTATATAAAAAACAAAAAAAACAAAAAAATATATATAAATTTACATATATTTTTTTATATAAACTTTTCATATATTATTTTATATATATAAAATATAAATATAAATATAGATATAGATATATAGATATAGATATAGATATAGATATAGATATAGATATAGATATAGATATAGATATAGATATAGATATAGATATAGATATAGATATAGATATAGATATAGATATAGATATAGATATAGATATAGATATAGATATAGATATAGATATAGATATAGATATAGATATAGATATAGATATAGATATAGATATAGATATAGATATAGATATAGATATAGATATAGATATAGATATAGATATAGATATAGATATAGACATAGACATAGACATAGACATAGACATAGACATAGATATAGATATAGATATAGATATATATAGATATAGATATAGATATAGATATAGATATAGATATAGATATAGATATAGATATAGATATAGATATAGATATAGATATAGATATAGATATAGATATAGATATAGATATAGATATAGATATAGATATAGATATAGATATAGATATAGATATAGATATAGATATAGATATAGATATAGATATAGATATAGATATAGATATAGATATAGATATAGATATAGATATAGATATAGATATAAATATAAATATAAATATAAATATATATATATATATATATATATATATATATATATATATATATATATATATATATATATATATATATATATATATATATACATATATATATATATATATATATATATATATATATATATATATATATATATATATATATATATATATTCAAGTATGAGTCAAATATTAGTCGGGCTATGTGAAGTGTAAAAATAACAGAAGAGTTTCCATAAGACGATGTATAAATGTGAATAAAGCAAGGAGTGTGTTCCAAGACAGAGTTGTATAGCGGCCCGTCCTCTCTGCTTACCCCTGCGGAGAATCGGCGTGATAGTTAGTTAGTTAGAACAGAATACTTAATCTTTTCCGCGGTACCTTTGCCAATATTTCGGGTTAAGTATCAAAAAAAGCTCGACCCAGGTGTAACTTTCGGGATACACTTGGCTTAGCAAAGAAATCATGAACGCAGTCATTTAGCATCCGTCATGCCATGTTTCCGGATTAAAGCCTGATTCACACCAACGTCCGGTTCCGCTCAGTGCCGATATTGTTCCGCAGGAAAACTTATTGATATGAATATCAATCAAAGAGTATGTGCCAAGACAAATTTGTGTGGCAGTATATCCTTCTGCCCACCCTTGTGATATTTAACTACTTATTTAGTTAAATAATTATTTTGAAGTGTAAAAATACTTACAACGCAGATTTTTTTTTTTTATGTTCATTTTTATCACCAAATGATTTTTTTAAATAATTAATAATTAATAAAAATATTATTTAGTGATGAAAAAAAGGTTTTTGATAAAAAAAATCTGCGATGTTAGTATTTTTACACTTCAAAACAATTATTTAACTAAATAAGTAGTTAAATATCACAAGGGTGGGCAGAAGGATATACTGCCACACAAATTTGTCTTGGCACATACTCCTTGATTGATATTCATACCATATCAATAAGTTTTCTTGCGGAACAATATCGGCACTGAGCGGAACCGGACGTTGGTGTGAATCAGGCTTTAAAGATTTTTAGTAATCCATATTTGTTTAACCTACGTGAATTGCTTAGTTTCGTATAGCTCACAAGCCGTATTTTGTATCTACATAACATTTTAATATTATATATATTTTATTTTTTGCAAAAATTACATTTATATTATATTACAATAGAGTACCGGTTAAACTGCTACAATAGCAGTTTGTCAACAGGTTCTATAATTAACAACATATATAATTACATTTCACAAAGGACCACACTAGTGCTTTTATTCGAAATTTAAATGCTATGCGTGCATAAGACACAATCAGCTGTTTGATCGACCGTCACATTTGACATCGTCACATATCGTCGCCGGAAAAGCAAAAGGGCTGTAGCGCCATTTTGGAAAGTACACATCACTTTAATGTTTTTTTTTGTTTTTAATACAATGCATTCTGTACCTGTTTGGATTTTGAAAAAAAAAGATAACTCAGGTAACTTAATGCTCTCACTGAGTTACCTGAAATGACAAAAAGCTAAAGAAGTTCCAAACTTGTGTCGCCTGAGTCAAACCTTCTCCCAATTTGTAAATATATCTTAGATGGCTGAAGAGCTATACAATCAACTAGAATCAAACGAGAGTCAGAGAATTCGATGCAGAAAAAAATACTGATCAAAACTAATTTTTGACGAAAGTGTCGCTTAAAACCTTTTGCCTTTCAAGCGACAATATAATATATCTATATCTGTCGGTCATATAACTGGCCCTTACATTAAAAGACTTTGATCTGATTGTAGAAAGACCTGGTAATATTGGAAGTGGTTGCTCTCTACATCGTTTTCTGGCCAATTACAACTGCTGTTTGGTTTTTTTTTTCTCAATTTATTATAATTTATTTATGCCTTTTACGTGGGCTTTCACTACAAATTTGTAAAAAAAATTGTGCTGTTACAACAAAGGCAACCATTGGTGGCACTTTTTTGACGCTCAATAAACAAGTCAATGTTCAGACAAAGGAATCTATACAATTGACGACTTTTGTGAATTACACAGTCTAATGACTTATTTTTCAATAGTCTCAATGCTAACTCGCAAGTCTGGAAGTGATGTTACTTTGGAGTGTTTATCTTAATGATGTGTTCAAACTGACAAGTTATTGTCAGACAAAGTCAATTGCCTGAGAGACCGCACTATAACCCAGAGGCGTAACGGGTCGGGGCAATCGGGCATCGACCCCGGGCGCGATGTCTGAGGGGTCAAAAGTCTCCGATATACAAAAAGTATAATTGAAAATAATGAAAAATACCCGAGAAGTTACTTTATTATGAACTAACAATAAATTAAATTCCCGCAGTTTTTTTTCTGTATTAATTTCTAGATCAACGGGTTATTTTATTATATTTGGCTTGCAAAATCATTTCCACGATGAGCTAGGGAGCTATTAAATTTCATTAAAGAGTTAAAAATTTACAGGTTACAATAATATTGATTATTTCGTAATTAAAATAAAAAAAGTCGTAAAAACACAGTAAAATGTATTTAAACTGTGATTTGTTTCGACATTTTTTCCTTACGTTTTTTTTTGTCTATGACCAAGAATGTTGTTTTAATTTTTAATGACAGACCGGTTTCGCTTAAGTATCATCAGGGTACATAATTAAACTAAACAAAAAATACAAAGTGTTATATATAACAAAATATAAAAGAAACATAAAATAAAATAACAAACAATATCATTTAATTATAACAAAGGAACAGAGAGAAAGAGACATATAAGATGAATTGAAAGAGACAAAACGTCAACTGAGAAGAAGACTAAAGCCTGATTCACACCAACGTCCGGTTCCGCTCAGTGCCGATATTGTTCCGCAAGAAAACTTATTGATATGGTATGAATATCAATCAAGGAGTGTGTGCCAAGACAAATTTGTGTGGCAGTATATCCTTCTGCCCACCCTTGTGATATTTAACTACTTATTTAGTTAAATAATTATTTTGAAGTGTAAAAATACTTACAACGCAGATTTTTTTTTTTTATACCATTTTTTTATCACTAAATGATTTTTTAAATAATTAATAATTAATAAAAATATTATTTAGTGATGAAAAAAAGGTTTTTGATAAAAAAAATCTGCGATGTTAGTATTTTTACACTTCAAAATAATTATTTAACTAAATAAGTAGTTAAATATCATAAGTGTAAAAATACTAACATCGCAGATTTTTTTTTATCAAAAACCATTTTTTTATCACTAAATAATATTTTTATTAAATATTAAAATTTTATTTAGTGATAAAAAAATGGTTTAAAAAAAAAAAATCTGCCTTGTAAGTATTTTTACACTTCTAAATAATTGTTTAACTAACTACTTACTGGTGCCACAGACACACAGATGTTTCGTACCTGGTCTGTATAACCTACGTGACATAGATAATAAACCATTCAGTTGCCCCGTTGTAGATAATAAATATCCCAGCTTAACGAACTTCTGTAACTTAAAGCGGTTCAGTCAATGTTTGGCTTCTGGAGACCTTCCTGTCAGAAAGCAAAGCTCTAATCTTTCAGACTAACATATAGATGTCGTCTGAAATATAAAATTGTATGTATTGAAACTTTATTAAATGTGTACGATATATTAATCCTGATTAGTAATACGAATGCCACAAACGTGGGTAAAGCAATTTTATGAGACTTATGCTGCCACAATTAATATTGAAGCAGACCGCTCCGGGCGGCGCTTTGCTGAGATGCCGTATTTTTAAAGCTATTTACCCATTGACTACT
This sequence comes from Drusus annulatus, assembly GCA_022651775.1. Classification (NCBI taxonomy): domain Eukaryota; kingdom Metazoa; phylum Arthropoda; class Insecta; order Trichoptera; family Limnephilidae; genus Drusus; species Drusus annulatus. The sequence goes on along the minus strand of JAGWCC010000534.1, from coordinate 420,247 downwards.
ATCGCCTATTCCCACGTCCAGTGTAAAAAAAATAAAAATAGAAGTAAAAAAGGTTTTTACGCTGTGCGCTCACGAGTCAAGGTCAAACGCGTAGACCACTACACTATGAAGGACATTATCGAATAGGCGGCGGCACAAGCGAGTGCCTCAGCGCTTCTCGCGTATAACTTTTGCGCAAATAGATCAGTGCTATCAATTCAGCTCAGTGAAGTGATGCAACGCAGAAAAAACTGTACAAAAACTCGCTCTGCAAATAGAAGAAGTAGACAAACAAAGAGGCATACAGCGCATCATTACAGAACCCATTTTTACTCCCAATAAAAATAAATATTCTGGATTGGGATTACAATAGATTTTCAATTGATTGAAAATTCAAATCGAACACTCAACTTACGTATTTTACAAAAACATTTTTTATTTATTTATATTAGGAGCTTTATGGTGGAACATTATTGAAATAATTAATTGTCGTATTTGACTCTTTACTGATTATTAAAAAAATGGTTAATGCAGGTAAATAAAAAATGCATTGTTAAGTTTTCTAAAAGATAATGATTTTAACCGCTTAACAAAAAACCTTGGCTTCAAAAAATCTCTGAAATTAAGACCCAACAATTGTTACTGAATTTAAATGTTTTAGTTTCTAAGTGGCGTTTAAATTTAGGATAATTTGTAACCCTTATCAACATTTTAAGCAGCTCGTAATCCAGGGTCTTGACGTAGAGTCACTGGCCCTAAAATCTAGATCGAGATTGTTTATAATGGTGTCCTTTTTAACACTTATATATTTTTTATTTTTTTTGCATTTTCACAATTTAATCTAAAGCAATCACTTTGTGGTTTGACATATTTAATGAAAATGAAATAATAACTTTGTATAAGACCACATATTTAATTTTATTTTTTTACGACCAACCGGTTTCGCTTGGCCTAAAAATCAAAAGGTAAAAAATAAACTTAACAAATAATACGTGCTGTTAAATAAGTGTGTGGGTATATATACACACAGAGGGAGTGCACATAATATAAATGAAGAGTACAGGTGAGAAGAAAACCGGTGCTTATATTCTCCATAAAAATGGTTATGGCAACAGATTAAATAATTTAGAAGCACTAGAAACAAAGAAACCCATTAAAATTAAAAGTCGATTCCTAATAATCAGTTATATTTGTCCAGTAGTCTAGTATTAGATATATTTCCCGTAAACCCATAAAACTTCTCACCGGTCATAAAAAATAAAATAAAATCTGTGGTCTTATACAAAGTTATCATTTCATTTTCATTGTTTAAATATTTTATTCGCTATTTCCTCGTGTATTGGTACATCATATTACTGTCCTCTTTTGAAAAAATCGTGAAATTAAATTTACCCTGCTACTCAATACATCGAAATAAATCAATGATAGTTTTTTTATGATCTAACTCTAAAAATTATCGCCATTTTTTTGCATTAAATACATTTTGGTATAAAAGTTACACTTTGCTCACAAGATTTCAAGAGTCACATCACTGGGGTGCATGACCTTTTGTCTAAGTTGTAATGTTATATTTCTTACCAAGCAGTTAGTGGTATCCCGCAAAGCTGTGGTAAGAACAAGGAATAATAATTAATATTGTACGGGTTATTGTCCGGATAATGATAACTGTCCCTAAACACACTCATGTTTGAAAGTGAACACAAATAGGCGTTTAGTTATGGGCAGAATTAGCCTGTGGTAATGGTGTATAGTATAATTATTATGGTATCTACAATCAATTAAATAAACAAATAATACATTGTAGGAACAATTATCCACATAATGTATTATGTGACTACCAAGGGTTAGAGTGAGCCAGACAACTAGTGTAATAATTGCTTTAATAGTTTTCGGAATCGAACTTTAATGGTTGCGAGCTATATTGAAGGCTTTTGACTAAAGCGCCATTGCCCAGTTACGATACAGAAATCCTTAAAAAGCCATTCGTCCTGTTTTTCGTTGCAGTGCCCTATGCTTAAAGAATTGTTGACGACCATCCTGCTTAATCAATTCTGATCCTCAGCCAGTCGGAGAGTTCCTTCACACCTTAAATAGATGTTCTCTAAAGAATATTCTCCAAGGACCGTGATTTTTAAATCAAAATCTTAATATGTTCTCACACCTTGAATGTGCCTGTTTTTGGAATATCTGAATATAATATTGGAATATGGAATATTTGGTCTCGAAGCTAGTGATACTTGGGTTATTGTCAGAACCATAGGAATACTGGGTGAGAAAAAGTCAGCGGTGAAAAAAACACAAAACGTATTGCATATTAATGCAAAACCATGATCGCATGAATAGATGAACAACTTTCAGAGCAACTATAAAATGTGCCCGATCCTTGAAGTAACGACATAAGGAAGGATAGCTAATATTTTTACTTCGCCCATTTAATAAATTTACGATAAATCACTTTCTACGGGTTTTTACGTGAGAGACAAAGAGACAAGAAAAGTCGTCACATAATATCGCAGCACTTCAAAGTATGTCTCCATGCGTGCTAACTTCACATCATCGAGCCACATAACTTTCGTCAGCGGTTTTTCGGGTTATTTCCTATATTTGTGTTGATTAAAATACTTGCAGTGGTTATGCAAACAAATCAAACATAATGGTGATATGTGCTATGCGTGAATGTTTAAATAAGACCAAACAAAAATTTAAAAAAACCCTTTTCACTTCAAGAGTTTTAAATATTTTCGATCGAACTTTAGAATTTTCACATTTTTAATGATATAAAGACATAAAATCAAAAAAATCTTTTATCATTATTTAGGCAAACTTTCTGTTTTTAGTTTTTGTGTGACATTTTGACCTTTTAAATCATTTTTATGGTGTATTGATATTGTTTTGTTTGATGTGTCCAAATCTTGTTCAAATGTATTTATTAAAAATGTTCGAATTCCATGTGGGCGTTAACTAATAGGCTATCCAACATCCTTTAATATGTCTTTGTATCTTTATATCTGGTATTTCTATGAAAACCCTAGCTACGCCTGAGTCAGTATAAAGTCACAACAATACTGACTACACTGTTTCGCCTATGAAAATTATCTACGTTGGTAAAGATCAAACAGTGCCAATAGTCAGAATAATTAAATGTATCTACATCATAAATTTCGCAACATTTCTGTGTAAAAATGATAACCGAATTAGTGGTATTGCTAGTTTTATTCCTTAAGTATAAGAATATTGTTTAAGAACAATTTGTAGGGCACATGCCGAAAATATTGTTAGAAAACCGTGTCTGACATCGAAGTACTCCAAACAGTTCGTAAACTGTAGTTTTCCTACAAATACATTTCACTTTAATATGAGGGCATCCAGAGAAGATCGACACGGGGTGGATTAAAACTTACACTACAAATGCAGTTAGCACTTGAATATTTTGGTTTCCTGTATTACAAAAAATTCTAACATATAACGCGATTATTATTTTTTAGTAATAGCTTAACTTACAGTTAGATTGAAAATGTTTGTGTGGTTGTTTAAATGTGCATGACCTTTATTATTGCAATTTTAAGTGTATTAACTTGCATTTAATGTGAGAGTCAATTTTTCGGATGCAGGATTTATAGTTGTTATGTGCTTATATTGCAAGGTGCTTATTTCAGTCCTGGTCTCACCTGACATACCCGTCTCTCTTTTTGTAATTATGGCATACAGAGCTCCGGGCCAATAAGGCCTCTTTCTTTTTTATCATGATGTTAAGTTTATTAAGCCTATTATATGCGGACGATGCCGTGCTGATTGCTGACAGATTGGAAGATCTACAGTTTCTAGTGTCTGGGATGAACCCAGTATGTATGCAAAATGAGTTGATGATGAATGTAAGTAAGTCCAAAGTCACTGTTTTTAAAACCAAGATTACGAGAAAAGCGTGCAATATAGTTGTGAATTATGAATACTTGGAGCAAGTGGATGAGTTTGTGTATTTAGGAAGTATTTTTACGAGAGACGGAAAGGCTGATAAGGACATTGAAAGAAGGGTGAATGCAGGAAACTCCATAAATGGAGGACTGAACGCTGTTGGCGCAAATAAGAAATTGTCGAAAGAAGTGAAGCTAGCAGTCCACAATGGAGTGCTTATACCGACCCTGCTGTATGGCAGTGAGGCATGGAACTGGCAGAGGAAGGATGAAAGTAGACTGAATGCTGTGGAAATGAAATATTTGAGACGTATGTGCGGTAAAACCGTGTATGACCGTATTAAAAATGTGGATATCCGGAAAGAATGCAAGGCTGATGTGAGCGTACAGAATAGAATCAAGAAAGGGACGCTTAGATGGTTTAGGCATGTAGAGCGAATGAACGAAGAAAGGAGTGTGAAAAGAATATTTGATGCGTAAGTGAATGTAAGAAGAAGTCGAGGACGCCCGAAAAAGACATGGCACGATTTAGTAAATCAAATACTTGAATCGGGTCATGTGAAGAGTCAGAATAACAGAAGAATATGTATGATACGATGTATGAATGTAAATGAAGCAAGGAGTGTGTGCCAAGACAGAGTTATATGGCGGTCCGTCCTCTCTGCCTACCCCTGCGGAAAAACGGCGTAATGGTTAGTTAGTTAGTTAGTTAGTTAAGTTTATGGTTGTTGAAATAGGAATTTTGGTGAAGTTTTTAAAATAATGTATGCTAAAAATGGCTGCATGTTGGAAAGGTCTCATGTATTCTTTTATGAAAGGGATTTCAGAGTCTTTGTGGAGTTGGAAAACCCTTATCCATTCGGGAGCTCCCAGTGCTATCAAGCAGCTCCTATCCATGTCTACGTTAAAAGCACCATTTTTAAGTCTCAACACAAAATAATGGCGCTGAACGACACTTTTTGGCTTTCTAATACAAACAATACTACAAATGATTAATCTGTTAATTCTAAACGGGTAGTTAGGAAAATGTCTAAGGTTTCCAATTAATATTTATTTTCAACTGTAATCGTTCAAATTTCATTAAAAATTAGAGTAAAACTTGCAGTTTGAAAACCAGCAAAGGCATTTTTGAACATTTTACACCTAAAATTTCACTGTGCATTTCATGAATAATTTAAAGAATTACTGTTTCAGATTTGTATTCACTGGAAAGCTTGGACATTTTCCTAACTACCCGTACAGAATTAACAGATAAATCATTTGTAGTATTGCTTGTATTGGAAAGCCAAAAAGTGTGTATTTTTGGGTGCTGACGCTTAATCCATACTGTTTAAAAGGGTTTACGCCATTTAAATCTAGATGATCAATGATGAATGGTGACCAAGATTATCTGCTTAGAAGATTTCTAACTCAAATTCTAACTAAAAAAAATCCATTATTATCACTAATAATTATCATCTATTAGATAAATTTAGCAAACCTATGTTCATGAAGAAACCTTACCTTGTTCAACCATCTCATGATAATAAATACAGACCGTTCATAAAGTAACTACAACATAAAGACCCCTCTACACAATGAAAATAAAGAGCCTTTAGTGTATGGATTAATACGCGAGTTTCAAAGACTAAATACAAATTTTGTGCTTTATTGCCCAATAATAGGGCTTAAGTACTTTAAGGGTGTTTAAATAACTGGGATGGTTAAGTACCAAATATTTTGTACCGGTGTATGTAAATTGTTGTAAAGCCCAGTACACATGCTACGTTAAAAGTAATTGCTTCATTTTGTAAGAGATAGATGTCGCATTTGTAGGATTTATTTTTATTTTTAAAGCTTTAGTTTGCTGGGTTTTTGAGGTAAACATGCTAGTTTTGAATAGGTGAAATCATTAATAATCAGTAAAAAACATATAAGAGGAAGGTCCTATGTCCAATAATATCGTCGTCGAAAAGGCAAAGGGCTGAGGCACTATTTTGGGAAGTTTACACCAGAGCACTTTAAAGTGTTTTTCGTTTTATAATAAAATTCATTAGTCTTCGGTACCTGGTTGGATTTTGAAATAAAAAAAATATCTCAAGTAACTCAATGATCTCACTGAGTTACCCGAAGCGACAAAAAGCTAAAAAACGTCCCAAACCTGTGTCGCTTGAGTCAAACCTTCTCCCAAATGGTAAATATATTTAAGATGGCTGAAGGGCCACAAAATTCTTCAGAATCAAACGATAGTCAGAGCATTCGATGCAGAAAAAAAACTGAATAAAACTGCACATTTAACTCATTTTTGACCAGTGTCGCTTAAGCGCATTTGCCTTTCCAGCGATGATATATACATATACAATATATTGTTGGTACGTAAAACTGGTAGTTACTTATTACTAAGCTTATTACCCAGCTTCGACCGACTTTAAGCACTGGTATGGTTTAAGGTTCTCACGGCAAATACTTTTACGTTCATGTACTTTTAGGGACTCACAATTGGCCTGATGATGGATACTGCAAAAAGGACTAGGAACTGTTACACGGATTATTAGCTTAAAAGACTTTAAAGATAAGAATTTCAACATTAAGGTTGGTGTGTTTCAAACATTTGTCACTTGACATCGTCACAATTCGACGATTAGCTCAATTTTGATCGACTATTGAACGTAGTTATGTAGAAAGCATCCAAACCTAAAAAGATGAAATTGAGAAAAGGGCGTTTGAAAACATGACGATTCAAAAGCATATTGCGGTATTTGTAAAGTGAATATCAGTGTTTTTACTTCATGAGAATTAATATAAATGGGTGATTTATAATCTTTCAATGTATTTCTTAGGAAAATAATTGTATTTCCTATATAATCCTACATTTTGATGTTTTTAAACATCAATTTAAGTCAAATATCTGCAATGTGGATTAGTAAAAAATTGAATTACCAAAAATCTACTGCATTTGGAGCTTGGATGTTTTCAGCATATAGAAATTTTGTATTTATCAGGAAAACATGTATAACTCGATTTTGGAAAATTGTGGGTTGGACGCTTTCTGCATAACTACTTCCAATTGAAATTTATCAGGGATCTTTAAATTATTTTTTTTTTAAATGGTGCTGATCGTTGAATTGTGATAATGTCAAATGTTAAGAACACATGTTTGAAACAGCTTGCACTAAATCTAACAAAACAAACTTTTTTTGAAGTTAAGTAGATATTTCAATGCTCCTTAGCTCAATCTAATAACTTCGTGACGAATTCCAAAGGCATGAGAGTACGTCGTTTGAGGATTTTTGCTGCTACTAGAAACAAATTCTAGTTTTCAGTTAAATGTGCTTTAATATATAGGTAGATATACTCTTCATATTTATATTTCTAACAATTACGGTTTTTTTTTAAATTGTTGATAAGTGTAGTACCTACCTAATTAGAAAAAATATCATCTCAGTAACATTTAAATTCAGAGGTCACTCAGCCGAGATAAAATGCCGCCTCAAGTCACTTAATAGCGGGCCAGATTAATTAAATTTCGACTCCTTTTGGAAAGTTAGTTAATTTATAAACAAGTACCTAGGCAAGTGAAACCCGCAACGAATCTCAAATTTATTATCCTATTACTTTGTAGCTTCTTAGAATAAATCTCTGATATTAAATTAAAATATTATGCGTAGGAACCTTTCATTTTCCTGACTGGTAATCTTTCCTCTAAGGTGGTTGGAGCAACGACATTAAAAACTAAGCAATAATCGTTACAGTTGACATATTCTTCTTCTCAAATCTTTTATATCTTCTGCCTTTAAGCATTTATTCACTACAACTCACTTCACACACAAAAAATTGTAGAAAGAGAAATCGATTTTTTTAAAAATATTTTCGCAGACAGCAATCACTTTGTTGCAATCGCTTTGTTTCAATAAAAATAAAAGAATAATTTTGTTTAAGACCACAGATTTTATTTTAAATTTTATGACCGACCGGTTTCGCTTAGCCTAAGCATCATCAGGGTACACGATTAAACTAAACAAAAAATACGTAGTGTGTGGATATACGACTCAAACATACAAAGGGAGAACACAATATAAAATAAAATAAGAGAAAAGCAAGAAAAAAAATGAAGAAAATTTAAATTATATAAAAGGAACAGAGCAAAAGAAACAGATAATATGAAAGAGGCAAAACGTCAACTGATAACGTGAAATACGTGATTTACGGGAAATATACCTAATATTGGACTACTGGAAAAATTGATTATTATGAATATGAATATATATTTTAATGGCTTTCTTTATTTCTAGTACTTCTAAATTATTTAATCTGTTGCCATGACCATTTTTTTTGAGAATAAGAGCACCGGTGCTTTAATTAAAGAAATGATCTTTTTCAATAAGATGATTGGCGAATTCTGAAATACCGTGTTACCGGTTATTTAAAGATCTTACGAGTAGATGTCTTTTGATTCTAACATTGATTTATGTTTTTTTTATCAATATAAAATGCAGAACAATCACTATAATCAAATTAATAAATTCTTGAGTGACTTAATTTGCTGTCTTTATCCTTAGCATTGATTAGAGATTTACGTAAATAATTGTTTGTATAAAAGTTAAATTTGTCTTAATGATTTAATGAAACAAATTTTTCAAAATTAGAAATAATAAATTAGTCTTATTATTATTTATTATTTTTCTAGCGACCGTCATAAACGACCTATGGGGTAAGCTATTAAGCTGTTTTGGGTTCGAAACCCGATGAGGGCAAAAAGTTATTCACTAAAAAATAACATTATTGTGAAAGATCACTACAAAACATTGCTTGAGATGGTTTCAGTTTTGTTTGGTGATCAAATTTTAATTGCCAGGTACCTCACAACCTTCCTACTTCCTAAAGCCTTACAAAATTATTCAAATTGGGGATTGTAAAACTCCCTGCCTTCGGGCAGCTGGAACTTGTGTACGAAAAAAAACGTTCAAAGTTCACTTAAAAGAAATGCCTTCTTTTGTTCTCACGTTTTTGTGATTTTATGAAAATAACAGAATTAAGGCAGTTTATGGGCATTATTGGGATTGAACCCTTTATAAACGGCGCACAATTCTGCTTTACGCAGAGTGACCTCCCGACCGAAGAGGGTTTCCTTTATTAGGTCTTTGCGAAACAATCCTTTATATCATATCCTTAGTGATGTTCATAAAAGTGTAACATCCATTGATAAATATTACACTAGATAATGCCTCGCGGTACTAACCTAACAATGGACCTTCTAGTCCATTGGCATTTTTTTCCCTATATTAAATATAGGCTTACGTCCCCTAGCGGTCAAAAGGAACACACTACCCTAGAAACAAATCAGTGAGGGGCGTTCCTAAAAAGGCATGGGAAGAGACTTTAAAAAATAGAAAAAATTCCTTTGCATTTGTTCATATTTTATAAAATTGCAGAAAAATACAATTACCCTTTATTTACAGGTAGGTGGAGTCAAAATGTTAAAACACATAAGATAAGTATTCGTCAAAATAAATTAAGAATTTACATTCACGATAAACACAGATCCAAAGTCTCTATCCGTCGACTCTAGAGCGGCAACTAAGCCAAAAATGGCCCAAAGCAAAAAGGCGGCTTGATAAAACGAATAAACATGGCGTATTGGAGGGGCATAGGGTGTGCTGTAGCAGGCCTGGAAGGGAGTTCTGCCCGAGGTTTTTAATTTTTATTAATTCTGATGACCATATAACTATACTCTCAAATGTTTTCTAAGTAATATCTCGGGAGGTGAATAATTCTTTGCATAGAAAAATAAGATCTGGTTTCTAAATCGTTTTACTGTAAGAATGTGAATGGTAAGGATCAGTTTTAATTAATCTTTAGTATAAATTACTTACATCCCGAGTGCATCCTCGGAAAAAACTTGATGTAATTGTAACAGACTCATCAGAATCAATTCAAATTTAAATCTCGAGATTTTTGGATTCTATGTCGCTATAAGTGTGAGACGCTGAATGGAAGGAAGAAGGTGTCGGTAACGCCATAGAAACATGGCGCGAACAAGTGTGGTCGGATCATTTAAGAAAGTTGGAATAACAGAAGAGTGTAAATGTGGATAAAGCAACGAGTGTGTACCAAGACAGAGTTTTCTGGCGTCCATCCTCACCGCCTACCTCTAAAGAGTAATAACGTAACTGTTAACAAGGGCTATATTATGTGTCATATTTTGTACAAAAAGGCTTTTCTCTTGTTGACCATACCAAAAATCATCCCTGAATAATACCACCATAAAAAATCACCCCAAGGCCGAGAGTATTGCAATATATGGAAGAAATCGATCAATTTTTATGAAATATTTAATGATTCATATAAATTTAATACATTATTCTTCAGATAATACTCGGTTTTATTGTTAACCCAACCTTAACTCTAACTTTGGTTGTCTATTAGATACCTACGCTTAAGCTTATCTGTATTTATATTGTTGTTTCTGGAAATCTAATAAAATATACAAACACGTTATGAATCTAAATAATAATATAGACTATATCGTAAAAAGTGGAAGGGCAAAAAGGCTTAAGCGACACATTATAAAAATTGAGTCTCATATGCAGATTCGATCAATTCTTTTTTCTGCATGGAATGCTCTACACTCGTTTTATTCTTTCAGTCATCTAAAATGTTTATTTTTTTCGTAAGAAGCAATCACATGGTGGTTGGACATTATATTAATAATAAAATAATACTTAATTTTAAAACCACAAAATTTATTATGATAAAGGCCAACCGGTTTCGCTTGGATCAAGCTTCGTCAGGGCACATATAATAACTTATTATTAATAATAAGTTATTATATGTGCCCTGACGAAGCTTGATCCAAGCGAAACCGGTTGGCCTTCATCATAATAAATTCTGTGGTTTTAAAACAAAGTATTCTTTTATTATTAACATCTAAAATGTATTTACCACTTGGAATAAGGCATGACTCGAGCGATGCAAGTTGGAAACCTTCTTTAGCTTTTTATCGCTTTAGGTAACTCAGTGAGAGCATTGAGTTAATTTTTTTTCCAAAATCCAACCAGGTACTGAATACTTATGAATTTTACTGTAAAAAAATTAAGTGCTCTGGTGTGAACTTTCCAAAATGGGGCTTTAGCCCTTTTGCCTATCCGGCAACAATATATTCTTTGTTTTTTTTTTTCTTTAAAAAAATACCGAACGAGGGTCCCGTTTGAATGGGGGGAGCTTTTAAAATTTTCCTCTTTACGAACTTTCTGAGGGAATAAGTTCCAAGTTCAAGATCGTTAAAGTTGTCGTAAGAGTAGTCAGACAGGAACCATAAAATAAAGTTTTATATTTCAAATGTAAGTGTTTTTTGAGATGGGTACGTGCAGACCAAGTTATATCTTTGGAAGTTAAATAAAATAAGACAACTCCTTCGAAATGATATTGTGTTGGGTTCCTACCTCCTGTATTTTATTCAAAGTACTTACCTTCCTTACAATCACTTCACTTATAATAAAGGAAGAGAAGAACCAAATATTAGAGAACTGGTGAAAATTAGATTTAATGGTTTTTGTAAGGAAAGTTTTTTTTTACATGAATACCGCACAAGAGTCTCAACTGCTCCCAATCGTTTAGAGCCAGTGAGACTAAGGCATCCCCAATAGGGGTATGTTGTGAGGCTGAAGGTTGTGGGGAGAGGAAGGAGATGAGGAAGGGGAAGGTTGGGAAGTACCTGGCTATTCACATCTGGTTACCAAATACGGCTAAAGCCATTTCAAGCAACGTTTCAATTCCGAATGGTGGTCTTTCACCAGGGCGATACTTAGAGTATCTACCGCTCTGGAACATGCCGCAAATGTACTATATATTATTTTACATGAATTAAATGTGTTATGACACATATTCATTAGATACAAATTATTTGCGCACGCCGGGCTTGAACCCGCGACCTTTGGATTCGTAGTCGAGCGTCTAACCACTCGACTACGGAGGCCATATTGTTGGTTGTTCGTTGGTTTTTTGTTGTGAGGATAACTATTGTTTTTGGTTTGGTTTTCTTGTGCATCTCATTATTTTTCTTTTTTAAGAAAGACAAGCAATCGCAGGTTAGGAATAACTTGAAAATATTTGAATTCCTCCATAACTATCATTTCAAGCGAATAATATTGCTTGTGCTAAGGTGGAGGAATTGGCTAGCCATAGGATTGAACCCTGGATGCCTGGGAACTGCCACCGCTCGACCGTCTAACACAGTGATTTCCAAAGAAGGCGTTTGCGTCCCTCGTGAGGGCATTGGGAAGATCCAAGAGGGCGTTGGCGACCTCGAGGGCAAATGGGGGGCAGTGAAGGGCAACTAGGGGGCGGCGGAGGACTTAAACTGGAAGCGAGAGCAACACAAATATATATATATTTATATATATATATTTTTTTTATAAGCTCAACTTAGTCGTAAATCGTTGCGAAAATCATGCTTATGATCCATTCAATTACTTTATTGATAGTTTTTTTTGTTATTTTTATACGGTTTTCATCTAACTCGGTTATTTGGGGACTGTTGTCGAAAAAGTGTTTTGGGAATAATCGTTTCATAAAGTATGTTTTATTCACTCAAGTTTTTGTTTTTTAAAATTTATTTATATACCCTTAAAGTTAAGGAAAGAAAAAAAAAATTGAAAATCCCTCACTCTCAAAAACCACTCCAGATTATTTGTCTAAAACTCCGATAAAATATTTAAAAAAAACATACCTTAAAAAGCTTGGGACTTAAGCTTAAGATTTTCAGGTTCAATACTACGTAGATAAAGATAAAGAGCCCAGGAGGAATGTTGGAAAATATGGGAAAAAGATTATTTTTTTGCGTTTTCTTTACTTTCGTTGAAAATCTTATCACACGAAAGCCTTTTAGTGGGTAATGTGATTGTTTATTTGCTCAATGTAACTACCATCAGAAATTTCAGCGGCTTTCAAAATTTTTGATTTAGCAAAAGAGAATGCTAGGATTAAAAAAAATAAAGATTTCAGTAATTCACTATCTGTTTTATATCTAATTGAAAAGTCTAGATGAAAAAAAAGTAATACTCTCCTTACTTCAAAACATTGTAAGCACCATTTGTGTTGTCTCTATAAAAATGTTAGATTCGTAACAAAATTTGGAATTTTTTATAGTATATAATATTTTATTTTGAAATATGCAGATAATAATATTTTATATATTCGTAAAAAGCATTAACTTTGTGGCTTGCCATATTTATAAATAGAACACATACACTTTGTTTTTAACCACTTTTTTATTTAATATTTTGTCTACCGGTTTCGGAAGTACCCTTCCATCATCAGGACAATATTAAATTAATCTTTAGATAATAACTTCATCTCTTCTGGAAGAAACATATGTGGAGATAAATTCTGTACACGATCAAAAAATGTATGTTTTGAAGTATCTGGAGAAAATTAATATAAATACATAAACTAATATACATTCTCCAGATACTTCAAAACATACATTTTTTGATCGTGTACAGAATTTATCTCCACATATGTTTCTTCCAGAAGAGATGAAGTTATTATCTAAAGATTAATTTAATATTGTCCTGATGATGGAAGGGTACTTCCGAAACCGGTAGACAAAATATTAAATAAAAAAGTGGTTAAAAACAAAGTGTATGTGTTCTATTTATAATAATATTTTAGTTAGTTATAGTCACTCACTACTCACCATACATCGCCAATCGCCAATCAACGTTTAACATCAAAACACGAACACGGGAAGTAAAATACAAATGTAATTAGATTGTTAACAAGAAAAAAATCAAGCACACCAAATTTGACCGGACTTTATACTCATATGACTTGAACAACTTTATAATAGTACTATATTAGAAACGACTCAAATTAAAAACTTTAGCAGCAGGACTATGGCATTCTTAATTGGGGTATGTTGTGATACTAAAAAAAGCAGATAAATGAAAGAGATGGGAAAGAGGAAAGTTTTGAAGTGGCTATTCAGATCTGGTGACCAAACAAGGTCAAAGCAAATTCAAACAACAAAAAAAACTTTTTTTAGTTATTATATGTGCCCTGACGAAGCTTGATCCAAGCGAAACCGGTTGGCCTTCATTATAATAAATTTTGTGGTTTTAAAACAAAGTATTCTTTTATTATTAAAAAAAAGTGGTAACGGCCTACCATTATGGCGTCGAACGTCAACGAGTGGAAGGTGTAACGTGTGTATAGGATCGATCGATTGGGTACCTACTTGTCAAGAAAGAACATTGTAAGGAGCAAACTCCATTTTGAAAACATTCTACCCAAATAAACCTTCGACTGTGGAATATGTAATATGTGGCTAACCAGAGTGGTTATCTATGGGCTAACTCCAAACAACATGGCGGGTTCAATGTTTTTTATACTAATTTTAAAACGTCATAGTAACATTTTTATAGGTGAAATTTTGTTCAAACTACTCTCCAAACCTTCTCGTTACTAATAAGCACAAACTGTGCTGTTCTCAACAAAATCTGTCAAGTATTTTTTGAAAAAATCTAGGACAGACCATTATTCATTTTTATATATTATCTACTACAGAGTTCAAAGTCGGGAAATTTAACATTTTTTCATGGCAAATAAATTTAACATATTCAATAATTAAATGAGATGGTACGTATTATTGGGAATACCCATCTGAGAAGGATTCTTCGAATTCCATCCTGAGTACAGAGCTGAATTCCAATTAACTGACCTCAGGTCCGCAACTTCAGTTGTTGAAGGATTACTAATGCTGGAAGTTTCCCTTGGAACTTCACTCGGATCAACTCCACTCTGGAACTTGGTTGTTATTTGGTCCAGAAGCTGTGTAAGGAACCGAACCGCATTCTATAACTTCTCTAGGAACTAATCCAGCCATAAAGCAAGTAGGTGTGCAGGAATACAAACAACTGAGTTTTCAAAAGAGTGTTTTTCCAATTGCATGTTTTTGAGCTACAATAAATAATGTACACACAATAAGCAAAAACTTATTTTAAGAGTATGTCAAAAAACAGATGGGGAAAATTCAGTTTTTTATAAATTTTAATGTTCCTCGTTAACCGTCGATTTTAGGCCCGTTTAAGCTTTTGCACACATTTTAATCAGCTGACAAGTATAAAAACATGATCGTTGTGCTTTTCAGCTGATTACAATTTGTTCAAAAGCTGACATGGACCGACGATCGACGTTTAACGGGGAACCATAAAAATATAAAAAAATAGACGTAATGTGACGATGTCAAATATGGCGAGAGCTTGAATCAAAACAACCTTAGATATTATTAATTTCAAATAATTTTCACGTTATAAGCTATACAAAAAAAGCAATTCATTCCTTCACAAAATATAAATATTCATTTGTAATAACCATTTCTTAGATCATTTGTATTATGTATTATCTTTGAATAAATAAAAACAGAAAAATAATAATAATAAATAACCTTTTCGTGATTTTATTTTTTTTCTAATACGGTCGTAATCATTGCTTCGACTATGCCTCTCTTGGGAGCCCTCGCACGAAATATCGGAATTGATTTTATCGACAGTGTCGGTAATTTGCAAATCGTTTCCGAGCCCGACTGCAGATCGCCAATAAACAAACGACAACTCACATAGACTAAATTAAGCATGTTCAGTCAAAGTAAGTTGTCGTTAGTTCGTTGCCGTTCTGCAGTCGGGGTCGAGAACGATTCCAAAAAAACCGACATTGTCGATAAAATCTTTACCGATGTTTCGTCCTAAGGCCCCGAGCGTCTCAGTCACTCCTCTCACAGCTAGAGTTTTGTTTTCCCCAAATAAACGTTATCCTTTTGTAGTGTATTCAGTGGTCATAATTACACTACGCATGTTTTTCGCAGGTGTAGCATTATTTTAAAAACACTTCTCAATTTAAGTCAGATTAGGTATGTTGCAGAGTGAAACAGTTGTGACGCGATTTAATAAAAAAGAAATTCACACGAAACAACATGATTAAATAACTAAACCTTTTAGGCATCGGTTGATAAGACATCATCGTAAGATAATTATTAATGACATACTTGTAAGCTCCGTCCCAAGAACTGGTAGGTATGTCATATGTCGCACCCCTAGGGCAGGTGATAAATTGGTAAGACCTCGGTGATAGGTGAGGACAAGTATTTCGCAAGTGGGTGTCTTGTTCGGGAGAGGGATATTAAGTGTAGCGTAGTTCACGTGGCTTTATACATAGTGCAAATGTGTGACGCATGAGAAAAGCACATAAAAGCTACGCTGCTCAGTGGCGTTGCTAAAAACAAATTTTACACTATATTTAAGAAAAACTATTTAAAACGAGCTTAGAGTTTTATGATAATGTTCGTTTTTCATACATGGAAAGCAGAGTAAAAGATTCTGGCATGTTGTCTGACTTTGTATGAGACATTGCTCATAAAATAACAATAGTAATCAACATGTTTTTTAAATATTTAAATAAAATCAATAATCAACAACAAAAATATGAAACAGAAAAAGCCAGAAAATAAAAAGACAATGGTCACAACCGAGGCTCAAACTCGAACCCCCTACTCTATCCGGAAGTAACGCTTCAACCAATGCAGCTGTTGGGACCTTATCAGAAACCGACATTTTTAATCGATCTCATACTTTTCATTTAAGATTATTGATATATTTATATTTATTTATTTTTTCCTCCGATTTGGCTGCAGTGTTACTGCCGGATATATTGGATGATCCGAATTCAAGTCTCGGTTAGGACCATTGTCTTTTTTTTATTTTCTGGCTTTCTCTGTTACATATTTGTGTTGTTGATTATTGGTATTATTAGTTTAAAAAAATGCTTTAATGCTTCAAAGTTAATTTTAATTTTTACATGTTTTTTGTTGATTTTCTTCTGATTATAGCGCTATTCAAATAAAATAGTATGATTTTTTCAAAATTAGGTATAGAAGATACTAATATAAGAAAACCTCTTTCAGAAAACATAATGCAAGCTACTGTATTATAATATCGTTAGTAATAGCAGATTACGAACCTTCACGGTCACAAAAGGAGTGATTTATTATAATCAATTTGAAATACAAGAATCTATGTACCTGCTGTTATTACCATAATAACCCCCGATGGTTTATTTTTAAATAATTTAAGCAATATTATAATTTGATTGATTGTGTAGAATTAAAGGCAGCCATGGTTAACCGAAAACTACCCTAAAACCGCAGGTGTTTTTGGTGATTTATGCCGAAGTTTTTCAGTTGAAAACATTTTTTCGCTAATGGTTTATGTAGGTGTGTGTTATGAAATATAGCTCGTTTTAGGCTTTCTCAAAGGGTCACTGAACGTCTAATGATAGCTGAAAGGGTATAAGGAAATCTTTGTCCTCGTAAAAATATTGTTTTAAGGCCTAAGCAAGGAAATGGTCGCATTAGGCCTCCCATTAAAACAATAAGCCATGCGCCACAAGGGTTAATAAATTGTCTTAACTCTCAGAATTTTTATAGCTCATAATAAATAATCATTTTACCCATTATCGGGGTGGTTTGGACACGTAGAGTGGACGGATAGTTTAAGATTACAACACAAAAAACGGAAAACCTAAAAAAAAAATGTATTTTTTCTAAAATACAAGTTGCTGATATACCCATGCATAAATCCTAAAAAACACAATCACCGATGCGGTCGCTTGTAAAATTCACCAGACATCTAAAGAATTATTTAGTTCAAATGACTAAGCGTGTTGTAGGCAGTGGCGGCTCGTGAGTTTTTAGTGTGCTAGAGTGCTAAGATTGAAAAATACGACATCGTTAGTGTTGTAGCCGAAAATGATTTTTTTTTTTTTTCAAAATTAAATTTTTTGTATGAAGATTTTCAGGATTTTTCAGTTTTGGTGGTGCACCGCACGGATTTCTGAAGAATCTTCATACAAAAAGTTGAAATTTCGAAAAAAAAAAAAATGTTTTCGGTTACAACAACATCAATGATGACGTTTTTATTCAATCTTACCACTCTAGCACACCAAAAAGTCATGAGCCGCCACTGGTTGTAGGCCGTTTCTACTTCGAAGCCGAATATCAAACTTAAATTAGCAAAAGTAATTTTTTACTTTCTTTATTTAAAGTATTTTTCCCGCGGACATTTCGTGTTAGGAACTTTTGCTACATTCGCCAAAAAAGCAGAAATTTTTGCTGATGCAATGATGGATGACTTGGCTTGCAGAGGATTGAATCTGCGACGTGTTTGTATGAACAAGACGCTTTGGGCCACAAGGCTACATGGCGGTCTAAATTACACAACAATGACATACTAAAACAAATTATTTGAATAATTTAACCGTAGTTGGTTATTTTAATTAGAAACTTTAGCTGGATATTTTAATATCAGCTCAAATTAATTCACGAGAGAATATATTAGGTGGTTGGTTGTTGGTATGTATTGATTAGCGACTGACGAAAACGTTTTCGGCATCATCTAGAACGGACAGTGTAGGGTTAAATAAATCATTAAGAAGTCTAACGCGGTAAAGCTAAGAACACACTTAAAATATTTGTCCCTTTGTTGAAAATTAATACCCCTTTTGACTTAACTATTTTGGATGCTACCCTCGGAGCTATCTGGTATCTACCGCCGGAGAGTTCAACATTATGAAATTCTTGAAAATTGATCATACTAACAAATATATGGGCTATCCGTTATTTTCTCATTTGCGAAGACTTCTAAGAATTCTGTTAGCGTTACCTTTTCGAATAGTGAAGACAATATTTATTTTGTTGATATTTTATGAGCTACTGTAATGGAAATCTTTTTTTTTTAATATATAACATCTATAAAATTCAGCACCCATAGGAGTGACTTTGTTTTATTTTGTTTTATTTTTGTATTGTATGTAAAAAGATTTCTTTTCCTCTTTTTTACTTTTTGGTACTTTTTAGTTTATGTTTCTTTTACTTTTACTGTTATTTTATTTTATTGTTACTTTTTATTAATGTATAACATTTAATATTCTTTCATGTATGTACTCTTCGTCTGTCTCAACACAGGTCTATCCTAGCGAGACAGACTTGGACTGAACCCTTATTTTTTATATTTCTTAATAAGAATAAAGAATAAAAAAAAAAAAAAAATATCTCGTACTCACATAAAAAAATATTGTTGAATAAGATGTGCTTGTGATTTTAAAATATTACCGATACTACCTCTATCATCGATACTATTTGAATGTTTACCAAAATACATATTTATGTTGCATTGATATGTTGACAGTTCATTGTGGCTTTACACTGGATTTACAATATCGTCGCCGGAAAATCAATAGGGCTGAAGCACCATCTTCGGAAGTTCACACCAGAGCACTTTAAAGTGTTTTTGTTTTACAATAAAATTTATATGTCTTCAGTATCTAGAGATTCAGTATTAGAAAAAAAAGTTATCTCAGGCAACGCAATGCTCTCACTGAGTTAATAGTCTCACGACAAAAACCTAAACAAGTCCCAAACTTGTGTCGCTTGAGTCGAGCCTTTTCCCAAATGGTAAATATATTTTAGATGGCTGAAATGCTCTTAAAGTCTTCAGAATCAAACGAGAGTCAGAGAAATTGATGCAGGAAGAAAAATTGATTAAAACTGCTTATTTAACTCATTTTTGACCGCTTAAACCCTTTTGATGGCGACGATATGATTATTTATTATGTATTTTTCTGAACAACTGATGGTCGAAATTAAGGATCTAGATTATTATAAGGTATTATATGGGAGAATATCATTACAAAATTTTATCAGAATTTACAAGATAGAGTCAAATGAAAGAAACTGCTGTTGGACCCGAGGTGGAAATGAGAATGACTATCTACTGGGTTATTGCATGCTACAACATTCCTTACGGTGCGATAGTTAAATATTCGTTTTAGGTTTAAAAAATGTAAGTAATCAACATAACAAAACAGAGTTCTGCAAGTTTTATATTGACTTGAAATATTTAACTTTATATTAATGAAAATTTGAATAAAATACAAAAAGAACACTGAATTAATAATTATTAGCTGCCAGGACATGAAAGAAGTCTCCCTTCAATCAAGCGTAATTAATGTAATCCATACTATTTCGCAGGCTGCTACAAACAGCCAATTAATTGGAAGAGCTATTTGAAACCAGCAATCAATTTGGAGATTTTTTATTCTACTCTGTTTTAATGTTTGTGTCGTAAATAAAATGTCCAGAGACCGAGGACACTACGAGAGTGGACCAAAGATAAAGAATTAGTTTGTCTGCTAAATAATTACGTAGATTTTTCAGGATAAATCCAGAGTTATAGTGCTAACTATATTTCATAGGATTAGTTCCTGTTTATTGGTCTAGGATTATTATTATAAGATCTATTAAGGCCAAGAAAAGGTTGCACAGAACAGCAAAAACGATTTTTTGGTAAATAGTTCGGTGAATCTGGTTCTTGAGAATGGGGTTAGTAATATTTTTTTTTATTACACAATACTCCCAAATGAGGTGTTGAGGGAAATTAAAAGGTTGAAAAGTATATGGCTGTTCGGATCTGGTCACTCAACACGGCTAATGCCATTCCAAGCAATGTTTTGATTTTGAATTATGGTCTCTCACCAGTGATTCAACACTGTAAACTTTTGTATATGATGAAAGAAAACAATAACTATGTTTAAGACCACAGATTTTATATAAAATTTTATGACTGACCCGTTTCGTTTAGCCTAAGCATCATCAGGGTAAATAATTGAACTTATAAAATACTTTACAAAAAATATATGGTGTGCGGTTATATACACACACACACAGATGGAGGACACAAAAAAAAATAAAAGAACAGTGAGAAAACAATAGAATGACATTTAAATTAAAAGAAAGGAACAGAGAGAAAGAGACAGGTAATATGAATTGGCAAAACGTTTACTGAGAAGGTGATTAAGAAATAATGAAAGATTTTATGAGTTTACGGGAAATATACAATGAAAATATTATATAACCGCTCACTATGTATTTTTTGTTTAGTTTAATTTTGTACCCTGATGATGCTTAGGCTAAGCGAAACCGGTCGGTCATAGAAATAAAAATTAAATCTGTGGTCTTATACAAAGTTATTGATTAATTTTTTTAAATTTGTCAAACCACAAAGTGGTTGCTTTCTTCGAAAACATTTTTTTTGAATTACCTAAATCTGTCCAAAGTATGTTTGTTTACTGTGGGTTTCAAGTCCGCAACCTCTCGGTCCATAGCCAAAGAGTTTATTAATTTACCACGGAGATAAATTCTTTAAAAATAATATTATCAAAATTATCAATTCTTCGTGTGATGATGTCTAGACAAAATAATCAGATTTTTCTCACGTTGGGCTTATACGAGTATACTTACGCTGACTTATACGAATAATGTTCAATAGTAGCCGTATCATTATCAAAAAAACACTACGAAATACATGAATCCTCTAATCTGTAGAAACAGAATACCTATACTATAAACAGGAAGTAATGTTATCTCCACTAAAAGTCTGGGCACGCATCCGTTTCCGTGCCAATATTCTCCTTTCAGTTTGAAATTGGAATGTCCGGTCCGAAAAGCCTTTCTATTGAATGACAACATGAACACAGTAGGTATTATAATCAATTCGCTGAATAAATTTAGTTCAAATACCTTCTTTCATTTTTGTGAGGAGAATCGTGACTTTCAGAATTATTTCCGATTTTTTTTTTCTTGTAGATAATAAAAATTAATACTTGTTTTTATCAGATACTAACCTTGATTTATGATGGCGAGAAACGGAACTGACGGTGATTGAATACAAGTAATCAGTCGAAATGCAGTGGAAATTAGATGCCTGAAGCGTGTGTGTGGTAACACCATTTACGGCCATATGCGGAGATCTGGAAAAAATGCAAGACGATGATTGAAGCGTGGTTAACAATTTCAAGTAATAGATTAATCGATGGTTTGGACTTATAGTGAATATCATAGAAGACATGAGTATCGTGGGAATGTAAATATGACCAAGTTAACGGAAGAAACCACCGAGGATACTTGAAGAAGACATAGCACGATGGACTGTAACAAATCCTTGAGTGGGGTTAGGTTAAAATTCGGTTTAATAGAAAAATGCGTATGCATGTGAATGAAGTAAGGAGTGTGTGTCAAGAAAAAGTAGCGTGGTAGTTCATTCACCGCCCAAATAGTGTGATGTTTAGTTCATAGCTATTTTTTTAAAATATGTCTTAAAATCTATTGCTACCATAAAGCCAATTGATTTCAGACGCTTTTGAGATACAATGACTTCGGGAAAACATTGTTCCTTGCGGCAAAATTCTTATTTGTATTGTTTTACGGAAGCTTTACCGTTTGTTTTGATACTAAAATTGTGAAGAACCTTTTATCTTTGCTCAGAAACACGGTTGTGTTATTAAAAGTTCGAAAAACATAACAAATATTTTCGATTTTATGAACCTTTCAATCTCATTCATGCTTTTCATTACATTTTAAAAAAGGTCCTCACAACTAAACATGGCTATTATCTGAATAGTCAGATTTTTTTTTTTTTACGTGAATACCGCACAAGAGTCTCAACTGCTCCCGACCGTCTAGAGCCAGTGAGACTATGGCATCCTTAACAGGGGTATGTTGTGAAGCTGAAGGTAGTTTGGAGAGGAAGGAGATGAGGAAAGGGAAGGTTGGGAAGTACCTGGCTATTCAGATCTAGTCACCAAACACGGTTAAAGTCATTTCAAGCAACGTTTCAATTCTGAATGGTCTTTCACCAGGGCGATACTTAGAGTGTCTACCACTCCCATCTTCCCATATTCTTCCCATCCATCTTCTTCTACGTCTCCATAACTTTCCCACTCCTTTCAGACTCACAACATACCCCGATTGAGAGTGCTATAAGTTATGGTTCCAAAAAGTGCAGTATTCTTGTGCGGTATACGAATAAGACCCTTGTTGGGAACAAATGGAAAAAATAAACAAACAATATCGTCGCTGGAAAATAAAAAGGGCGGTTTTGATTAGTTTTTTTGGATCGAAACCTCTGACTCTCGGTTGATTCTGAAGACTTTGTGGCCCTTCAGCTATCCAAAATATATTTACCATTTGGGAGAAGGCTTGTCTCAAAGGACACAAGTTTGGGACGTTTTTTTAGCTTTTTGTTGCTTCAGGTAACTCAGTGAGAGCACTGAGTTTCTTATGTTAACTGATTTTGTCATTTTCTTTGTCAATTTTATAATATTTTAGAAGCTTCGTAGCTCATGACAAAAGTGAAGTTTTTCAGTATTATTTTTTTTTATTTACCTGTGCTGTGATCGATTTTTGTATTCGTCGGACCACTAGAAAATTCTTCCAAAATTACACTCGTAAAGAGCGTTGGTGTTCTGGGACGCTTACTCAAAGGTTAAAGCAATATATGAAAGTCCCTACCTGATTTCACCAGCAAATTATGTCACAGGTACAAGATAACTTGTTGATGTTGCTAAACTTGATTATCAACAACATTTAACGTCGTTTTTCTTTGCAAGCATACATTTTAATTTTCGTTTTTGTTTCTCTAAGATGTAAAGTGAATGAGTTTTTATTGAAATCCCCTTTTCTAATAACATTATTATTTTGCCATCTTCTAAAAAGTCTAAAAAATTGGCAGTCAAAACGTTTTCACACTTTACGGAAGAAGTATTTTCGAAAACAAAATAGGACCCTTGAATACTTTGCCAAAGAAGCTATGTATATTTATTCCAGTATATTAATGCTAACGGTATTAAATAACGATGTTTTTCTTTTGTACGGCCAAAACAGCCAACATAGCAAATACAAAATAAAATCTAATTACCTGTTCGAACCATTGCCTCCGAGCAAAAAGTGTCTAATCTTGAAATTCCAATACTCCATGAAATTGATTTTACATTAAAATGTAACGATCCATCGATAAAAAGGGTGCTTTTGTACTAAAGCCACACAGATAATATGAAATGAAAGCACCGAAACTTTCAGAACGACCGCTGAAAAAGTTTGAATTATACACTCATCGATTTCAGAAAGGTTTAAACTTTATTAACTGACTGTAATTAGCTTTAATGGATGCAATTCTTTCAGATGTCTATTGAGTTGATTGTTATGGCTTAGCATTCAGAGACTAACGGAGAACAATTATTTGAAGGTACAAGATGTTTGAATTCAAATGATTGTTAATTGCCTAAAGTTCACGATTTATAATTGCAAGTAGTCTGTCTTTTTAAAAGGGTTGAATTGATTAATCGCTGTTTATTTATATGAATACCGCACAAGAGTCCCAGCTGCTTTCAACAGTCCGAAGCGAGTGAGGTTGTGACATCCCCACTGAAGGGATTGAGGAAAAGGTGATAAGGAAGAGAAAGTTGGAAAATATCTAGCTATTCAGATCTGGTCACTAAACGCAGTTATTGCCATTTTAAGTAACGTTTTAATTCTGTAATGGTGGTTCTAAATGTAATGGTGGTCTTTCACCAAGGCGATTCTCAGAGTATCTTCTACTTTGCTTGTCTACATTTGAGGTGTTCGATACCCAGTGGGTAGGATTATCGGCGAGTAGTCGGACGAGCCGAGTAAGATCCTCAAATTAATCAAATTTTATTGGTTTTTCCCCAATGATTTATGGTTCATTGTATCCTGAAATCTTAAAAACCCTGTAAGAACCGATTCTCAGTCCGATCGATTTGTCGGTCTGGTAGAGCCTAATTTCAGAGCAATAACATACCAGGAGGAAGCGCTAGTGTAGTCAGGATTGATGTTTTTTTCCTTACCGGGCGTGACTAGGACTGGGGCTAGGGCAATGGTATTTATAAATCCATTTCTAGTACATATCGACACAATATTTTTGTTTATTTGTATAACCACTTTTTCACACTAAAAAAACGTTCAGTTATGTCCTGTTATGTCGCATAAAAAAACGTAGTGAAGAGAGTGGCCGGAGACGCGGGAGACGGAAAATATGCTTACATACTTAAAGTGGTGCTATATTATGCGAGAACTTGTCTCATCCCTTTCTCTCCTACGGTTTACGACGTAAAACCAGGAGAAAGTGGTTTATTGTAATTTTTTAACTCTCTCTCATATATCATATATATTATTGGTCTGAGAGCTTAATGGACAGATTGCAACCGTTAGAACGTAGTTGGTTATTGTTGCCTCTGTTTTACCAAAATTTAGATTTAATGTGTTCTGAAGAATCAACCTAATTGATCATGCACGAATTTGCACCACGCCTTTGGCGAGATAGATGATCGATGGTGCTAGTTGAGCCCTTTAATATAATAGCAGTAGAACGAGCACAGCATTCCTACTTGTCCTAGTAAATGGAATATTTTTTTTGGTTTCATTCAGGTATCTACTTTAGAGATGGCTACCAACAACGACAGTAAACTATAAAGGCTTATATTAGGCCGAAGTAAATTTTCGTACTGCATATTGGCGTATTGTCCGATTTATTTTCGTGTTTGAATCGTTATCATGACTGGCTAAACATTTCCATTGAAAAGGCCTTGTCATTGCCTTATATTGGATTTAGATGTTAATGTATTCCCCAATCGTCATTCAACAGAGAATAGAGGAAATGATATTGCAAACGACATAATATATTATACTATATAATAGGGAATTATAATATATTGTTGGCATATCGACATATGATTATTACTATTGAAATTTTCCGAGAAGGAATAATATGAGAAATGAGAAGGAGAAAGGAAATACGTTTGTAAAGTAAGTAAAATCTGTTTGCTAACCATGAAAGCGATTTTTCGATTCTCAATGGAAATCTCTCACTCCCGCTACAGTTATCATTTCCCCTGAAGCGTAGTGCGATGTAGATACCAACTATTTTTAAGAACTTATAATTTTGTGCGCAACAATTTATTCAAGAGAACCTTCACAGTAGTTTATACAAAGAAACTGAAATAATAACTTTGTATAAGACCACAGATTTTAAAATTTTTTTTATGACCGACCGGTTTTGCTTAGCCTAACCAGGGTGCAAAATTAAACTTAACAAAAAAAATAGTGTGTGGTTATATTTACTCGTACATACAGAGGGAGAACACAACATAAAATAAAAAAAAGAACAGCAAGAAAACAAGAGAATAACATTTAAATTATAACAAATGAATAGAGAGAAAGAGACAGGTAATATTAAATGAAAGATAAAAAACGTTTTGCCTCTTTCATTTCATATTATATGTCTTCTCTTTGTTCCTTTATTTTAATTTAAATGTTAATCTTTTGTTTTCTTACTGTTCTCTTATTTTATATTATGTTTTTCCTCTGTATGTACGAGTATATATATAACCACACACTGTGTATTTTTAGTTTAGTTTAATTTTGTACCCTGATGATGCTATGGCTGAGCGAAACCGGTCAGTCATAAAAATCAAATAAAATCTGTGGTCTTATACAAAGTTATCATGTAATTTTCAGTAATGTTATCTCTTTCAATATTTTTTATTTAAATCAAATGTATTATTTACATGGCCGGCAGAGTATTGCACCCACCACCCCACTCCTTATTGCTAAAACAAACTATTTAATATTATTATTATTGCCATGATAGCCATTTTGAAGGTATTTCCCTTCTTTGGAATTAAAAAAAATAGTTATAATTACGAGTCGTCGAAACAAGCCGTTTTCATGAAGCTGAGAGTGTTCCATTTGTTTTAGTCATTACCTGCACAACAGATTCAGCACACCTACATTATGTTTGTGCATTAGAAATGGCGGTCGGTCTTTTGGTTTAAATGTATTCGTCAAATCACCAGCAAGATCGTGACAGAAAACACGTAATGCTCCTGTCAATGACAGAGTTCTAGGTGTTTCCACCGCTTCTTAAATGTCTCTAAACCAAACATTTAATTCCACTCTTCAGATCCCTCTTATCTCTACGCCTGATGCAAAACAACGACCGGGCGAAAACGTGGGTAAAGTCTATTATGACAAAATGCCACTACAAGAGGGACCGAAAACAATTACAGCCTCCGCGGTTACGTTAAGATTTGTAGAAACGGAACGCTCTCATTCCAAGACTCTGCCTTCCCAACATCCATTTTCTGAAAATGCTCACTGAAATTTTAATATTTTTCCATTTTTAGTGAAACACTCAGAAAACATCAACCTCTCAAAACATCTGGAACAGTATTCTCTAACAAAACATGAAGTTTTTAAAACATATGTTTTTAAATTCCTGAAACATTTTACGGAAACTACTTTGGTATTTCCTTTTGAAGATTTTCGGTATATCCGTTAAAAAAACATAAAATACGTATTTCCGCGGAGATGGAAACTGTGTTTGATGTTTGCCTTGTATTAAGTCAGAAAAAAATGATTACTTACCGTGCACGTTGTGCTTAAACTTTTTTCTATGTGCCAAGAAATAACTTTCTGAAAGAAATGTATTATTCTTTATTCCATAATCTTTAACAATATTCATGAACTTAAGTTCAGGTTCAGATGGATATTGTAAAGCAAATGTTTCAGCTATTTACAAGATAATTTATCAAATTATGTATTTTGAAAATTTGTGATTTATTTTTATGATAAAAAAACTTTTTAAATGTAACGTAAGTTTTGGTTAAAGCCAGAAGGATTCGAATTCAACTGTGTTTTTTTCCGGGCAGACAAATTAATCGTATTTGCAATTACTTTATTAAATTAAACATATTATATATTATAACATTAATAATAGACTTAATTTTAAATATCGTATAATTCGCACCACTCTACTGAACCAATATTTCAAGCTTTTGTTTTTGCCCGCAGGAGGTATGTACGGATACGTTTTGTAAAGTAGACTCATTTGTATAATGGTAGAATTATAACTTTTGGTAACACACGTGGCGGAAAACAAGGCTATTCAAACCACAAATATGAATTCGTTTACTTAGGTACCTACTCCGAGGAAGTAATAAAAATATTTTAATGTGTCCGTAGATGATCAAAAAAGTAGTGTTAAATAAAATCACCACAGTCAAAAACATAAATCATTTGCGCTGTTTTTCCTTAACACACGTATTATATAGCTTTCCTTCTACCGTACTGCATTCCAGAATTTTTTCTAAGGCTCGCCTTTTTTGAGTTATAAGAAGATCAAAGAAAATCTAAAAACCTATCGTCTGCTTTAGCGAATCTGTCTTTATTATGCGAGGGGTAGTTTAGGGAGGATCTCAAACGAGGGATGGCTGGGAATACCCTTCCTTACAACTCCAACACCCCGGGGACTTTATTAAGCTTTTCCAATTGATTTGATCGATGACTGTTCTGGGGGGCTAGCACTTGAAAATATGGGAACTCCGTGTTTTAAGGAGAAAAAATCAAAGTAAAATAAGATACTTTTATTTTTATTTAGAGTAGTGGTAGTAAATTATTTTAACAGTAGAATAAATATGGTTAGTTGGATTGAATACGTGAATACATCATGTAATGTCGTTAGGTTCTTCATATTACCTATATTACAAGCCATGCCATGATATGACTTAAAGCCGGGTACTCACTAGCGAGCTGTAGCTGTAACCGTAACTTGTTACTGTTACCAAAAATCATAGTGTGGACGTGGCTCGCGAGCCTGCCACGAGCAACTCGTTCTGGGCTTGTAGCGAACCGACGCTGGTCGCTCGTGACACGCTGCGAGCCACTTATGTATTTTTCGTATTTAATTCTCATGCACCGTCAAAAATGGTGATAAAGAATGATTGTAAGAAAGATAAATGTCTGTTGTTTGGATCCATACAATGAAAACTAAGTTTTGTTGAACCTCAAGGACAAAAAATATTACAAAAAACATTGGAAGATAGACGCTTAGGCAAAAATTGGTGTTGACCTAAACAAAAGCAGTGCGGTCTGCAAAAGAAAGTGATTAACAAAATATTGGAAAAAGTACTAAAGAAACAACTCGTGATATATTTAGAAGAAAATAACTTTTACATCTAAATCTCAGTATGGTTTCAGGAACAACTGAGGCACTGATGATGCCATAGAAGATATTATAAATACAATTTAAAAAAAGCTTGTACGAAGGAAATAAATCTTTGGCAATCTTTATTGACCTACAAAAGGCCTTTGATACGATAGATCATAAAATCTTTTTCATGAAACTTTAAAATGTTGGAATGTCAATCACATCTCCAAATTTATTAAAAAGTCATATTTCAGAGCGTTCACAGTGTGTTAAAATTGTGAAGCAAAAAAGTTAATCTCTCCCAGTCAAATATGGTGTACCGCAAGGAAGAGTCTTATGACCTTTTTAATTTCTTGTATATTTCAAAAATATCTGTAACTTACACACCAAAGAAAAAATCAATAGTTTTTCCGACGACATGGTCATTTTATTCAATGGAAGTGATTTGGATACCACAAACAAAGAAGCTGAACGTGGAATTGTCTTTCTGCAAAACGGCTTAAAAAAACTCACTCACACTTAATGTAAATACATTATTTTTTTTTACATTTTCTATAACGGTCAGAGGATAGCCAACTAAAGATTATGTTCTCAAACTACATGAGTGTCAAAGAAAAAGCTTAGCACGCTCATGCCACTGCCCTACTATAACACACTCTAGAAGCATACAGTATTTTGGCATTGAAATCGACGAAAATGATCGATGGGACTCCCACATAGACAACATTACAAAAAAAACTCATCAAGCTCATGTTCTTCTTTAGAAACATACGCAATATTCTTAACAAAAATGATTGTATAAAGTTTACTATGCCCTTTGCCAAACACGTATAGAATATGGAATTATTGGATCTGCCTCAAACACCTATATGAAGCAGCTCGTGAAAGCACAAAAAAGTATTATAAAAACAATCCTAAAGGTACCTATAAGAACTCCGTCAAAAGATTTTTTTTCAAACTTTAATGTTCTAAGCATCACAAAAGTATACACAACAAAATGCTCTACTTAATTTTAAAAGAAAGAGTGAGTACCATACTGACCAACACACTCACACTACAAGAACAAAAACCTTAAATAAAATCAACAGAAAAACCACAAGTTCCATGCTGCAAAATTATATAATGCTCTCCCAAATTATATTAGAGATGCCACGGGGATGTAAATGTTCAAGAGCAACATAAAAATGTGGATAAATAACCATGAAGACGAAAAAATTATAAAGAAGTGACACCAACGCAGCAACATACAGTCTGCCTCGGAACAGGAATCCCTAGTGAGGAGGACTGTGAATGAAATATTATTTTTTTTTAAACATATGAATACTTTTGACGGCCTCCATGGTCGAGTGGTAAGACGCTCGACTACGAATCCAAAGGTCGCGGGTTCAAACCCGGCGTGCGCCAATAACTTTTATTTAATTAATATGTGTCATAACACATTTAATTCATATAAAAATAATAACAAGTGTATTTGCGGCACGTTCCAGAGTGGTAGATACTCTAAGTATCGCCCTGGTGAAAGACCACCATTCAGAATCGAAACGTTGCTTGAAATGGCTTAGGCCGTGTTTGGTGACCAGATCTGAATAGCCAGGTACTTCCCAACCTTCCTCTTCCCGATCTCCTTCCCCTCCCCACTACCTTCAGCCTCACAACATACCCAATTTGGGGATGCCATAGTCTCACTGGCTCTAGACGGTTGGGAGCAGTCGAGACTCTTGTGCGGTATTCATGTAAAAAAAAAAACTGGAATTAATTAAGGCTCTAAGTACCAAAAAAATAAAAACTGTTTTTTTTTAAAGAATCGTATTTTATTTCCATCATAAAATACGATTCTGTAAAAAAAAAAGTTGTTAATTTTTTGGCACTTAGAGCCTTAATTAATTCCAGTATTCATATGTATATAACAAAATGTCATATTTTACAGTAAAATTATCTTGCATACTGCTTAGTAAAAAAAGTAATAAAAAGTGGCGTCGTATAGAAGGGAGCGAATGAGAGTTAAAAAATCTACTATATGTAAGTAAGATGTGCTGAAGCTCGAAACGAACACTGCAGATACGCTGGCTCGCCGTTACGGTTAACGCTTGCAGGATATGGAGAGGTACATTTGCAAAACAGTGTAGTCAGGACGGTCGACTTAATACTGACTCTATAGAAAGAGACAAAGATATGTTAAAGGACCCACATGGAATTCTGATATTTTTAATAAACATATTTGAACACATTAAACAAAACAATATCATTACACCAAGATTTATAAAGTCAAAATATCACACAAAAAGTAATAACTGAAAGCTTATTTAAATAATAATGAATTTTTTTTGTTGATTTTATGTCTTTATATCATTAAAAATGTGAAAATTCTAAAGTTCGGTACAAAATAATTAAAACTGTTGAAATACCTCTGAAAAGTGATATTTTACAATCTTTGTTTGGTTTATTTGAACATTTACGAATATCACAATATATCACCATCATGTTGTTTATTTGTATAACCACTGCAAGTTTTTCGATCAACAAAAATATATGAAATAACCTTAAAATCCGTTGAAGTAAGTTATGCGACTCGATGATGTGAAGTTAGCGCGGACGGAGAACATCTTTACATACTTAGAAGTGCTGCAATATTATCTGGCGACTTTTCTTTTCTCTTTCTCTCTCATGGTTATACGACGTAAAAACCCGGAGAAAGTGATTTATCGCAAATTTGTATAGGTTGGGTAAAAATATTCGCTTTACCTCCTTATGTCGTTACCGTGGTCGTGAACATCCCGTACATACTTATGCCGGTTATGCGTACACCTCGTTATTGTTTCAAGGATGTGTTACAGTTACAGCTCGCTAAG
This sequence comes from Drusus annulatus, assembly GCA_022651775.1. NCBI lineage: Eukaryota > Metazoa > Arthropoda > Insecta > Trichoptera > Limnephilidae > Drusus > Drusus annulatus. The sequence goes on along the minus strand of JAGWCC010000534.1, from coordinate 388,636 downwards.
GAGTACCCGGCTTATCACGACCTGACATGATGTGATATAATATGACACGACATGTCTATTTATTCTACTTTTTTTCCTTTCTAAAAAATACATATAACAGGCATGATGCCCCGATGAGTGGTTATTTAATTAGAATTTTTAACAACCGTAGGTAATTAAGTAAAAGTTTATGAAAAATGCAAAAGTAAATGAAAAACAAACAAAAGCAAATGAATAATATAATTAATAATTACTCATTACAATGTCAATTTATAATATTTATTTTGTTGCAGATGACGTTTCACATGCTTACAACCCCATTGACCTGACACCATCTGCCGACACAAGTTATAAACAAGCCTCCTCTAAAAATATAACAGAAGCTATCCGCTGTCTCCATCGTGGCCATAAAAAAATAAAATAAATCGGCAGCGGAAAGTGCCAACTATTCGTCTTGTTGAACAAAAACGCTTTGGAATTCTATTTAGGATTCGAAGAGTGTTCTTGGGTGGAAGAAAAGTGCTTTAAATCGTTGAAAATACAATTTTAAACATAAAACGAGGTTTCAGTTGCATCTAAAATAAAATTTTGTAAGATGCCATTATTGAAATGGGTGGAAAAAAAGTTTTAAATGAAAATCAAATACATTTTCAATATAATGTATGACAGTGGTCCATTGAGCTCTAAATGTTGTTCGGTATACTCATAAAACTCACTTGTATTACCTGTGAGTACTTCTATGTACATAAACACGCTTAATTTAAAACTTTGAAGCTTTTTACTCGATATAACCGTGATCTCGTTTTAAGCCTGCTCGTTATAAGCATATTCCACTGTATTTTGTGAACTTTTCGTTATCAAGGCCCAAAACAATACGTTAGAAATAGTTTTAATTTATTTTTGACGTGTTATAAAAAATAATGTGTTTTGATTAGATGTGTGTATAGATAGGGTGGTTTAAATCGGAAGATTAAATAATGTGTATTAAGGTAGTTGGCAAGTGTTTTAAAGGAGATGTGTATTTTAAAAAATCGTTGAAATGTTGAACGATACTATGGTCACGGATTGGTACGTGAACTATGCGTCAGAGAACATAACGTTTGGTTTGGAAGGGGACCCAGGATTCATACTCAAGCATGGACTTCTAACCACCGCTATTCTGAGGTAAGAATTTTGATTTTGTTAATTTATTTTTTAATGATATTTATTACTTCATGGCTTTGAAATTTACTTGACTGGTACGAGTGCAATCCCGAGGAGTTGTTCTGGGCTGCAACCTCCGATAGGAAAGGTTATCACTAGAAGAAGAAAATTTAAATAAAATTGATAGTGACACATTTCAGAGCTTTCAAATCTTCACTAGCTTAAATTTCCTGAAAGAATTTGTTTTAGGTTCTACTCGATGATTTTTAAAGCAATTCGTAAAAATGCTCAGCCTCGCTTACCTGATATATTGTGCATTCCTGAAAATCATTTTGCAAGACAGCAACAATTAATCATGGTGCAGTTCAAATACTGAGTTCAGTGATAAAACAATTATTCATAATTTTTACAATAGTAAAAACACTGGAATTAAAATCCATCAAAATTCTTATAAATGCATCAATATTAAACCTGCACTGATATTTTGATGATTCTAATAAAATTAACTCATATCAAAAATCATCATAATTGTCTTGGTCAAATATAAGGTTATTTGGTGACACGTTAACTGTCTTCAATATTATTTCTATTCCTTTGCTTTAACGAATTTGTTTGTATTTTTAAATACTAATCAAAAATTTTACACCTTAGATTGTAGTAAATTGTTTTAATCTATTGATGTACACATGCACTGTTATACCTATATTTCAACATTTTTCATGATTTACGATGGCGGTCAAGATTTTAAATAGTTTTAATTTGCGTACATATTATATATTATTTTCTCGTTGTTATATTAGGTTAGGTTATTTAGTGTAAAGCGCACTTTTTATATTTTTTTTATATTAACTCAACACAGAAGGCCTTATGTCATCATTGGGGATGTTGTGTGGAGAAATTTTTTTGAGAAAATGAAGGAGTGAACCTGGGTCTTGAAGAGGCTCATGTTGAAGAAGGGAGGAAACACAGAGGCCGGAAAATAGTTTATCAGCTGAGCTGAACATAAAAACGAGTCGTAAAAGCGACCCGTTCTTATGTATTGAGTGTCAACCGCGTACACATGTTGGGCGTGCATTTGGAGAGTTTGCTTGAGGTGAACAATCACAGAACTGCGCTATAAAAATTCTCTGTTATTATTATTATTACGACACTTAATGTAACCCAACCAAATTGAAGGGCGTAATGAAATATTGTAGTATGGGTAACAATGTAAGAGTGAATGAATATATTGTGTAATATTATTGTTTTTTTTTTTCTGATTTTCTACTATCATACAGTTGGTGACGACGTTACGTTAAATTTATTTGCGATAGTATAAAACTAATTAATTATTTTATCATGATATGTAGGAACACACTTCAATATTATACTTTCATTTAAATAATGAGCGCTTTCATTGTTTGGTCACGTAACGAGATTGATTGCTGATACCAAGTGAGTTTTATTTGCTGGAAGGTTTATACGAAACTGGCACGTGGAATACGCTATTCAGGGAGAGAGGAAGAATCAAAGCTTTTTTTAATTAGGAGTAGAAGAATGGATCCTGTCAAAACTAGCAGAGAATAAATTAAAAGTGTTTGAATAGTGAATACCAATTGAGACTTAAACAGACATATAAAGAGATATAGAGGCCATTACAAAGATGTTTAAAGGCAGTGCTTTAGGCATGAAATAGGACACGGCAAGAAACGTATGTAAAAAATTTCGATCACCCAACCCAAGGCGTGTTTCAAACATTTGTCGCATTTGACATCGTTGCAATTCAACGATTAGCATAATTTTAATAATCTTCGTCAAACGCTGATTCTAGATAGCAAACATAACAACACTACCGTAATGCTTTTCAGCTGATCGAAATTTGTTAAAATGGTGAATTTAACCGAAAATTGGCGTTTAACCGTTTAAACGCCAAAAAAAACTAAATTTCGTTAATCATTGAATTTTGACGATTTAAAATGTGAAGTAAGTTTAAAATAACCCGTGTTGGATCAGAAGCTGAACATCAAATGTGTTTTCAGCTTCAGATGAATTTGAAAAATAGTGGACTGTAAAACGATAAAACTATACTACTTGATGGAAGTGTCTAATTATGAGAGTGTGGAGAGATTATGGAGTAAAGGAAGTAGGAAACCAATTCACCCACCGATGAAGTTGATGTTTAAGTTCTTGATTATTCTTACACACGGTATCATTATCACCACAACAAAAACACACTTAATTTAATATTATTTGAAGAACAAAAACAAACCAAACAACCAAGCGGAAGCAAGAACGAACACTTTTTTTATATAACTTTCTTCTGTTTCTTGATTGTCACTTGTTTTCCAACTCGGCGTTGATGAATACGGAAATCTAATAAAATGAAATGAAATGGTTGAATAAAGTAAGAACTGAATGAAAAACAAGAAGGTAACCTAACAAATTATATCTTTTAAATCCAATAACCCGCATTTAGTAGTTTTTGTATCACAAAAATACATTTTCGCGTAAAAATAGGAATATACATATTTCATCCGCTTTAGTTTTTAGGCCAAATCAGTGGCAGTACTTTTTCATAATAAATTATATTTATGTTTTTATTTTTACTTTTATTATATATGAAAAAAATGTCTGTAATAAATATATTTTATGTCCACATAAATAATATACTTCAAACAACACGAAAATATTGCCTGTAGAATTTTCTCTATCATTCCAACTTATCTTTCCACTGTAATAACTCACAACCTTTTTCAGTTTTTCAAAATAAAGTGTCAGAAACACAGCTACGAATATAATATTGTAATATATCTGGAGGCTGCCACAATGTCCTGCGCGGTCACCCTTTTCTGACAAGACCCAAATATCAATTCGTAATCAAGCCTCGGAGGAAATTTGTTGAAATAAGGACAAAGGAGAGTTTAAAACAAGCTTTCAATATTTTCTTATTTGTATCGTGTTATTTGAAACAAAAACAACAAAAAAATCCTGTTACATGTCGCCACTGGTCTCTCAGCCTAAAAACACCCTTTCTACGAGTATCTCTTGCTGATTTTTTTTGTCTTTACGTACAAACAAAAATTAAAATATCCCCGGACACTAAAATCCCATTAATATTTTTTACTCAAAATAAATTCAGAAATCACTCAACTGTCAAAGTACGTCGAATACGTCCTGCGATACCCTGTATACTGTAAATACTCAATCACTTTTTTTTTAATAATGGCTATTTTTTTTTTTTTAAATACTACTCAATAGATACATTATTTTATAATATATAACATTTTGAAATGTAGATCTATTAAAATATTTTTATTTTATTCACAGTTCTCCTCACTAGGAATTCCTATTCCGAGGCGGACTGTAGGTTGTTGTGTTGGTGTTACTGGTTTTATATTTCCTCATCTTCATGTTTATTTTGCCATATTTTTATGTTGTTTTTAAACATTTCTACCTCTGCGGTATTTTTAATGTAATTTGGAAGAGCATTTTACAATTTGGTAGCATGGTAGCTTTTTCCGTCAAGTTTACGTTTCAATTTATCCGTCTCCTTCCGTATATAATTTTTTCATTCAAATTCAATACCACAAAATTATTTTATTTTAATTTTTATTATTATTGAAAAAAAACCTATCTAGGCCGGTCAAAATCTTCAATTTATGAAACTCCAAATAATTCGCCATTCCATAAAGGGTTACACACATGTAGGAGGCCTGTTCAAAAGAAAAGGTGAATTTTGAATTTTCGCGGGCTGTGTACATTTGACTATCGATTTTTTTTTGTTATGTTGGTACACGTATGTTTATCATATTTAAGCGATATCAGCCATTTTGGATTAGTGGTTTGTTTTTGACAATTGGAAAGGTTAGTCACGTTTGTGTGTTCTTCGATTTTTTACTTTTGAAAAAAATGAATCAAAGAATATGTATTAAATTTTGCGTTAAAAATGGAATAAAGTGCTCTAACGCACTTAAAACTGACTATGGCATTCGGCGAGTCTACTTTGTTTCAAAAAGTGTTTATAAGTGGTACAAGCGCTTTTCAGTAGGCTGAGAAGATGTTAATGACGATGAGCGTCCTGGAGTTGTGGAAAAAACAAACCACTAATATGAATAAATAACTAAATGGCTGATAATGCTAACATATGATAAACATACGAGTACCAACATAAGAAAAAAAAAACGAAAATCTAATGTACACAGCCCGCGAAAATTCAAAATTCACCTTTTCTTTTAAACAGGCTATGTAAATGAAAATCTACAAAAAGGTACAAGGTTACATAGTTTAAAAATAATATATGAGGCGAAAGTGATTGGAAGAAGAAGTCGAGGACGCCCGAGGAAGACATGGCACGATCAAGTGAATCAAATACACGAATCAGGCCATGCTAAGAATCAGAATAACAGAAGAGTATGTATGTTAATGAAGCAAGGAGTGTGTGCCAATACAGATTTGTATAGCGGTCCGTCCTCTATACCTACCTCTGCGAGGAAACGGCGTGATGGTCAGTTAGTTAGTTAGGTTACTTTCATAACAAAGATTAAACAAATAGACATCACCCGTTCATTGAAGAAAAAAACACCAGAAGAATTTTAAGATACTGCCGGGCGCGCTGTTGTGAATCACATGACTAGGCGCGCATTGCAAAATTCCATTTTTTTCATAAAATTTGTTGTCATCTATACGTGGAAAGTGATTATTCCGGAAGGATAAAGTTATTCTGTTATTATTCTATAGATTCACATATATTTCACCTTATAACACATATAGTATCAAAAAAATAATCAAATAAAAAAGAGGTTTTAACGTAACAAAAAAATATAACCAAACAACAAAATATGAGATAACCGAAAAAAATAGAATTAGTAAAAATTTTTTTTTTGACAAAAATTATGTGTTGTACCCATCACGAGGTGTGGGTAAAACTATAACTAAATTTCAAGACTATATCATGTTGGATAATTTCTGTCTTAAAAGGAGCTAAAAATTATGCTTTACGCAGAATCTTTACATTATCTTCCTCATGAGATAACCTTCACATCTCCCTGTGTCAAATTTATCTCCGGCACATATTTTAGTTATTACGTGAACACGTGCGAATTTCTTTTCTCTTTATTATTATTTTAAAAGTCTTGCCTTACTTAAGGGAACTTTATCTCAACCTGTTCTCTAGGGAAAAATATATTATTCACAGTAAAAAATGTAATGTGATATGGTTGAAAGGTAAAAGCTAGATGAATTTATTTGATGAATAAAACAGATATACTTTATTTAAAACCATATTTTGTTTTTTTTTTTTAACATTGTGTCGACCGGTTTCGGAAGCACCCATCCATCATCAGGACAATATATATATATTTTTTTAAATTCTGAAACCGGTTGACATAATTAAAAAAAATTAAACTGGTTTTAAACAAAGTTTATCTGTTTTATTTATAAATATGGCAGGTTATAAATCTAATACTTTTTACGATACGGAATTTATTTGAATTCATAGTGTAAGTGAAAATATATTTTCTAATGAAAATACGTCGTAGTAATAAATATTTCGGAAGAAGTACTTGAAACTAAAAATTATCTTCCATAGAAGATACACAACAAAACGCCCGCGTTGTTCACTTTGCAGGCGGCCGAAATATGAACAAATAATCATTTTTTTAAATCCATATATTTTTTCGTATCCGCTTAATCTGCACTAGCGACTTCATCAACTGTAAAAGTCTAGCATGTCAAGCCTGCGTGGTCGAGTGGTAAGACGCTCGACTAAGAATCCAGAGGTCGCGGGTTCAAACCCGGCGCACACAAATAAATTTTATTTAATTAACATGTGTCACAACACATTTAATTCATATAAAATAATATATAGTATATTTGCGAATTTAGAATTGAAACGTTACTCAAAATGGCTTTAGCCTTGTTTGGTGACCAGATCTGAATAACCAGGTACCCCTCCCCACTACCTTCAGCCTCACAACATACCCCGATGGGGGATGCCATAGTCTCACTGGCTCTAGACGGTTAGGAGCAGTTGGGACTCTTGCATGCACAATTCCACACAAAACCATTTTTTTCATTTAATATTCTGGTTGCTTTAAAAAAAATAAAAAACATAATTATAATTTTTTCAAAATGTCATATATTTTACAATAATAATTATCTTGCATAGTGTTTAATAAAAAAAATGTTTTCAAAGTGAAACAATATTTTTTTTCATTTCTCATACAATATCAAACCACAAAGTGATTGCTTTGAACAAAAAAATTAAAAGTTTTTATTTAGCCTTTCAAAATCCCCGGTGCACGTGAATAAAATACCGATTGTCTGTGTTCGTTGACGAAAACAAAGATGAGCAAAAATATTGATACTGGTATGAGGTATGTTATTTTACTTTGTACAATTACCTATCAGTGAGATAGGCATTCAAATCAATTATTATTTGCACCTTCTTCGGGTAAATACAATCAGCTTTATAAAAATACAGCCATGAAAACAATGACGTCTGAAAAATAACCACGTAAAATTGTTTTTCAAATATATTTTATTTGAGAAGGAACTGGTATTAGGTGAGTAGATGTGGAATAAAGACCATATCTGATTGATTGTATACTTCACGGAATGGTCCTTTATATTTCCAAGTAATACAATTGAACTGGAGATTTAGTAAAAGAATAAAACTTTTCAAATAATATCACTACGTTTCTCCTCGCCTTACATCGTATAGGAGAGAAGGATGAGTGGAACTGCGTAGTATGGTGACATGGGGCAGAGTATTAACTAAACAACCTCCTAGATGAAATGTGAAGATTTGGGTATATACAAATAAAAATAAATTGAAAGTAGGTACCAAGCTAACGGTTGTAATTTTGGGAAAATATAAGGTTAGAAGACACAGCAAACTACAAATATCAGGCACCATACTACACATTTTAGAATGAATTAAATTACTTCATAACCAATGGCAGTTTTCATTTCAATTGAACGGTGTATTAAAGTTTTTCGTGAATTTTTCACGTTTACCGACAGTTTCTTTTACGGATCATTGAAATATGTGAGGAAAAAAACCTTTAAAAAAAGTGTTAAGATACTTTCAGAATCGCCCTGGTGGAAGACAATTTTTCAGAACTGAAACGTTGCTTGAAATGACTTAAGACGGGTTCAGTGAATAAATCTAAATAGTCAGGTACTTTTCAATCTACTTATTTTCCATCTACTTCCATTCCTTTTGGCTTCACACAATAAAAACAACCACAGCAAAAATAAAAAAAAACTAATGGCAAAGATAACAAAAATATTTATTAAAACTCATTTCTGAAATTGGACACATCATTAAAAAAATGGTCGGACTTCAATTACAAATAAAACACAATAAAATGTATAAGTTTTTAATTTTATAAGTTTTGTGAGCTTTATTTGAAAAAGCACACATCTGGTATCAAATAAAGCAAAAAAAAAACATGAATTGCAAAGTACATTACACACTTTCAAAACAAAAATAAAACATCTTGGGTGTGACACCCTTCATTCGCCAGACACGGTTCGTTAAACATAGCAGCCTACATAAGAAGATTGGCCATCATAAAAAGCTCGTAGTACGCCAAGCAAAAGTTCAAAGAACACATTTATTTCCTTGTTTTGACATCACATAGTTACCGGTATCAAAACAACAAGAAGTTATATTTTATCAAAAGTTATTTACATAACTTTTTAAACTTTATTCGTTCTGAATACGAATGCACTATGTATAAGATACTAATATTATAGAGATATTAGATAGGTTTTATACATTTTGCATATTAGAGTTTTAGAATAAGTAAAAAAAATGTACAAAGATCGTTTTGCAGAAAAATATGTTATCTGACTATTTGGGCCCGGTCAATAAACATATCTTAAGGGTCGGCACCCAAAAATACAAGCTTTTTGGCTTTCTAATTCAAGCAATACTACAAATGATGTATCTGTTAATTCTATAAGGGTAGTTAGGGAAATGTGTAAGGTTTCCAGTGAATCACTTTTTTAAAGTTATCTTTTAAATTAATTATGAAATGTATACTAAAATTCTAGGTAAACGTTCAAAATGGGCTGCGCTGGTGTTCAAACTGCACCTTTCACTGACATTTTATTATGTTTTTTTATAGAATTTAAAAGATTTCAGTTTAAAATTTGTATTCACTAGAAACCTTGGACATTTTCCTAACTGCACATGTAGAATTTACAGACAAATCATGTGCAGTATTGCTTGTATTAGAATGCTACAAAATAAGTTTTGGCGCCATTTTGGTTGCTGAGCCTTAAACTACTTGTTTATAGAATAATTTGGGTAATTTTACGCAAAAACCTAAAATTATTTTATTTTATTATTATTTTATTACATCACCTAGGTTGTCAAATTTTGTATTTATCTTGGGTTAAGCTTATTTGAAATTCATACCAGAGATTTTTTTATGTAACAAACGAAGACAATTTTTATTAAAACTTATACGAGAAAACATAAGTCACACAATAAATTTGAAGTCACCAGAAACTGTGCAAAAACAACCGTGATTTTTTTGTGTAAGTTGTTGAATTGGTATTTAGAACATTCTGTTTGTGACAATCTCAAGAGCAATAGACACAGGACTCACAAATTAACACTTGAAAAATAATCTATGGGAAGTCTCGAACTTTTCAAACTTTTGAAATATATACGCAATTCTACTGAAATTGTATGTAGGAACTTGCTTATAATCTGTAAATACCTTTTTTTTTACATGAATACCGCACAAGAGTCTCAACTGCTCCCAACCGTCTAGAGCCAGTGAGACTATGGCATCCCCAAATTGGGTATGTTGTGAGGCTGAAGGTAATGGGGAGGGGAAGGAGATCGGGAAGAGGAAGGTTGGGAAGTACCTGGCTATTAAGATCTAGTCACCAAACACGGCTTAAGCCATTTCAAGCAATGTTTCGATTCTGAATGGTGGTCTTTCACCAGGGCGGTACTTAAAGTATCTACCACTCTGGAACGTGCCGCAAATATACTTGTTATTATTTTTATATGAATTAAATGTGTTATGACACATATTAATTAAATAAGAGTTATTGGCGCACGCCGGGTTTGAACCCGCGACCTTTGGATTCGTAGTCGAGCGTCTTACCACTCGACCATGGAGGCCGTCAAATAACCTTAACCTACGTACCATCCATTGTTAATGTTCTCCTTTCATGTCAAAATACATAAACGTCGTTGCTAAATTCATTTAGCCAATATCTGTCTCTTTAAATTACTGTGAAAACAAAATGTTTTTTAAGTCAATCTTTATCGTTTACGAATAGTCAGTTTTTTTTTTGAGAGGTAATAAAGTTATTTTATTGGAAAAGTCATTTTTAAATTTTACTGTCGACATATTTTAATTTTAATCATTTATATTTCGCTCACTTTTAAAACATCTGAAACAAATACTGTGACGTTTTTTTTTAAAAAAATGACCTTTCAATGCTCCATAACTCTTGAAATATGAAAAATGACATTGCAGCCTGAAAACAGTTGCGTTCACCTAAAAAATAGGAAAAGAGGGAATAAAGCTCACCGCTCCAAAGTAAATTGCAACACACACAAAAAGATAACTATTGAACCTTTTTCCTCATAAGAAAATTAGGGCGATGTTATTAAAAAAAATGCAAAATCATATGTTTTCGGTTTGAAAATTTGATGGCCTAGAAATATTATAAATGCTTTAATTAAATTATGCAAGTAGAACACATCTCGAAGGCTTTTGCTTTAACCGGGCATTTTTTTTAAAACCTTTAAAAAAAATTCATGCTACCAAAACCTTCTACTTAGAAACCTTTTTTCCGATTTGCTTTTATTGTATAATGTGGCAAATAAAGTTTTTTAGACACTGAAGCCGACGACCGGCGTCAAGTGGCAATTTTAACCTTATCGCCACCAGTGTGATTTCGTTCGAGTTGATTCGATTAGATCACCTTAGTAAGAATTATAATACCGCTTAGGTGTTCAAAATTAGGAATAAGCAGTTTTTTCGTTTTTTTTTAAACTAACATCAAAATAATAAGTTAAATTTATTTAATCAAAAAAGTAAAATTCTAGTTGGTTAAAATTGTAGACTTGTGTCATTTGGTTAAAGCAGATGTTGCCAAGTTATGGCAAAAAAAATGTCGGCAAATTTTCTTTTTCCGTCTAATAATTATACCTCCGTGGGTTTGAATTGTTTGCCGCTGAGCTTTCGGGTAGGTTATAATAAGAGTATTGATACAATTTTGTTGCTAGGCGCATGTTGCTGTCGAATATATATAAAATATATTTATTGAAAGAAATGAAAAAATAACTTTGTACAAGACCACGGATATTTTATTTATTTTATATTAGTTACTTTGTACATTCAAGTTTACAAGTAGCTAATTATTTCTTTTTCTTTTGAATAAATAATATTTTAACTTATTTACTACTTATTATTTTGGTTTATATGCATATTAAATAATTTTTACCGGCTGTTTTGAATTTATTGATAAGCATAATTTTGATGGTTTCCGGCTTCGCATTATAAGATTTCATCCCTTTATACAGTAAACTATTTTGTGTGTTGGCTTTATTATTTTTTGGTAGTCTAATTTCTTTACATGCCCTTGTGAATATCAACATTGTAGATAGTTTTGAAAGAAACATATTTTGGTAACAAGTTATCCTTCATTTTATGTATAAATATTAATGTGTTTAATGTTAGCATCTGTTTTACTGTAAGCCAATTTAAAATAAATACTATAAAGCCATTTCTTCAAATATGTCAAACCAAAAAATGATTGCTTTCAACCAAAATATTTATTTGTTATTTTATTTTATCATGGTTTAAACAAAACTTTAAAATATTATGCATGCATAACACAATTTACTTAATAAGGATGCAAGATGTTAGTATTTTTATTCAGTTTGTACTTTTTTGAAATCATGTTGGTTGTTTTGTTATTTTAATCAGTGTTTGATTGTGGTATTTGGTCAATTTCATGTAAGTTTAAAAAAAAGTTAAGTTTATGCAAGTGTTTTCCTATAATTAATCATAAAAAATATTATTTTAACGGTTTTTTTTTAAAACATTTTTTCGTGGTGCATACCGCACAACTGCTCCCAACCGTCTAAAGCCAGTGAGATTATGGCATAAATAATTGGGGTATGTTGTGAAGTTGATGGTAGTGGGGAGGAGAAGGAGATGGGGAAGATGAAGGTTAGTAAATACCTGGCTATTCAGATCTGGTCACCAATCACGGCTAAAGCCATTTCAAGAAACGTTTCAATTCTGAATGGTGGTCTTTCACCAGGGCGGTACTTTGAGCATTTACCACTCTGGAACGTGCCGTAAATAAACTTTATACTATTTTATGTTGATTGAATGTGTTGTGACACATATTATTTGAATAAAATTTATCTGCGCATGCCGGGCTTACACCGGCAACCTCTGGATTCGTAGTCGAGCGTCTTACCACTCGACCACGCAGGCCGACAAGCGGTGTTTTATTTGGTAATTTTTATTTTCAACAAACAAAAAAATAAATAGGTTGATTAGTTTTACTGCAATCTAGAACATTCAATTATGGTTTGTAGATTCAGCAGTAGGAACATTTTCATATTATATATCAAATATTCGCAAAGCCTTAAATATTAGATTCAATAGTACTTACCTACATAGTAAGTAACTACAGTACGCATGCTTTTTGCCATTTTTTGGCATTCTCGTAGAACGGATTGTAGGTTTTATAACAAATGGAACAGTTAACAACAGCAACAAACATGAAAAAATATCTGTCCATTAAATTCCCATTACCAAGATTCAAGGGTGGTAGCAAACACTCCAGACGTGTCAATGTATAGATACAAATATTTATATTAAATCAAAATCCATTTTAGTTCACCACCGGCAAAATGTTTGCACATGCAGTACAATAGATTTTCATAACTCACTAGTTTACCATCACGCTATTTCCTCGCAGGGGTAGGAAGAGAGGATGGACCGCCATATAACTCTGTCTTAGCAAACACTCCTTGCTTTATTCACATTCATACATACTCTTTTATTATATCACTCTTGACATGACCCGACTCAAGTATTTGATACACTCGTGCCATGCCTCCATCGGGCATCCCTGACTTCTTCTTCCATTCACTTTCGCGTCATATATTATTTTCACACGCGTTTCTTCATTCATCCGCTTTACATGCCCAAACCATCTAAGTGTCCCTTTCTTAATCCTATTCATTACGTTTACATCAGCTTTGCATTCTTTCCGGATATCCACATTTTTACGTAACACGGTCATACATGTTTTTATCGCACATTTGCCTCAGGCATCTCATTTATACAGTATGGTAGATTTTCAGTAGATTTTTGTATGGCACCATCATTAGGAATCACATTTACTTTTCGACGAAAACAAAAACATTAAAATGAATCAATTTAAGACCACGGAGAATAGAAATAGAAAGAGACAGTACTGGGATAAAGTCTGGAGCCCTCTAGCCAGAAAAGAAAGAAACAAACAGTCGCGGGTAAATTATCTTGGTGCCTAAACTGACATCTTTCGAGTGTCTACGATATCTCTAACAGTGGGATATGGACCAAGAATGAATATAAGTGGACTACGTCTGGTATTAACAGTTAATAACAAACAATAAATTGTATTTTCGATGCCTCGTAAAGATAGGTATATTTTTAGGTTACTGTAATCGACGACTATCCAGTTATTACTCAATGTTTAGTTCGTTTTTTTTTACGTACAACCTTCTCTTAATAAATAATAATATAGCTAATTGAAATAAAAGAACTCTTGTATTACGATATTGTTAAAGCAAATATATTCAAGAGAGAGCGCTGTAGAGAGAGCTGTAGTCAGTTTATACGAGGTTTGCCGGACTCGGCTTGACCTTGGAGTGGTTAGGACAAGGGCTAGGGTATTTATACATCCATTCATAGGACATGTCGACATAATGTTTTTGTTTATTCGTATAACCACTTTTTCACAGTATTGTTCAAAAAATTATAAAACATGTAACCTAATAAACCGTTGAATTATCTCAATTTCTTTCGCGTATCATAACGTGTGGGAGGAGTCAACGAAGACGCGGCCCACGAAGAACATTCTAACAATACTTTAAAGCGGAAATGTTGTCTCTTTCTTTCTGATGGTGTTCGACGTAAAAACCCGGAAAAAGTGATTTATCCCAAAATCTGTAAAGGCTGGGTAAAAAGAATTAGCTCTCTCTCCATATATTGTTACTTTAAGGTTACAAACAAGAAGCAACACGCTTCTTGGTCTGACCAAGTGTTTTTATGTAATGATTTATAGTTTGAGAATGTAGATAATCTTACCAAAGAGTGTTTACAAACAAATAAACCCATCTTCTTTAAGTGAATTGTTTTGTTGTGAACGGTTTTATCAGATTCGATTAAACAGTAAGTTTGAAAAATACCCGGTATGTAAATTACACAACTTTTAATAGATCGCTTACTTTAACTTGGAATATATATGTTTAAAAATTAAAATAAAAACCGTAAACTGAAATACAATAATATTAATAAATTGTCGATTAATATTAAAATATTAACCGACGGCCTCCGTGGTAGAGTGGTTAAGACTACTAATCCAGATGTCACTTAACAAAAAGTTGGTCAATTTTTCACAGCCCGCTAAAAAATTAAATATTAAAAAGGTAATTTTAGATATAGCTTTAGGTATTAAGATAGTTTATGGTTAATTTGGCCATAGCTTTTAACTTTTGTAAAGCGTCCTTGAGGTGGTATTTCACCGAGGGATATCAACTATCACATTTCATGCACCATTAAACCAAACAGAAGAATGTACAAAAAAATGGGCGCCCTCCAGCATTACAAACTCATTTGGACAGTCATAGCAGGCCAAGATAATGTTGATAGATGGTTCGTGCTCTGACTCCTCTGCAAATAAAAAGGTTCGACCACAGGGCCGGGCAACAGCGTGCGCCAGACGCTCCCTTTCGACTTATGAACCGTCTTTCTAAAGTGGTCGAGAAAAGCGAAATGTTGGGCTTTTAACCCGTGATCCTATCATTTTAGATGGAGGGGAATTGGAAAATATAGAAATAGGAAAGGTTTTCACCACCCTCCGGATTTGTTCCAAAATATCGTTTGAAAAAATCCCCCTATAGCTGCGAAGGCTAATAATTGAATTCTTGACATAAAATAGACAATATTTGCGTTTCAAAATATATACATGGCCTGTTCAAAAGAAAAGGTGAATTTCGAATTTTCGCGGGCTGTTTACATTCGACTATCGATTTTTTTTTGTTATGTTGGTACACATATGTTTATCATATGTTATAGTGGTTTGTTTTTGACAACAGGAAAGGTTAGTCACGTTTTTGTGTGTTCTTCGATTTTTTACTTTTTGAAAAAAAATGGATCAAAGAATAAAACCCATGATTTTTTTTCCACAACTCCAGGACGCTCATCGTCATTAACATATTCTCGGCCTTCTGTAAAGCACTTGTACCACTTATAATCACTTTTTTGAGACAAAGCAGACTCGCCGAATGCCACATTTTAAGTGCGTTGGAGCACTTTATTCCATTTTTAACGCAAAATTTAATACATATTCTTTGATCCATTTTTTTTCAAAAGTAAAAAATCGAAGAATACACAAAAACGTGACTAACCTTTCCAGTTGTCAAAAATAAACCACTAATCCAAAATGGCTGATAATGCTAAAATATGATAAACATATGTGTGCCAACATAAGGCCTCATTTACATATATTTATTAACCGTATTGTTATACTTCATTCCAAAATTAGGTTTTATTTTTCTCAGTTTTGCAATAAAAATAAGCCAACATTGCGTAAAAACAAGAAATGTAACGTAGATAGTTTGTATAAAAATACGTGTACAGTTCATATTACTTATTAAGCGCACATAGGGTAGATTTACGGTTATGTTTTTGTTTAACAATTGATAAAACCTCAATAAAGAACCATTCCATTAAGTTTTACTGCTTGTTTGCTGTTTTTAAGTAAAAGACAACCGTAGAGAAAAATATTTTAATAAGAATAATAATTAGCTGATGTTTCTAGCGTTATTTTATTGAAAAGTCACATACCATATGTGAGAATAATAAAGCGATTATGATTAGTACAAACAAAAAACCTCAGTGTTATAATAAATAAATGGAAAAATAACTTTCTATTAGAACACGGATATTATTTTATTTTTTATGATCAACCAGTATGTATATACATAGGTAGAATAAAATATAAAATAAAATAACAGAACAATGAGAAAACAATAGAATAACATTTAAATTATGACAAAAGAACGGAGAGAAAGAGACACTTTGTATTTTTTGTTTAGTTTAATTTTGTACCCTGATGATGCCTAGGTCAAGTAAAACCGGTCGGTCATAAAAATTAAAATAATATTCGTGGTCTTATATGAAGTTATTTTTTCATTTCTTTAAATATGTCAAACCACAATGTGATTGCTTAATAAATAAATACACTAATTCAGCGTCATTCCGTTGTATGAGTTGTGCAGCCAAAATTAATATCTATTTTTGTTCATAAAACATAAATATTAAAATTTGACTTTAGGAAAGCAAAATTATTTGAAATTTAAAACTGATCTTACAATAGGGCACTGCAAACCGCAGAGTGTAATCATTGTGTTCAGAATGTCTACGTTTTATGTATAATTTCAAAATGATTTATATATTAATACGATAAAAAAACCAATATATGTATTTTTCAAATTTATTTATTATTGTAACTGATTTTTTGTATATTTATTTTATTCTCCATAAGTTGAACGAATAGCTCGCTGTTATGAGAGAAGCAATTACTTAATTTCAAGTGGTAAATTATAATGATGAAAAGTGTAATAAATGATTTAATAACGTAGTAAGATAAACGAAAATAATAATTTTAGCTGCGGAATGAATTTAATACGAAATTAATAACACATTGAAGTTATTATAAAAGGTTATAATAAATCATTATCCATATCTAAAGACTTAATCTGATTTTTAAGTTGTGTATGTGTTTTAGTAGTTTGATTTCGTTATTGGATATTAATATGTTTTACCACCTCATACTTAGATACTGATCATGATTTTATGCTAGTAGTTTTCAACATTGGTCTGGATATTAATCCATTTGTTTTGAATCTGCTGCTGACTTAGGTTTAAATTAGATTTCTATGGTTAAATATATCCACAAATAACAAGTAATAAAATTTAAAATGTGATTGGTAATTTCCTTCGAATTTAAGTATTTTTCTATTGAATCTTACAGGTCAATTAATATTAGTTTTCAAGAATATATACTGAGCTCCGCCACACTTTCAAGACGTTAAATAAATTAACCAACAACCAAAAAATTGTATTTGTTATTACACTTATTTTAAAGGGCGGGTTAACAAAAATAATAATTAACGAACAGAGTTTTTTATTCTTATTTGTGGAAAGCACGTCATCGAAAGTGATAATAAATTGGTTAGATTACGACTGTTTCAGTTTAGTTCATTATCAAACATAATTAAGATCTCGTATAAGAATTATCAACATATATGGTTTCTAATGAAAAAGGAGTTGTGTGGCCATAAAAAATGAACTTACAATATAAATTTTTAAACACGATATAAATTACCAGCCGCCACACTTCTTGTGGCCATTCAATTGTTATCACAATACTTAGTCTATAATAAACGGGTGTGGAATTTAACAAGTATTCATTAATTAACACAAATAACTTTTACGCCATTTAATCAACTTGAACACGACATGCATAAACCTGTAATAAATACGTAAAACTTTGTGTGATAGACGTCACAGATAACCTCAGTAGGATCGTTGAAAATACATTGCTGTAATATCACGTTGATTATTTTTCTGATAGGCAGTTTAGAGCAAGATACAAAATATGTATACTCGCAGGATCTTAAAGTATGCTGCCTGTTGTAAGCTGATGATTTGCTATGCTCATTTCTAACAGTATGGAAGAAAATATGCGGTGTATTGTGTCTAGTATGAGTGAAAAATGAATGCAAAACGATTTATTGCCCAGTCCAAAGTTATGGTATCTGAGAGAAATAATAGGAAAGCACTTTGTTATACTTACAGTTGTGAAAAATGAATACTTAGAGATTATGTATGAATAAAAGATAATGTATTTAGGAAGAACATAGGTATTATGATGATCGATTTTTGGGGTAATAAGCCGTACTGTGATTCTTCGTCGATTAGCTAACATTTCGAAGGGCTTTGCGGTGTCATCATCAGGTAAACGTTAGCAAAAGGAGAAGGCAGCGTAACAAGACTCATCACGCTGAAAATCAATCTAAATAATATTTTTGGCAAAAAATTGGAATGTCAGAACAAAAAGACGATTAAATACGAAATACGCACAATCTTCATTCCCCTGTTGTTTGGTAATACTCATTGTTTAATTTATTCGGATAAAGTTTTTAATGACTTTATCACTCGGATGAGATATTACCCCGAGGCATATTGCGTGGGTGTGTAATAAGGAAACAAAGATAAATTTGTTGTTGGAAATTAGTGGAAGTAACGTGAAACACGAGTGAACATTGTTTTTCGAGAGATTATCATATTACCAGACAGAAAGTATTCATTCTTACTAACAATTATGGAATCTACCAAACATATATATTTGTTAAATATATATACATTGTTAAAGTACGCAAAAGTCCGCCTCTTTTAAACAGGTACAAAATATAAAATGACGACTTCGTGAGTCCCAAGGATTCACTTACCTTTTTAAATGCCCACCCGGTTAGGTTCAGTTGGTAGAACGGATCTTTCTCCGTGTTTGAAATTCGTTTATTTTGGTTTAGAGATGACCTTCTTCTTCTTCGTTAAAAATGGGGGTTACAAGAGGGACCCATACTTGCAGGGTTTAAGGAATTTTAACAATAATACACTCTAAATGCTCTCTCGTATTATATTTGAGAATATTGATTCTACGCCCAGGAAAAGCTTGATTAACTTGGTGGATAACGTTAGAATTGGGTACTCGTAGAGACAAACTATTATGCTAAATTTTTCAATATCACCGATACTGGAAAACGCGTGGATCCTGCGCGCTGAGAATCCTTCTGTCCAGTCTGATAGCCGAGAAACCTCGCTAGTTCTTTCCTCGATGGTGGCTGCCGGGGATTGTAGCGACTCGGATTACCCATCGCAATATTTAATTTAATTTGTTATTTCACCATAGGCGGTAAATACTGTATTGACTCTATAAACGTTAACTGCACTATTCGGCGTCCACTGTGAAAACTCTAATATTCACTCTGTTTCGCGGTCGAACGTTGAACGATGAAACTTGAATCTTGAATAAATCTTCCTGGCCGTTTCAGCCCGGGTCCGTTGGTCGCTTTTGTCCCCCGTTTTTTGGCTTTTCAGTGGGGCAAATAGACAAAACATTACACCATAGTAAATAGATTTTTAACTAGCGGGAAAATTCAAAATCGCACTGGATCGAATTTATCGTGCTTCATAACAACATATGTTTTATGTTAATATCGCACAAGAGTCACCGCTGCTCCCAACCGTCTGGAACCGGTGGAACTATGGCAACACTTATCTTTCGAGGTGTTTATTTCTTTTGTGAGTACTTACATTCGAACGAGTGTGAACTTTTAAAATTTGGAACTAATTGAAATTATCAAATTTTGAAATACCAACTTAATAAAGTACACCCCTATAACATATTTCACCAGACATTATTCTATATTTGAAATGGGTGGATTAAAGCAACTAATATTTTTTCTTGGCAAGTCAAGTTATATCCCGTGATTTTTTACTCATAACAACTAGTTTAAGTTATATTGTTCACAGTTAAAAGTCTCAGTAATATATTTTGTATTAAAGAATTACATTTTTTATAAATGAGTTTTGACTTTTGTGTTTTTATTGAATTTCTAAAGGCTTTTTTTGTACTAAGAGTAAATATAATTTTAATTTTACCAATGGATTTAGTTTTTTTTTTAATTAGACTGTTTTAAAAGTTCAAACACACACATGTTCTTAGTTCAGTTAGTGTATGTAATTTTTTTATTAACACCATTTAAATTAATCAACGAAAATAAAACTGTAATGACATTAGAGCTTCTAGAGGTTTATTTAGAAACCGTTTGCTTTTACTTACAAACATAAAAAAACGGTAAATAACTGCGTCGCTCGTCAAATAAAAATGCTAAACTTTTTCATTCAGAGTGTAAAAGTAAATATTTCGGCCACAAAACGAGCTACTTACCTAGAGATAGGACAAAGCAATTTACTCCGATCCTTGACCCCAAATCTGACCCCGGTATCAGAGTTTTATTTCCGCCTGAGCCATAAAACGAGCCGTTTTAAACAGTTTCCGGGACGAGTGATAATAAATGGCTTGAAATATATCCAAGTGACCAAATTTTGATGGAACCCTGTTGGATCAAGTGAGGTTCATGACCTTTAATAAAATTTTCCTAATTTTCAACGATCAGCTTAGCAAATAAACCTTTAAATAAATGCGTAAGAATTATGTACATAAAAAAGATCTGACACGCAAAGTATTAATCGATTATGGATTTAAAATTGTTATCGAAATGCAAAGGATGTTGAAGATTAGAAGCATTTCGTAGACACAATGAATCCACACGAATAAT
The DNA here is from genome assembly GCA_022651775.1 of Drusus annulatus. NCBI lineage: Eukaryota > Metazoa > Arthropoda > Insecta > Trichoptera > Limnephilidae > Drusus > Drusus annulatus. The sequence goes on along the minus strand of JAGWCC010000534.1, from coordinate 367,860 downwards.
AATGTTAAAAAAAACGTGATATCGAAAGCATTAAATATTTAGTAGAAACCTAATCTAAAGGAATACTTTTAAGAAGTGAAATAGGAGAAAAGTACGTAAAGAATAGTCGGAATATTGGAAAATAAGGCTGACTCTCCGTTAATGTATCCATTATAGTTAAGCTTTATTTTTATGTAAATAATAATATTGAATAAATGGATGTAAAAAGGAAATACACATTAAAATAGCAGAGTGAGATGTAATCTGGAAATTATGTCGCTGGCGTCGAAAGAGAAATCTACGAAGGATAATACCCTGATGACAGTTGCGTGCACAGAGTTCTTGATCCGGGGTAGGCAGTAGGAGAAACAGCGGATTAATTGATAATATATATAGGTACTAAAAGATGTCACTGATTGCTATTGAATTTGTTCTGTAAAAGCAATGTCTAGACACTAACAAAAATACTAACAGAAATAAGCCACTTGAACGTGTGCAAAGCTCACAGGATATATTTTTTGTGTAGTCCTAGTCTTAGAGAACATAGAATAATCTGTTGTGAAGTTGACGGCGTTTGGGAATATATAGTTACTGCTTTTGACACGTTATAGTAGGACGGCCGGTGGGGTGCTCGCGGCGTCGCGATTAACTGAACTTATGTATTTTAGAAATTTTTGATTTACTCTTTACAATAATTTAATTCAATATTATACATATTTTTTGTATGAGTACGCCTCTGCCTGATGTGTACATACCATAATAACATATTTAACCAATCGATCCAAGTATAAAATACACTAAGCAACCAAGACGGGGAAAATCAAAAAGGAAAATTAGAAATAACCAACTGTTAAAAATAAAACGGACAACAATAGATTACATTTTTTTTTAAATCCACAAATTTATCCCCCTCATCACTATGTAACCCGTCTTCTATAAGGTAGTAAACACACCCGAAGGTATATTCCTTGGAGTAGTAATATATAGAGAGAGAGCTAATTCTTTTTACCCAACCTATACAAACTTGGGATAAATCACTTTCTTCGGGTTTTTACGTCGTACACCATGAGAAAGAAGAGACAACAAAATTTCCCAAATTATCACACCGCTTTAAAATATTGTAAGAATGTTCTTTGTATCGCGCGTCTCCCTTGACTCCGCCCACCCGTTTTGATATGCGTCATAAATGGACATAACTCAACGGTTTTTTAGGTTATATGCTATATTTTTGTTTATAACAATACTGTAAAAAAAGTGGTTTTACGAATAAACAAAAACATTATGTCGACATGTGCTATGAATGGATGTATAAATACCCTAGCCCTAGTCCTAGCCACGCCCAGGTCTAGCAGAGTCCGGTAAAACTTAACAAAACGGACAACAGCAGCGCTCTCTCTTGTATTTTATTGCTCTGGGGTATATTCAAATGTATTTGTAAAGCCGCCCCTCTCAACAAAATACTAAGGCTCAATAGTATGCAGAGCCAACAAGCGTCCATTCCGGACATCAATGATATATTTACCAACGATTCACTTTAAATTGTACCAGTCTAAAGATGCCAATTACAAGGTGAAACCGGTACGGTCAAAAATAAATAAATGAAAATGAGTCAAAGAGGTTTTTTATGTCATAAATCCATGCCAAAGAAATACGTTTGGAATCAGCATGTAAATTGAAGGTAATGCATAAAATATGACAAGTTTAGTACGTAATACGTTAATTTGTTAGTTAAAATAAGCGCAGCTGGTATCAACAAATATAACTTTGTGACTGTTGTAATACAACCCCTTCCTTAACCCCTCTCACAACCAGTGGCGGCTCGTGAGTTTTTAGTGTGCTAGAGTGCTAAGATTGAAAAATACGACATTGTTAGTGTTGTTGTAGCCGAAAATGTTTTTTATTTTTTATCAAGATTTTATTTTTTGTATGAAGATTTTCAGGATTTTTCAGTGTTGGTGGTGCACTGCACGGATTTCTGAAAAATCTTCATACAAAAAGTTGAAATTTAGAAAAAAATAAAAAATGTTTTCGGCTACAACAACATCAATGATGACGTTTTTTTTCAATCTTACCACTCTAGCACACTAAAAAGTCACGAGCCGCCACTGCTCACAACGTCGCCCTGTCGGATGGCGGCATAATTTTTCTGGCTTTGCGCATTTTGAGGAGATCTCTTATGAGGTGTTACAATAAAAGCCCTTCAACGGCCTCCGTGGTCGAGTGGAAAAACGCTCGACTACGAATTCAGAGGTCGCGGGTTTTAACTCGGCGTGCGCAAATAAATTTTATTTAATTACTATGTGTCAAAACACATCTAATTCATATAAAACAATATATGGTGTATTTGCGGCATGTTCCAGAGTGGTGATACTCTTAGTATCGCCCTGGTGAAAAACCACCATTCAGAACTGAAACGTTGCTTGAAATGGTTTTAACCGTGTTTGGTCACCAGGCCTAAATAGCCAAGTACTTTACGACCTTCCTCTTCCCTTATATATTTCTCCTCCCCACCACAACCTCACAAGATACTCCAATTGGGGGTGCTATAGTTTCACTGCCTCTAGATTGTTGGGAGCAGTTGGGATTCTTGTGCGTTATTAACTATAAAAAATAAAAATAAACCGGCAGTGGTATGGCCTGAATAAAAAATGCCGAAAAGGTTAGTGAATCCATAAAATTATATCAAGTCGGACATCAAGAAGATTCGCTTTAACTTCGTATCTTGGTGCGTCAAACCCCAGTAAAAAATACTATTAAGCATATTTTTATTATTTGCCCTACTAATCTGTCTCTTCCTTTATTCCAGCCTCGCCTACAGCGCAGTGTTCGGCCTCGGCCTGGTGGGTAACGGCTTTGTGGTGGCCGTGGTGGTCAGGTCACCACGGATGAGGTCACCTACCAACCTCTTCATAGTCAACTTGGCCTGCGCTGACCTCCTGGTCAACGTGCTGTGTTTGCCCTTCACATTCATCGCGAACCTAATTCCAGGTAAGAACAAAAGTATTAGTTTTGATCTATAAGATTAATTTATTTTAGATGGACATGGTGGTCGGGTGACCTCGAATTAGATCAATCACAAATCGCCATAAAAAGAGATTGTGGTGGTATGGTAATCTATTGAATTTAAATCTTCGAATTGGGTCACCACCAATTGTGATAAATATGCTATAAGAAGAATCGTTAGAGTGGGCGTGGTAGTCAGGTGACCCATTAAAGATCAGGTAAGTACCAATCGCATAGACATAGTAAAATAGGTCAACGCGTCATCTTGGTTAATTTTTTTTTAGCACGGGCATTACACCAATGTATTCACTTTTCTCTCATTACATGACACTCTTCTGACAATTCTTGATGACACTTTAAATCACTCTCAAATTTTCAAACCCAATAAAACAATTATGCTTTTTTACTCCAAAACATGAGTGAAACAACTATGAAAAGAAATGAAAATCTGAAATGTTTGAAATGATTTCCAAATGATTGCTATAATAATAGTAAAAATAAAGTTTTATTATTATTATTATTGTAATATAAGAAACGCAATGTTTCGATTACTGAAATTATCGATTAGTTTCAAATGGACATTTCGATATTGCCCATCACTGAATTTTATAATTAATACCACACAAGAGTCCCAACTGCTCACAACTGGGACTATGGCATATGGTATGGCATTGGGGTATGTTGCAAAATTGAAGGTAGTGGGGAGGGGAAAGAGATGTGGTAGAGGAAGGTCGTAAAGTACCTGGCTATTTAGGCCTGGTCACCAAACACGGCTAAAACCATTTCAAGCAACGTTTCAGTTCTGAATAGTGGTCTTTCACCAGGGCGATACTAAGAGTATCTACCACCCTGGAACGTGCCGCAAATATAATATATATTATTTTATATGAATCAAATGTGTTTTGACACATATTAACTAAAGAAAATAAAAGATTTGAATCTGGTCACCAAACACGGCTAAAGCCATTTTAAGCAATGTTTCAATTTTGAATAGTAGTATTTCACCAGGGCGATACTTGAGAGTATCTATCACTCTGTAACGTGTCGCAAATATACTATATATTATTTTATATGAATTAAATGTGTTACGACACATATAAATTAAATTTAATTTATTTACCCACGCCGGGTTTGAACCCGCGACTTCTGGATTCGTAGTTAAGCGTCTTACTACTCGTCCGTGGAGGCCGTCAAACTTAATCATAATATCGTCAAATTCTGTCGATTCTAGCTGCGAAAGCATGAAACGTAAAAAAATCATTTGCACAATATAATTGGTACAAAAGTGTAAAATGTACCTTTTGGTTTTTCACAGAAGGTTTGAAGGTTGTCTCAGTGGTTTAAAGCAACTTCTCTGTTTGTATAAGAACCCTATTCTGCCTTCAAACTTCAAAATTCTGTAAACGACTCTCAAATTTTCAAACCCAATAAAACAATTCTGCCTTTTTACTCCAAAACATGAGTGAAACAACTATGAAAAGAAATGAAAAACTGAAATATTTGAAATGATTTCCAAATGATTGAAACGCAATGTTTAGATTAGTGAAATAATCGATCAGTTTCAAATGGACATTTCGATATTGCCCATCACTAAACAAAAGTGATAAAAATGTACTCTATATTCATAACCAATCAATGCCACGTCAAATAAATCACATTATTTAGTTATCAAGAGAGTCAGCCGCTCCCGACCAAAGATATTTTAGACCAATTTTATCGAATAATAGCAGCATGATTTGTTTTTAAATATAACTCAAATATATACATAATAAATACTTTTTTCTTAATTGAAAAAGGTAAACACATTTAATCGAATGTTCGCAGTGACTCTTTTTGCAAAATTTTGGTCAATGTATGGATAAAATTTTCGTATAATTGTAGCTTTATTACATAAATAACGTTTAATGACAGGCTGTTGTGGAATTTATTATAATAGTATGTGATTGTTAAAAATGAGGCTTAAGGGTCAGCACCCAAAGTAGTACTTTCTAGTACAAGCAAAACTACAAATTATTTAGGTGTTTAATTTTATACGGGCAGTCAGAAAAATGTCTAAGGTGTCCAATGAATACAATTCTCAAACGGTAGTCTTTTAAATTGTTTATGAAATGCATACTAGACTTTTGGGTAAAACGTTAAAAAATGCCTTTGCTGGTTTTCAAACTGCACTTTTCACTCACATTTTAGCATGATTTTCATAGAATTTAAAGAATTACAATTAAAAGATTGTTTTCACTGGAAACCTCCGACATTTTTCTGACCACCCACAGAAAATTCGCAGATAAATCATTTATAGTATTGCTTGCATTAGAATGCCACAAAGTAACGTCTAGCGTCATTCTCGAGTGCCGACCCTTAAGAATTGTTTGGGATGGCAGAATTGGTAGATACGCCTCTCACAGATAAAGTGTAGGTTCCGAGTTCGATTCTCGGTCACAACCTAATCTTTTTATATTTTATGAAGATTGTTAATATTCTTTCAATAATCTATAAATAAATATAATGATTCAAATACATATCGTGTTATAAACAGTATGTAAAGGTGCTAACAAAAAAGGATGCCAATATTTTTTTTCATGCGGAGTAGACAACAAAAAAGTTTCAGTTATAAAGGAATGCAATTGGAGAAATAATCGTTACCCGATTTGCAGATCGTAAGCCAAGTGGAGTTGCTGTACAAAAATATTATTAGTGTGTAAACCTGCATGTTTAATATTATTCATATGGTAAGAATGCGCAACGACCACACACGCTTCAAAAAAATGTTTTTCAGTTTTTGTAAAGTTGGAATTAATTGTTGTGTTATTTGCATAAATATTATTACCATACATTATTTAACCACGGTACATTGCAAGATCTACGTAGACAAAAAATGGTAAAATTTGGGAGAAACCACGATCAGAATGTTTGAAGTTCAATAGATTTAATTTGTAATTGATCGACCATTAAACTATATAATTTTCTTGTGCATGCATCCGAGTGTGAAATATTCAAAATTGGAACTGATGTATGCGTTAAAAATATATCAAATACTGAAATATAGCCTACTTTTGCAGGGCTTTTTTGAAAGTGGAAATGTTTTAAGATAAGGAAGATTAACTAATATTTTGTGATCCTGTATGAAATTATTTTTCAGTTTTCATCTTGGCAAGTCAAGTTATATCACGCGATTTCTCACGAGTCATTATTTGATTCAAATGTGCAATCTTAAATTCACCAAACACGAATAAGCATTTCGATCAGTACACTTTATGATAAGCCATATAAATATGTTGATATTATAGATTCGGTAGATAATCTGTCAAAATTACGTAGTTGGTCTTTGATGGAACTAAACATAAATGTCAAAAACTTAAATTTCTTACAAATGGACTTCTATTTTTTATTATGACGTTACTTATTATGAAGTTACTTGAAAAATGTTTTTTATTATGAAGTTACTTGAAATTTTATTTTATTTTTATGTTAACAAATGTATTTCTGTTGATTAAGTGAACGCAGTAAAAAAGTAGAATGTAACCGTCTTAAGTCTTCCACCGAAGTAAATTTTTAGTTTTAGCCTCAACTCAGTTTTGAATTATGTTGTAATTTGTTACCTATTCAATAACTCCCTGCTATTTTGGTCGCAATTAAACGGTGCGTACCTTCAATAAAGTATCATTGTATTTATAGTTGTACTCTTCATAGCCCCTCACAGAACGAACACAAAGACAGATGTACAACACATAACTCCTACAACTGACAGGTCAATAATTGTTGTGGAACAAAAAACAGAAATTTCCACTTTCCCTCACAAAGGGTCGAATTTCAAAACCACCACAGTTAATAAGCTCTATATTTTACTTTCAATCTTTATGGATATCTGTTCCAGGGCATACACGGCTAGTTTCATTGTGGTTTGGTGTTATAAAAATGATAAACGTCTGTCTTTTTCTGGGTTCTGGAATCAAATACTGATTCCACGGTCGTAAATTATATTGTTTTGGTCATTTATATGTCATGTAGAACTGTCAAGGTTAGGAAAATGTTTTATTGGTATGTGGTCCTTGACACACATTTCCCACAATAATAAAGGGAAATGTTTAGAATGTCGGTCATCTCTTCACATATTATCGTGTGAATTTGAATAAATATGACATTAGGAAAAACGTGAGCCAACCGTTAAAAAAATCCACTAAAAAAAGGAATAGATCTTGTGTTACATAAAATTATTTTTACCGTCGGAAACTGTATTTTTCCTAGCTCAAGATGCCCGTAGCAGGGTGAAATCGGTCATTATTTTTGTCACTTTTTCATAAAGTTTTGTATTCATAATAATTCAGTGGAACTCCATCACAAATAAACGGTTTCAAAAGTAAAAATATTGAAGTGTATAATTAAATGCACTGTGTTTTAATGTTTTCCTTATTATAATATTTTTTGTAAAAAAAGACAAACATTCCCTTTTTACGAATAATCTGACAATACTTGAATTTCTCCATCCATCAATATAAGTGGATGCTGCTTTGGAAATGATGGAGGTCTTAGCGAGCGGAAAATAATAGAATCCGCTTTGCCTGGGTGGGAGCCAGACGCATTTGTCGTCTCGACTTCTAACGGTATAATATTTTAATAAAATTAATTTCAGAGATAAAAGTTTTACTTCAATTAATTGTTTTACGTCCGTGGGCATTGCGGATCCGCTCACTCAAAAAAAAATTGTAAATCGGATATTAGTGAACGTTAAAATATCAGCCTAATTTTCGTGATGATCCATTCGTTTTTGTGAAAAGCTGTTAAATTTTGACTTGACATAATTAGACACTTTTTGTTTCCAGATATTCGTTATTATGTATTGATTTCGTCCTGAAGAATGTGTTCTTCCGAAACCAATCGACAGTTGAAATACGCGGTGTTAAAAAAATCGTGGACAAGCGGAAAGCTGGTGTATTTACATAACATTTTGAGTCGTGTTTGTAGTATAACTTTTTATAATCTGAGTTTTCATTTTTGGGTAAATCAATTACGAAGTACGATGTCACGGAGTTACTAAAAGCTGTTTAATGACTTATAAAATGCAAGCATAGACCTGGCTCCAATATTTTTTAAATCATGAATTTGAAAAAAAGTAAAAAGAAAATACTTGAGTTAATTTGGTTTCTCTAAGTGTCGCATTTTTCTACTGTAGGTACCACAAGTTTTTGAACACGATGTATGGTATTTTTTATAGACAGATCTTTCACCAAAGGTCAGTGACCGATTAGTATTTTTTTTACAAAAAATCTGGTAATTAGGAATTTATTAAGAAACTTTTCCTAAAATAACAAAATAAATTATTTAATTTTACAAAAACTTCCCCATGAAAAGGATGAAGCGTTATATTATACCGAGACTTTTCCTCAACATTTAATTATTTTTCTTCGTAATTGTTGAACGTTAGGCTGGAAAAGTTTGAGGCGCCTTGTAGCACACTGAAACCGCCCAACTTCGCAATACTGGCAAATGCGCGTCCTGTGCGCCCAACTTCTTGACTTGATAACATCTCAAAATAATACCATTGTTATCCTTCAATGATACTTTCCATTTTAAATGTTTCCTTCAATTCGTATAACTAATATCTTCATATTTTTTAACGTTAATATCACACAAGGGTCACAACTACCCGAGGCTAGTGGGACTGTCGTATTCCCAATTTAGGTATGTTGTGAGACTGAAGTAAGTAGGGAGGGGAAGAAGATGTGGATGAGGAAGGTCGGGTAGTACATGGCTATTCAGATCTGGTCAGGAAACATGGTTTAAGCCATAACAAGAAAAGGTTGGATTCTGAATGGTGGTCCTTCACCAGGGCGATATGGATTGTAACCACCGCTTTGGAACGAGTTGAAATTTTTGACATGTTACCTAAGGACCAGCACCCAAGAATGACGCTAAACGTCACTTTGTAGAATTCTAATTCAAGCAACACTACAAATGATTTATCTGCAAATTTTCTATGGGTAGTTAGAAAAACGTCTGAGGTTTTCTGTGAATACATTTAAAAAAATTGTAGTCCTTTGAATTCTATGAAAAACATGCCAACATATTGGTTAAAGGTGCAGTTTTAAAACCGGCAAAAGTCTTTTTGAACGTTTTACCTAAAATTCCAGTATACATTTCATAAAGAATTTAAAAGATTACTGTTTAAAAATTGTATTCACTGGAAACCTTAGACATTTTTCTAACTACCCATATAGTAATGATTAAATAAAAACAAATTTTTAACTTAGCCCATATAGTATTGACAAATAAATATTTTGTAGTTTTGCTTGCACTAAAAAAGCTAAAAAGTGTGTATTTTTGGATGCTGACCCTTATGTTTACCCTCTGAAAAATTCCATCTATTTAAATGAAATAATACATGATAATTCCCTAAGGATTTCGAACCCATGACCTCTGGGTCCGGAGGCAAAATACTTACTATCCTGCCATAGAGGTTTTCAAATCCTAACTTTTTTTTATCTGTCTTGAGCGCCAGACTCTCCATGAAATTTCCACGATTTCTGTTTGGAATTTCTAGTTGTGGGGTAAAGAAAGATAAAGTCATATAGTAAAGCTTGTAAAAATTAAAGCTTTTAAAGTCCTTCAGATGATGGTGTAAACTTTCATATGTTTTTAAATATTAATTATAAATAATCACCTGTGTGAGTATGTACGACCGCATGAGTGTGAACTTTCCAAATTCGGAAGTGATTTTAATTGGAATCTTATCACTCAAAGCCAAATTTTACAAAAAGTCATCAAATTTTCAAATGAGAACGGAAATTTCTTTCGATTTAAAGTGTTTGTTATTAAATCTCTCAGGTTATTTGATATTATTATCCAAGCAAATATGCTAACCTCCGCCAGACTTTTTAGACGTTAAATACATTAAATAACAACCATCGTATTTTTTAATTAAACTTATTTTAAAGGGTAAACATTTGATTAGGTTGGTAGATAATACAAAATTAATGTAAACAAAAAGTAAAAAGTGTGCGGCTATATACGAGTACACATACAGAGGGATAACATAATATAAATATGGTAGAATAAGAGAACAGTGAGATAGCAATAGAATTAAATTTAAATTATAACAAAGGAACAGAGAGAAAAAGACAGACAGTTTTAATCGAAAGAAGCAAAATGTAAACTGAGAAGGTGAATAAGGAATAATAGGAAAATTTACATTTAAGTTTACGGGAAATCTACCTAATTGGCTTATTCAATAAGATGATTGGCGAATTCTGAAAAATCGTGGTTTTCTAAGATTTTCTTTGATTCCAATATTAACATTACGTTTTGTTTACCTTTATAAACTGCTGAACAATTACTACACTTTAATTTATGAACTCCCAAGTGACTTAGTTGGTTATTCATAAAAATAAAATAAAATCCGTAGTCTCATACAAAGTTATTGTTTCATTTCAAAATATGTCAAACCACAAAGTGATTGCTTTCTACGAAAAAACATAATAAAATTGCTACCTATAATGTACTTTAGCAGAAATTATTCTATATTTGAAATGGGTGGATTAAGGCAACCAATATATTTCTTGGAAAATCAAGTTACATTCCGTGATTTGAAGATATTACAAAGAGCAGGCTAGAATCGCCGGGGTCTAAGTTGACTCTTGGTATAAATTGGTATTTCCTTTGTTTCTATCGGTGATTGTTTCAGTGTCGAGAAGATTTTCATGTAATACTCGTTCTACTAGTCTGGTTCTATCTGAATTGGGATTTCAATAATTTTTCACCTAATTATATATTTTTTCAAATTTAAAATCTGAATACATCATATATTTTTATTTCGTATTTTTTTAAATACGTTTATTACGTTAGAGAATGTTACGTGCTAACATTAAAATCGAAATAATATTATATAATTATAATTATTATTGGTTATCAAATGTGCAGATAGCGAAATCGTGAAAATCATACAAAAGCAATGAATTTGAATGCGAGGATTCGTAATGAAAGTAAAAATAATCTTTTGCAAGTCATTATTTAATGAAGTTAAACAGAGTTCATACTTAAAAAGTCCTAAGTGGAATAATAAATCACTTTTAATAAAGGCTTTGAAATTACAACTTTTAATAATTTTTACACTACCTTTTAAAAAATCATAACTTCTTCTTACCTAAATTATATTAATTTGAGTGAAATCATGATCTTTCCTTCTTAATTAAAATGTTATAGTTGCTTGACTTTAAGATATTAGGTAAGCTTGTCTGACTTTATCTAAATTTTTTTCTCAATGGTAGCATAAAAATTAACTAAAAATAAGGGATTCATATATTGCGAAAAGTCCAAAATAATATATTGGGTAGGTAATTTACTATCTGTTATTCTGAGCCGGAAACATAAAAGCTTGCCAACAGTTTAATTAAGTTACGAAATTCAAGTTGATTTGTACATTAACAACTAATAAAATTTATTTTTGATTGATGTTTTTTTTTATATTGTAGTTTTAGAGTAAGTTGTAGCTATTTTGATTTTTGTATTATTTAAAGATATTCTTACTGTTTTTTTTTGTATTTATCTCATTTTCTACGCTGTTGTGTTTTGGTTACTTTAAGTAACTACGATACTGATGTGTTATTCAAATTGAGCTCATGAAATGCCTTCTAAAAAAATAATGCCCAAAACGGTACTAAAACCTTTTTATATTGATGGTTAAAAAATAATAACTTTTTGTTATACCGTTAAAATCATTTTAGTTTCAAAAAATGTTTTTTTTTTAAATTAAGGATCAGTTGAGCCTGCGTTGAAAACACAGAACATTCATGTAATCACTTGTAAAAATACATCACTGTGTGTGAGTGCGGCATCTCAAAATTCCACTTTTTTCATCAAAAGGTTTGTCATCTTTTCGTGGGAAGTGATTATTACAGAAGGATAAAGTTATTCTGTATAGATTCACATATGTTTTAAGTCATAAAATCCAACTTTGGGGTGTAAAATTTTATGAAAAGGAAGGAACACCACATTTGGTTCGCATCAAAACTACAAGAATGCAACAATATTAAATGTTTTGATTTTTTTTAATGCATCCATCTCAGTATCAGTGTCTCTAGCTGCTTGTTTAGGACCTGGGAAAACTTTTTGTTGCATTATTATTCCGCGCCTGTGATGCTACTGGTTTGACGCACCAAATCGTTTCCAAATATTTACCAATTAAAAACGTACAATCTTCATCTGATTTAGAACTAGGTGTTATGTCCATAGAATCTCCAGCTCCCGATATGGCTGATAGATCTCCTTCGCTTTCTTCAGACTGTTATTCCACCGTTTCATCTTCAAATTCATTTTCGATGTCTGAATCATCTATAATGTCTTATTCTTCACGTTCCTTTGTCAGACAGCTCGTGAAGAAAGCTAAGATGTCATTTATAATACATGCCATGTCATGTACAGGCCAAAGTGCTTGCGAAAAATGAAGATATGTTCTCGGGCGCAATATCTGAATAAAAGGGAAATTACGGGACCGGGCGCGCGCCTCACTCAGTGCGGCACTTAGCGACCTCTCACTTTCTAACAAGATTTTAACTGACTGGCGACGGTGAGATGAGTGCAGATAATTTCTATAGAGTCGAAACATAATGAACAGGGATTACCCAAAGACCTGAGACATTTCGTGCATTGCTTCTCCTCGAAATCATCAATAATGCGGAATTGCCGCGCGCCCGGTGGTAGGTTAATATTAAGTGTCGAAAAATATTACTGGATATTCTGGATGAAAAAATGCAGCTAATAACCCAACATAAAGTAACTTTCTAGGTAAGCGAATTTGGGAAAAGAAACTGAGAATTTTGAGTGATTTGTGAAATTTTTTAAACTTATGGATTTGATTAATTTATGAACTTTGAGTTTAGCACTTATAAATAAATTGGTATTTGCCTATACCTTTTTAAAAAAGTGAATACCCCAAACAAGTCGACCAGTAGGACTATGGCATCCCCAATCGGAGTAGGATGTGAGGCTGAGGGAAATGGGGAAGGAAAGTAGATGGGGAAGAGAAGAACTTTCGACTCCGGATGGTGGTCTTTGGGCCAGGGCAATACTTGGGCATCTACCACTCTGGAATGTGCCCTAATATGCTATATATTATTTTGCATGAATTAAATGTGGAACAACAAATATTCATTAAATAAAATGTATTTGCGCACGCCGGGATTTAAACCTTTGGATTCGTTGTCGAGTGTCTTAACCACTTGACCAGAGAGGCCGTCAAAAAAGTTGGAAGTACCTGGCTACTCAGATCTGGTTACTAAACACGCAACATTTCAAGCAACGTTTTGACTCTTGGTGGTGGTCATTCACCAGGGTGATACTTGGAGAATCTACCACTCATCTCATTTTATTTTTGTGTCAAATCCTTTGGTTGAAGGATATATTGAAAGTGAATTATTGGTGTGGGGTTGACTTCCTTTAATATACGTAATTAATACATAATATTGACCATTTCGTAGCTGAGTGGACAAACGCGTCAAATTCCCATATGGGCGTCGTGGGTTCAATTCCACTGCGAGCTAAGTCCTCCATCATCGAACCAGCAATATTTTCTGCTTATTATGATATTGAAATTGTCAGGTTATTCGCAACCCAGAAATGTGTGTATTTCTTTAAAAAAAAAAACAAATATTAACTTTCGGCCATAACAACGTATTGTGACGTGTTCAAACAGTCCAGCCTAGCACAGCTAAGAAATACGTGTTTGGGAAGATGTTTGTATTACCACCATAACAATTCTAAAATAAGCCATTGCTTAAAAATGTGTTTTTACGTGTTGAAGCACGGCGATTTCTCAAATCCATCCCCTCTCGGCTCATAAGCTGAGAGGCTATGTCCCGTGAAATATTACAATCATCCGTTGTTTTTCGGGACCTTTGTTCGGGCGCCCACTCGATAAAGGCATAACGCTTCAAGCCCTTAAAGCAATATTTTAGAAACACTTCGACATTTTCAATTCCGAATTTTCTGGGGTTGGGCACTACGATGATACGCAGTTTCATTCGTTCATTCCAGATGCTGGATACTCTTTCATCGAGAAAATACTTCTTTGAATTTGGTAGGCGCTATCGGCCTGCCTTCAATTAAAAAATGACAAATATCACTCGATAGATCATTTTGTCTCACACGTAGTTTTATATGCAGATGCTTTAGATGTTTATTAATATTCAGGTAAACTCAATATTTTTTCAGGTACGTAGGTACTCGTATATATCGTCGCCGGAAAGGTAAAAGGACTGAAGCATCATTTTGGGAAGTTTGCACCAATGTACTTTGCAGTTTTTTAATTTAATTTTCAACTCAATGCTCTCTCTCTCTCTGAGTTACTTGAAGCCACAAAAAGCTAAAAAAAGTCGCAAACTTGTGTCGCTTGAGTCAAACCTTCTCCTAAAGATAAATATATTTCAGATGGCTGAAGGGCCACACAGGTCTTCAGAATCAAACGAGAGTCAGAGTATTCAATGCGGAAAAAGAAACTGATCAAAACTGCATACTTTACTCATTTTCGACCAAAGTATCGCTTCAACCCTTTTGTATTTCCAGCGACGATATTATAGTTTTTATAGATTTTATAATTTTGAATGTGGATTTACGACTAATGAAAAATGATCAACCAAATAGTGATAAGTGACAGCGTTCCTGAAAGATACTTAACGTGGTTTAATCATAAAACAAATAAATGAAATATTTTATTTTTATCATTGATTCATAGTTTTGCAAGGATATTTATTTATTTCATGGCATGTTAGCTTATTTAATCGCATTACAAACGTACGCCTAGGGCTTTCAAAAGTTTGACTATGACTAAAGCTTATGAAAATAAGCTAGACCAGGTGAAAAAAGTTAGGAAAGCAGTAATTTGTGATGTTAGGAATATTTTTTTTTAAATTAAAAGTGTTTTGAGATAAGGAACACAATTATTTCATAATTATGTAAAATAACAAAATGGAAGTTATTATTATTATAAAAACATAATTGTAAAATCTCCCAAATACCTTAACCTAGGCCTTCGGGGCGACGATATATCGCGACGTGGCGTGATTATGTGTAAATTATTAGAGTCAATCCATTTCTGTTATAACCTTCCAAAGCCTTGACGAGGGTGACACACCTCATCAACATCTTGTCACAACGAGATAATGAAACTTGGTAAACACTTGAATGTTGATACCTACGAAGAAACATACCAACATGACACCAATCCAAAATCTTCATAAAATATTAATATCAGTACTTAAAAAGTATTTATGTCCATTACTGCCAAAACCGCAGCCCAGCTACTCAGCTTAGTTATCGCGCTTTCGGAGTATGAGGCCATAAAGCTTGGAATAAACTTCCACATGTGAGACGAATAAAAAACACAATTTAGAGTGAAATGAAAAACTTAGGTTTTTATTAAAAACTATAAATAAATTAGATATACCGTAGTACCTTACTTCTACTGTATGGTTTTGTCTTTTTGCATATTTTTTTTTCTTCTTTTTTTCCCCTCTTTTTGTTTAATATGTTTAAATGTAACAGAGTGGTAGATACTCTAAGTATCGCCCTGGTGAAAGACCACCATTCAGAATTGAAACGTTACTTGAAATGGCTTTAGCCGTGTTTGGTGACTATATCTGAATAGCCAGGTACTTCCCAACCTTCCCCTTTCTCATCTCCTTCCTCTCCCCACTACCTTTAGCCTCACAAAATACCCGTATTGGGGATGCCATAGTCTCACTGCCTCTAGACGGTTGGGAGCAGTTGAGACTCTTGTGCGGTATTCACGTTAAAAAAAAAAAATAATAATAAATAAAAAATGTAAGCATGTTTTAAAGTTGAATATAAAATTATTAAAACGACCGGTTAGTAGCCCAGTAGACAGATGCATCGGTTCTAACCTCAGAGTAACAATATAAAGAGACCGTACTAATTTGTGACAAATCGTTGACAAACTCGCAAAATATAGCTCTCTCTTTATGCTCGGTTCTATACGCATATGAGAAAAAGAGACAAACAATTGTTGAAACCAATACACGATTTGGGGCGGGCTAAATACCATGTCCGCGTTATTTGATCTGCACAAACTTCACTCACGCTTAAACTTTTTTAGTTTGATCTCAAATATTTAACATCCTAACCTACAAAACAACTAGTAACTTACACCAATATGTAATTAATCTTTGGACTATTCGTTCCAATATAATAAACTTCCGTTTGAAATGAGTTTTAATGGATTCGTAATATGTTTAACTTAAAAATATTTACGAGATGTCACATTAGAAACCATTAGAAAGGGGAACTCCGTTATCGTACGGCTTCTGAAAGTATCCCGGTCTCTTTCTTTCTCATGATACTAACGCTAAATTGTTGGCAAACAGATAAAGACAGAATAGTGTTTATCTCTTAGATTTTGGTTGCCTCCCGAAATTCAGGGCTATGCCAAAATTGGAATATTATTATATATTTAATTATTTTTAGATTTCCAAAGGATGAAAAAAAGGCGAGAAAAATGGATCCGTGCTACGAGAAGGCAAAATTGGACTCCTAAATACCATAGCACAATCTGCTCAGTCCATTTCCCAAGTAACCACTTCAACAAAACATTTGTAAAGATCCGTCTTAAGGATTTCGCGGTGCCTCAATATGATTCGATAGTACCTTCGGCAATACAAAAAGGTTTTTATGGTCAATTTTTTTCATCTTTTTGACCAGTTTTGACACCACCATTAAAATTTTGGTGCAAAACAAATGAATTTATAATACATCGATTACCATTTTTTTATTCAATGACTATACCAATACTTATAAGAATAAAATTTTCAGATAAATGTAATGTGTAATGCGGAGATTTTTTTTTCTAGTTTCAAAATTCGCGTATTACGTTAAAGTATTATATTTTTTAAGACTATCTTTTTTGGAGTATCTACGATTGGTGCAACTACAGAATTCTCGGGCGTTACGAATCTAACATCAAATTCCAATCTAATTTCTTTTTCTTTGATTTAACAAATATGTTAATATGAATTCATACGTTTCATCTGGATTTTTATACCCTTAGCTTCTAATTAATTGTTTTTTTTTTAAATCTATTGATGTGCACATACACTATTGTACCCATTTCTGAACCTGTTATCTGATGATTTATGATAACGATCATGCATTTAGATAGTTTTAATTTTGTATCCATATTATATATTATTTTCTCCTTGTTAGTTAGAATTATTAGCTTCATTAATTAAGTATGAAGCGCACTTGACGTGAAATATCACAAAACTGTGCTATATAAGTTCACTGTTATTATTATCTGCATTCGAAATTTCTTTACAAAATAACGCGGGACGGAAAACATCCCTACAATACTTAAAAGCGGTGTCATGTTTTGTGAAATTTTTTGTGTCTCTTTCTCTCTCATGGTGTACGACGTAAAAACGCAGAGAAAGTGATTTATCGCAAATTTATATAGGTAAAAAAAAATTGATCTCTCTCCATATATTCTTACTCCAAGGTTAAGAAAATGATTTAACATTTGTTATCACCGTACATTTTTTTTATTTTACTTTTGTTTGTAAACTATTTTGTTGATGGAACTGAAGTTCATTTTATAATATGTATTATAAAATGTTCGATACTAATAATTTAATTCGTTTATATTTTTATCTATAAATAAGATTTTAATAATCTTATTGATTAATGTATCTTTGAATAAACAAAAAAAATATACAACATTCATTCTTTTTAATGATTTACAACTACCTACTCACAACAAAATACCTAATTTACTTAATTTGTGACAACCCTGTTAGTGATTTTACTCTGAGTTTAGGCCACACCCTTTGGTCATTGCTTGGTCAAAAAGTGTGGACAAAATTTCGCAAAGTTAGGTCTCTATATATTGTTACTCTAAGGTTCTAACCACCGAAATTGATAGAACACAAATGTCGTGGGTTTATTCCTCTACTAGTCACTACCAAGTCCTTCATGATTTACACGAGCAACATTTTCCGCGTATTATGATGGAAGTAAGAATTCAAATATTGTCAAATTACCGTAACCAGGAAATGGCTACCAATCAATTCAGTTCTGCATGTTTAAAGCGACGTCAATAAATATTTCACAACAATGTAACTGACATGCTTATCTCGTACTCAGTAAATCAAATGTACTGATTTGTGGTTTGTTCATACAAAGTGTAAAAGTAAGCGAAAAGTACGACCTAAAATTTAAAGTAGATTTATTCGTGCATCGGTGATACTTAATCATAGCCGATCTCCGTTAATGGCGTAACACCGGTCGCTTCTAGGAAATATACCTTCACTTCATAGTTGGGTTCATATAAGTACGTGTTACAATTAAACCTGCGCGTTAACCCTATTAATTATTACCTGTATTAAGGTGAGCTTGGGGGTTTTCGGCCGTTCCAGTGTAAATAATTGGGCTGTAACCAATTACATATTCAGCTATTGCGAATTTGTCCTGGTGACCGAGTTTGCACGTCCACCATTTTTGTTACAGTCCTTTTCATTAGGATCACGCATTTTTCACATCTGAATTGAGTTTTTGGATTCCATCTGATTCTGAGAATAAAATTGTGAAGAGAGTTACGAGTTAGTCCGGGTTACGACAAATCCGTGTTTTTGGTCAGGACAGTAATACATATTATGTATGTTAATTCATTCTTATAAATAATATTAATAATCTGAAACACAAATATGAAACAGAAAAAAGCCAGAAACTAAAAAGAATAATGGTCATGACCGAGACTCGAACTTGGAACCTTTACTCTATCCGAGAGTATCACTGCCAATTAAGCCATCAAGACCTCATTAGAAAGCGGCATTTTTAAACGATCTCATACTTTTATTGAAAATTATTTGAATTTCTTCCGATTTTCTTTTTTCTGTTTCATATTTGTGTTAAGGATTTCTAATATTATTTAAATATTTAATAATAAATAAGCATTAATGCTTTAAAGTTGAATAATAAAATAACATAAAGCGAATTCTTTAAGCTTAGTAATTGACATGGTCAATCTAATAATAATAAATCTGTTGCAAAAATTGCAAAAGTTGACTTGGTTCCCAGAATAGTAGAAAATATTCGTAACGAAAAATTCAACGCATTCCCTTAAAACTGTTCCCACCAAATTCTTCCCCGTAAATTTAATACGAATAGGAATATTCGTCACGTACGACGAGATAGTTCGTCAAGGTTGAGATATATCGCTCATATTAAAAGTTCCCGGAAATTCGCCAAAATGTTTGATTTCTTAACCCAGATGCTGAGTAAATTTATTAAAAACATATTTTGCTTTACTAAGGCACTGTAACATTGTATCGTTTGTTTTTAAACGACGTGCCATAGGACAGATGCGTACGGCGAAGATGATTCAGAGATCAATTTGCCGAAGACAGGTCTCGTATTTTAAAGCAGGTGCCGCCTTCGACTAAGGTTGTTGACGATTTGTTTGGCTTAAACATTAATTTTCACAAGAGATTGTTTAAAAAAGTTAAATGTTTGTCTTGAAATTTTGGTATAAAGAAAGAAAAAAAATGTTGCATAGTAATTTTCCTTGTTACGAAGATAGGTAACCAACGGGGTTTTGGCAAATAATTTATTTTACGAGTCAACGCTGTAAAAAAAGCTGAATTAAATAAAGATGGCGCGAGATGATGCTGTTGTTATATACCATTTTTCTTTCTGGAGAATAAACATTGTCCGTAACTATTCTACTTTTAGTTTTATTTATTTTATATTAGTTACTTGTTCAATAAAGTTTACCAAGTATCTAATTATTTCATTTTCTTTTTGACTTAATAATCACACTATAACTTATAAACTACTTATTATTTAGATTTATATGTATTTTAAATAGTTAATACAGGCTATTTTGAATTTATTGATAGGCATAATTGTGATGGTTTCCGGCTGTGCATTATAACATTTCATCTCTGCTATGTTGTGTATTGGCTTTATTATTTTTAAGTAGTGTGATTTCTTCTCACGCACTATTAGCTAGTTATGAGTCGAAAGACAATCAAATGAGTATATAAGCGGTGATATTTAACAAAAAAGCGCTAAAAAGGCATCATTATTATAAGGGTAGGGAATTTTGTAATACTTTCGGGATTCGAAATATAATTTTCGCTAAAGATCAAAGATCGAAAAGCCAGTCAAGAAAATAGTTGCGGAAACTGGCAACCTTCGCAATGGATTTCTGTTTCGCGTTAATTTTATCGTACCCCTTTCAAACGGATCACGCTGTATACATTATCTTCTCGTAAACAAAACATGACGTAGAAACATGGGTTAGAGCGTAGATCCTTCTGGTAAACTACGAGTATGTGCACGAGGATCACAGAAAAATGGGTTTGATAAAAAGTTTTTAGGATTTAAAACCTGAAGACGAAAAATTAAATTAACTCATTAAACAAACTTTTAGTTGCTCCTGGTTTCCACATCATATTCCAATTGCAATACCCGGTCTCAGGGCTTAGCAAATCTTTACCAATCTATTTTCAAATATGATGTGAGCTGTTGCTGATTTGGAGTCATTGTTCACGATTTTATCCTCAAAGTGACTTCTGCTATAATAATGTTATTACAAATCTAAATAATTTGCAAAAGAAAGTTAGAACTCAAGAACCTTTTTATTGCAACTACCGATCTTACACCATTTAGTGCAGAGTTACTTTTCTAAGATCAGTTTTTTTTTTGTTGGAATCAACCATGTTAACTCCAAGGTTCTAATTTTTAATGTCAATCTCTAAATACCTTATAACAAATTTCTTAATTAGGTTAATATTAAAGTTTTTATTAAAAGCTAGTTAGCGAAAAGTAAATAAAAATATAGCGTTATATAAAAATTGAAAATTAGGTGAATACCGCACAAGAGTCAAAACTGTCCCTAGCCGTCTGAAGCCAGTGGAACTATGGCATCCTCAACTAAGGTAAATTGTGATTTTTTTTAATGTGCTAAGATTGATTTTGTTGTAGCCGAAGACATTTTTTTTGTATGAAAATTTTCAAGATTTTTCAGTTTTAGTTACTAAATACCTGGTTTTTCAGATCTGGTCACCGAACACGGTTTAAACCAGTCATTCTCAAAGTGGTCTATATCGACCCCCAGGGGTCGATTCCAATTTGCAAGGGTCCACGTCAGTAAAAATAAAAATTGGGGGTGCATGAGACGTAAATAGGGGTCCACGAGAGTGGATTCCATTTAGGCAGGCCGTCACCAAAATGTTGGCTTCCCGCAAACTTCAAAGAACTATTTCCTTTTGCGGCAGTTCCAACTTCATTCAATTCTCACTGAAAAAATACTTCAATTGAAGGTGGTAGTTCCGTTGGTGTAAACTACTTCATTTTGCGGCAGTTCATATATTTCAATTGAAGTCGGACTTCGATGAAGTAATTTATTCTAAGTAATTCAATGGAAGTTCAACTTCAAAGACTACAAAGAACCAAAGAACTAAGAAGATTTGACGAGGAACTGGCTCTTCCTCAGTTTCATCTTTTTGTCGATTTGCTAGTACTTTTCAATTTCAAATCTTTACCGACTAGTGCTTTTTTTCGGAGAGGAATTTTTGTTGATTTGCTAGCACTTTTCGATTTGAGATCTCTACCGACTAGTACTATTTTTTGGCGAGTTCGACTTCAATTGAAGTGTTGACCGCGAAGGGTTAATTTCAAAGAACTATCAGTTAATGAAGCGTTCACCAAGCTAAAAAAAATCAAAATTAGGAAAGCAGGGGGTCTATACAAAACAGAGAAAATCGGTAAGTGGGCTTCGGGACAAAACCGTTTGGGAACCTCTGGTTTAAACTAATTTAAAAAAAAATCGATTCTGAATGGTGGTCTCTTACCAGGAAGATACTAAGATTATTTACCACCACTCTGTGCATATCTCTGTGCATATATCTATTTTATCGTTTTGTAGCTTAAATATTCGAATAAATCCCATATTGCTAGTAAGAGCAGTTAAATAAAATACCTAATTATAGACATTATAAGATAAAGTGTGAAAAAAATAAATGTTTGAAAAACCGCAGTCCAATTTCGTGAGATTGTATCGTCTGATATCAAATTACGTATTATTGGTGATTTTTTTTTCCACAAAATGTTATTATTTTTGCGACATCCCTATGCTACCAAGGCGAGTAAAATAATAAAATCTCCGGTATTACAGAGACACTACGAAATGCTGTCTTAGCAACAGCTTTTATCTTAGCTTAGGAAACATATTTTTATTAAAAACTTACCCTCTTCACGGAGCAGTCACGTCCAAATTTCATTAAGGGATTAAAGAAACTCAACCTTATTGTGTTGGATTGAAAAAAGCAATTAACACCATAAATAACCCACTGAAATTGAAGAAATTAAATAACTTACAGTACCTAATAACGAAGTGTGGTTCTGCGAAACAGTTTGGATAGCTCATCATAAACACGAATATTGAATTACTCTTTCATGCGATAAAATAACATAACTAGACAGATTTTTATCATTACAAAACCATAATTTTATATATTTTCGCAAGAAATAATAATAAATTTATCTGTATTAATTATTTTTTCAAATTCTTTAATCACCTTCTCAGTCGACGCTTTGCCTCTTTCATTTCTTATTGTCTGTCTCTTTCTCTCTGTGTCTTTATTATAATATTATTCTATTGTTTCTCTCTGTTCTCGTATTTTATTTTATATTGTGTTCTCCCTCTGTATGTATACATAACCGAAAACTTTGTATTATTTGTTTGGTTTATTTTTGTACCCTGACGATGCTTAGGCTAAGAGAAACGGGTCGGTTATAAAAAATAAAATAAAATCTCTGGTCTGATGCAAAGTTATTTTTTCATTTTCATTAATAGCTTCATAGTTTGACGTGATTGATTTATAAAATTAGGAAATAAAACTCTCGTTTTATATGTTAAACTTCAATATTTGGATCTCGCTTATACCTTCGCGTATATTATAAACTATTTAAATTAATAAATTCAGAAATATACTGTTTTCAAAGCTTGTATTAATCAAACGGGTAGGCGAGCAATATATTAATTAATTAGGAATTGGTTAATATTTGACATTACTTAAAACTATTCTACAATGTGAATAAATCACACGTCAGTTTGCTAGTTGTTAGAGGAACCTGCCAAAACCCAACTTGTGTACACTAAACTAACTAAATACTTTATATATATTATATTATATTATAACAAGTACAACGGTGTTATAAAGGGTATTTTTTTAATTTTAAATGAATTCTAAGATACTTAACTTGACAATTTTTTTTCATAATGCAAGAGTTTCATATTTTTGAAAAGAGACCAAGTCTGTAGCTCCTATGATATTCAAACTCGTTCCTTTCGATTGTAGGCCGATTATCCCAACCATCGGCCTATCTCCCGCCTATAGATAACTTGAAAAAAAAATGTCTGATGTCAATATTTGTTTTCAAAGAGCAGTGAACTTCATTTCTGAGAAATCCACTTTGTGGTTTGCAGAATCTATCTAAAGTACAGCATTCCAACTGTTTATATCCGCGGTTAGGAGCCGCAAGCGATTTGCGTTTGCCAGTCGGTCGTGTACTTGTTCGCACCACGTTAATTTCATCCTAATTTTGGATGTTGAAACAGTGTTCAACATAATAATGTTGCCGCAACCGCGATTTGATCTGAACCACTTCCCGCTAACCGGCGATTGCTCTTAATCACTGTGTTATAATGTCAATCATACTATTGATATTTCACCCAAATGTACACACCTCAAGTGTCTATTAATATTATACATTTGGTGAATTACTGCATTGAAGGGTGTATTTAAAATTACGCCCATGATGGTGTTTACATGTATTAGAATAAACAACCTTCTTACATGTATGTACGTATTTAATTAAGTTTGTAATTATTAACACCGTGCAAAATAATCAATTTATTAAAGCCTTAATATGCCACGCAATATATACAAACATTCGAATAGATATTGTAAACATTCAATGTGTAAATATGTAGACATGAACATTTATAATTTTGCAAACACAATATAATATATAAAGTTACAAACCTAAGAAAGGAGAATACTTCGAATAATAAATTGTAAAGATGTGTTTTCGTATTTCCGATTGATGGTGTTTGCAAGAGTGTAATAAGAAATTATACAAACTTAAATAAAACAAGTGACAGATTATAACTATAATTATATGCATTTGAGTTGGCACCAAGGACACTATGGAAAAAAATATAAAAGGATTAAGCTAAACGTTGACATTTCTCAGAGTTTTTAAAATTATTACTCAAGCTAACCAGATAAACTTAAGGGCCAGCACCCAAGAATGAAGCTAAACGTCACATTGTCGCATTCTAATACAAGCAAAACTACAAATGATTTAAATGCAAATGTTCTATGGGTAGTTAGAAAAATGTCGGAGATTTCCAGTGAATACAATTTTTTAAACTGTAATCCTCTAAATTCTATGAAAAACGTACTGAAATATCAGTAAAAGGTGCAGTTTTAAAACCAGCAAAAGCATTTTTGAACGTTTTACCTTAAATTCCAGTATGTATTTTAAAAATAATTTAAAAGGTTAGTGTTTAAGAATTGTATTCACTGGAAACCTTAGACATTTACAAACTACCCGTATAGTATTGACAGATAAAAAAAAAATTAGTTTTGCTTGTCCTAGAAAAACAGATGTAATAATCTAAATGCAGCTATGATATCTAATGCATTTAAATTAATAAGGATATGGATTGTTGATTGACATATTATCAACACTAAATACTGTACACAAATCACTCGAAGTACTCAAAATGAGTAGTAGGTATTGTATGAACATGTCAGTGAGTGAGAACGATGGTTTAATGGAATTTTCGTTGATTTTTCTAATGGATTGGAAAGGGTTTGACGTCTGCACGTATACTTAGAAGGCCAGTCACTTGTTTGTTTTGGCTTGTCATATACGCTTGCTAAAATCAAATTATGTCAAAATTTCACGACAGCTATTCTGCGCAAGATTCCTAACTACTCGAAAACAGTATTACTATGGCTTTTCTATATGGAAACAGGAAAGTGTGACAGATTAACTGAATATTAAGACCTAGGGTCTATATAGTATAGGTAAAGGCGTTTCAAGCAATCGATGCGACGTTCGGTTTTCGAGTGGTGGTCGCAATCTATCGATCTCGAACGAAGTGAAAATATTACTTTCCGTAACCCAAAAAACTCCACAGAAAATATCGTCGCTGGAAAGGCAAAAAGGCTTAAGTGAAAATTTGTTAAATATGCAGTTTTGAACAGTTCTTTTTGCATCGAATACTCTGACTCTCGTTTAATTCTGAAGACTTTCGTGACCTTTTAACCTTCTAAAATATATTTGCCATTTTGTCACTTCAAGTAACTCAATGAGAAAATTGAGTTAGCCAAAAATAACCCGTTCAAAATCCAACCAGGTACTTATGAATTTTATTGTAAAACAAAAAAAACTTTAAAGTGCTCCGGTGTTAACTTCCCAAAACGGCGCTTCAGCCCTTTTGCCTTTCCGGCGACGATATGTTTGTATTATTTTTTATCGGGCTTTGCACCCGCAATCTTCGGGATCAGATCCGAAGAGTTTACCTTTATGCGAAAAAGGAGAAATACAAGATAAATGTACTGTTTCAAGTGCATTTTTTCTAAATTATGAAATATCTTTCCACCATTAGTATGTACAACCACTGTCTATATAACGTTAGCTTAGCTGTCTAAACGAAATATTTGCTGGAGTCCACACTAAGGCAGACAAGCACGTGAGATGCTATCAAAACAAGAAGTACGTTGGAAAATATCGTTATTATAAAAAAATCAGTGTAATTAAAAAGTAATTAATTTTCTCCCATTTAGTTTTCCTCAGGCCGTAAATTACTTAGAACCGTGTTTCGATAAAATATGAAACAGGTTCTAGCAACTATCTCAGTAAGCCCGGTTGATATCTTGACTGAATTTGTGAAAGGCAGTAATTCCGAAGTAATGATTTACGGAAGGTTTTAGGGCGGTAAACATGTTATCCGTGCACTTATTGTTAAATATTTAATGTGGTAAAATGTATTTAATATTTAAAAGAAAAGTAAACATTCTCAGCCAGATAATGAAATTTAGTGCCTGCCTATTACTTACACACAAAATATCATCAAATTTAATATTTAACATTTTTTAAATATATAAATAATAATAGCAATCAACAACACAAATATGAAACAGAAAAAGCCGGAAAATAAAAAGACGTGGTCACAATCAAGACTAGAACTCAGATCCGCTACTTCATCCGAGAGTAACGCTTCAACCAATTCAGCCACTGAAGATTATTGAAGTTGTTTTTAAAATTTTTTCCTCCGCTTGGCTGCCATCTTTGTAATGATAAAAAAATCTTTACCCGAGCACATTGAAAACTGGCTTTTTCTGTTTCATATTTGTGCTGTTGATTATTGATACTATTCAAATATTGAAAAAAAGCATTAATGCTTTAAAGTTAATTCTAATTTCACAAATGATTTTTAAAAAGAGCATATATATTTGACATATTATTATTGTTTTATTGTATGTTTGACATATTGTTTACTATGGCTATTTTTATACATTTCTTCTCATATGTGTACGTATAAATATACTTTATGGGGTGTATGGAGTTGCGAAAACCTGTCATATTCCAGAATAAATATAGAAGTGCATCAATGCACCAATAAAGACAATGTATCATTTGACAATAAGACACTCTAAATTTGCTGAGCGGGCCGGTACCTACTGAAGACTACACTCCGACTTCCGCAGCGATTCCGATCAATTATTATTGATGTACCTACCCAATTCCAGACATAATATATTTTTTTTCCTTTTAACAATCTCCGTAATGGTTAAGATTTAAACTAGTGTTCACTCTTGAAGTTTTTGTTTGTATGCATTGCGTCTTTCAATATTTCACATCAAGTACCGTTCTCCGTGTAAAACCAACCAAGTAAATAGTTTCACCCTCCCGTATTTGCAAATGAAGACAAATTGGTTATTTTTTCAACGAACTTCTCACAAGAAGTTATTGTTACTACAATAATACGAACCGATGTACTGATGTGTGGACTGTTCTTGCAACGTTTTAGAATGGAGGAATAATATAAGGGTTGGAGATAGCAATTGATTTATTTCAAGTTGAATCAATCTGCAGAACCTTTTTCTCGGAATAAGGTTTTTAGGGATATTGGAATGATGTATTGAATAGTGTATTTTATCCTTTAAATTGGGTGTAAGGCATTTCTCAAATTCGGAATGTTGCAAAGTGGAAATAACTGAGAAGGAAGGATGAAGGGAACAGAAAGGAATGCAAATGCTCAACCATTCAAAGCTCCCTACTAAACGTAGATAAAGCGACTAGAAAAGTTACTATTTTGATTGGGGTCTCACACCCGAATGATTCTGATGGAATCTTCCACTTTGAAATACAGACTCAAAATACATTGTATAATGTGCAGTCTTTAGTATATTTTTACTGCATTTGAGAATTAATCTATATTACAAAAAACATCCAATTCCACAAGGTAACCGATAACTCAGGAATATCCTGAACATAGCAGGTAAAAGATACAGCAATATTTATATGTAGGGAGTGAAATAAAATAAAAAAATTGGTCACATTGAATGATTGCTTACCCCTTTGCTATGGAGGTTGTGCTTGAGTAGTGTATCAAATACGTACAGTTTATTTTCAGTTTAGCAGATAAGATGTGTTTGATCTACAGTGTTACATACGTACATTGTATAGATTTATATTTGTGTATTAATATCTTTCTAATAAAAAAAACCAATCTGATTAATATTTACAAAATTAATAATGGTTTGATTCCTGGTAAAACCTTTTATCCGTGCCATACTGCGTAGGACGTTTCATAAAATAAATGTTGCATAAAATAAAATCTATATTATGCTTCGCCTAATACGATTTCCTTTACAATATTTGACAACAAAAATATCTCTGAAAGCGAAATATAAAATATATAATACAAATTTTCCAAATCATACACTCAGAGAGCTTTTGATTACCACCAACCCCCCAAATTTCTTTCAGGGTAGGAAATTCAGCAGAAAATATAAGATTCTCCTTTCTCTCCCGATGAAACCCATGAAGTACGCGTCTGCAGAAGGTGTGTTGACAAGGATATTAAATCTTCTATCCAGGATGATACATGTTACTTACTTACCGAATCAGAAATCATCTCGTAAAAACGTATTGAAATCCTGTATAGGCTTCGTCACAAATATTTTAACCGTCTTCTTGTTGTCTACAAATAAATTTTCCAAAATAGCATAATCTTCACCATCTGGACGTCAGAAACCAATACATTTTTATTAAACAATGGTCACGTATATAAAATAATTAATAAAATTTTAAATAAAAGTAACTTAGTTTTAACACACCACTTTATTGGATACATAAACCAACCGGTTTCGGCTCTACCTGAACCTTCTTCAGGGTTGAACAAATATGTATTGTTGTAAAGTGGTGTTAAAACTAAGTTACTTTTATTTAAAATTTAATTATGTCTTTCCACAAAGTGAGTGCTTCATGTCAAAGTTTAAATAATTAATCGTTGCCATAGTCGCGTTTCCTGTATGAGTTGGATGTATTTTTTAAAAATGCCTTGAAATTATTTTTCGTCTTCAGAATATTATTCTTAGTACTACACCAAAGATTTTGCTCGGTTCGACCGAAACTGAACCGGGTCGAACCAGTCACAGGTCACTTGTCAATGGCCACAGGTTAAAGGTCACAGGTCAAAGGCATTTCCTTTATTTGCTCTGAAGATGTCAACAAGTTATCATAAAAAATCTATTGAATCTACATTCCGTGCAGTGAAATACACAAACCACTTCTGCGTATGTATTACCAACTACATGCAATCTAGTTTCTAGTGAGTATCTGAAAGACTTAGTCCTGATGTTATCGTTAAAGCTAAATAGAATTTGGATCGTGTAGTTCTCGTTGGTATGTGAAAGGAAATAAGGTTCAGTAAATCAAGGATGTCTGTAATCCCATTGACAATTTTATAAATAAAAGTCAAGTCAAAAATAATTCTTCGAACTGAAAGTTAAATTCTTTCATCAGGTAGTTATAGTTTATGTTTTCTATGAGTAGATTAAGTTTATAGTTAACATATCTAAGAAATTTGTGTTGAATTTTT
This sequence comes from Drusus annulatus, assembly GCA_022651775.1. Taxonomy (NCBI): domain Eukaryota; kingdom Metazoa; phylum Arthropoda; class Insecta; order Trichoptera; family Limnephilidae; genus Drusus; species Drusus annulatus. The sequence goes on along the minus strand of JAGWCC010000534.1, from coordinate 338,693 downwards.
TCTATGAAGTCGGAGTGGATTTTATAGTTAGAGGACCAGATAGAAGAATTATATTCCACTTGAATACGAACTAAGGATGAGTATTATATTTTAAGCACTGAAATGTTCCTAAAGTCTCCGGCATTTCTGAAAATGAAGCCGAGCATTTTTAATCCTTTGGTTATGATTAGAGTAGATGTGTGAAATAAAGTTGAATTTAGTATCTGAAATTATGCCAAGATCGTTGATTTCATGGACAAAAGTAAGGAGAGTATTGTTAAGATTACATTGGTAATTGAAAGATTGATTAGTTCTGAAAAAAACAGATTATATGGCTTCATACGCATTACTATCGTTGCATCTCTTCAGTGGACTAACTCACTACCTACTGGAAAAAATGTTTAAAATGATTCAAGTAGTCTTTTAAAGGCTAATTTTGACGGCCTTCATGGTCGAGTGGTAAGACGCTCGACTACGAATCCAAAGGTCGCGGATTCAAACCCGGCGTGCGCCAATAACTTTTAATCAATGTATTTGTGTCATGACACATTTAATTAATATTAAAATAATAATAATAAAGTATATTTACAGCACGTTCCAGAGTGGTAGATACTCTAAGTATCGCCCTGGTGAAAGACCACCATTCAGAATCGAAACGTTGCTTGAAATGGCTTTAGCCGTGTTTGGTGACCAGATCTGAATAGCCAGGTACTTCCCAACCTTCCTTTTCCCAATCTTCTTCAGCCTTCAATCTCCACTACCTTCAGCCTCACAACATGCCCTATTTGGGGATGCTAGTCTCACTAGCTCTAGACGGTTGGGAGCAGTTGAGACTTTTGTGCGGTATTCATATAAAAAAAAAACAATATTATTCCTAGACGCTGGCAGGAATATAGATTGGTGCAATAATAACACTGAATAGGTTCAATGACTCACAGCAATCAAACCAAAAAATCTGCCTCGACCCAACTCCGGAAAGAAACTAAATTCAGGACCATAGAAATCGATGGCAGACTGTCGGGATAAGACTGGAGACGGATGAAGAGAGATATGTGTGGCAGGCTGTGATAGGTAGCGCTAAATCATCTCTGCTCACCCCTTCAGACATCCGGCATGATGTGATAGTATGTCGGCGAGACTTGGTGTAAAAAAATGGTGGGTTAAATCTATTTATAACATGTTATCTTGTGTGAGGGGAGCAACAACCTTCTGTTTGAGAAAATTCTTGTGGCATTGTGGTGGTTCGTTTCCTAGTCGTTTGTCGAGCCGTAAGTTCTTCTAGCGTTTCCAATTATTTCTTGAGTGGCATTATATTTTTTATTGACAACTCATTATCATCCGCCTTCGCTCAAGTTTGAAAAATCTTTTTTTTTTTTTTGAAAAAAATTTAAAACGTGGCACGAGCAGTGTGGCGTCTTGTCTTATATTTGACATTTGAATATGGATTTTTGTGGACCTCTGAATTCGTAGACGAGGATCTTAACTTAAATTTTGCCAACTGGCTTAAGTTGAAGCATGCTGAAATAAGCACTTTGGAGAAATAACGATGAAAGCATATTTAGTGATTTTTATGAAATCCTAATAAGCGAGTGAATGTTTCTTGTTTGTTTATTTAAAATTAACACAGTTTTTTAATTTTTCGCACGAAACAAACTATGGTTAAAAAAAAACTTTTCCAAATTTATTTTTTGTGAAAAATTGTTTTAAATGTGCGACAACCCTTAAATTAAAATATATACAACAATTTGATGAAAAGTACATTGTAATAAAAATTAAACAACATTGTTTCGTTTGTGATATAAATAATTATAAAAATATATATAAACGTTATTCTGTATTGGAAATGGGTGAATTAAAGCAACTAATATTTTTCTTGGAAAGTCAAGTTCTATCCCATGATTTTTCACGGATAATGTGTTTTTTATTACACAACTAGTAATGTAATAAAAACACAAATTGAATACTATTTGTTCCCTTCATTAGATAAAAACAGATTTTCGTAGTTTTTGTAAAATTGCGTAAATGTGGCGTACGGTAAAAGGATTTTTTATTTAAAGAGTTACGTTACTTAATTTTTATCAATAATATGAATCCACCTAACGAGCATATTCTTCATACTATTATAATATGTTGAGGTAATCAATTTACTACATAATTAAAATTTCAACTATATTCCTCCCCTAAGAAATGAAATTCTGGTACGCGAACGACTCTCTGGTGGTTTTCGAATTTTCCAATTAGACACTATCGACTCATTCCAATAAAATTCTCGAATGACGTTTATAACGTCTTTTAAGTCGAATTCGCAGAAAGGTTTTATGACGTTATTTATTCGAATGCGGTGCCTATTTCAACAACCAACAAAAAAAGCTGTCCACTGTGACCAATACAATAAAATTTAATTTCTAAAAATAATAAAAACAGTAATGTAAAAATTTGCATGGCGTTCGGATAAAAATTGAATATACATAACCCCAACGTCGCAAGTAAATCAAAAGTAAAAAAATAATCCGAGTAATGAAAACATGAAACTTTTATTGTGGAAATTAGAACACCACCATGGAGGTCGCGAGATTTAATAAACCTTAAATGTCAAAATACCATATTTTGAGGGCAATGATGTAAAACCACAAAGGATTTTAAAACAACTTGCTTTTCAACAAATAGTTATCATTCAAAGTTGGTATATTTTATACCTTGATGTCATTTAGAAAAATGAAACCTTTAAAAAAATTATATTTAACTGGTACTTATACAAACCCTGATGAGTGTATTAAAAATATAGATATCCGGAAAGAATGCAAGGCTGATGTAAGCGTAATGAATGGGATAGAGAAAGGGACGCTTATATGGTTTGGACATGTAAAGCGAATGAACGAAGAAAGGAGTGTGATAAAAATATATGATGTAAAATTAAATAAAAGAAGAAGTAGGGGACGTCCGAGTAAGACATGGCACGATCAAGTGAATCAAATACTTTAGTCGGGCTATGTCAAGAGTCAAAATAACAGCAGAGTACGTATGAGACGATGTATGAATGTGAATGAACCAAGGAGTGTCTTCCAAGACAAAGTTGTATGGCGGTTCGTCCTATCTGCCGACCTCTGCGGTGAAACGGCATGATGGTTAGTTAGTTGGTAAGTTAGTAAGCAATTTAAAACTTCATTTAATTATAATATATCAGTATTTCCGAATCGAATTCTTCGATTTTGTCAAATACTCGATACAATGTACATTTATTTTTTTAAACGTTAAGATAGTCCATTCTCACATTTCAAGTCTGGATTTCCACATGAATTGTATGTGGTTTAATTAAAAGGGTTGCAGCGTCAAAAGAGAACCTTTTTAGCAAAAAATGTTTTTTTTGTGGAATTCAATTATGATTATTATTTTCGTAATGAATTTCTTCACAGAGTTATCTCTCGAGGGTTTTAATTTTGGTATGCTGTTGTTAATTGGAAGAAAACAATAGTGAAACCAGAGATCTACTAACTATATTATGTGACAACAAAAAATATAGTATTCTACATTTCAGGTGATGTGAGTTTTAGGTATCTTTCTAGATAATATTAAAATATATAATGAAAATGAAATAATACCTTTCTACAAGACCACAGATTTTATTTTATTTTTTGTGATCGACCAGTTTCGCTTAGGTTAAACATCATCAGAGTACTATTAAACTAAACAAAAAATACAAAGTGTGCGGTTTTATATACACACGGAAGGAGAACACAATATAAAATAAAATAAGAGAACAGTTGGAAAACAATAGAATAACATTTAAAACTATAACAAAGGAACAGAGAAAAAGAGACAGATAATATGAAATGAAAGAGGGAAAATGTCAACTGAGAAGGTGATTAAAGAATAATGAGATTTTTTTTTAGTCTACAGAAATATATCTTATATTGAACTACTGTACAAGTTTAATTCACAAAGTGATTGCTTTTAACGAAAATATATTTTAAAAAAGTATATGTTTTGAATTTGTTTATCGTTCATAAGTTTCCAAATAAATATCAATAATATTTTATGATAACGTAGCATATTATGAAAAGGTCATAACACTCAAAAAGTATAATAAATCACACAAAGTAGAATTAAATGTATAAAAATATGTCGTTTAAGAAGATTTAATGTCAACTATGTTTTTTATCGTAAAGTGAAATCAGTGAACAAAATCTTGTTTTTTTAAGCACTTTCTTTTCGAAAGTTGGCTACCATCAGGGCTTTTTTCGCTCGGCAAAATGCAGTCTGAAACATCTTAGCGGAATGAAATTCGTATCATCAATCATTCAAGTATCGAAGTCACGAAAATAAAAGACACACAATAATCATATTTTTAAGTAAACTTTAACAAAAAAAAACCATCTTTAGGAATATAGTGTTACCATAAATAGTTTGATTGAAAGTTTAGACGAGTTTTTATCAAGAGACTTGAAATAAGGGAAGTCCTCCGTCCCTCAAACGAGTTGACAGGCCCAAACAGTTAAGGAAAAACGCGGAAATAATTCAGCCAATTGGTTAGACAAAGAACAGAACGCGAAAGTGATCGATCACAACGTTGAGCAATTGCAGGGTCTGACTTATTCACGATTGATTTATTTCACATACCGCCAGGAACAATTTATTCGCATTATTGCAAACCATTTGTCGACCTTGCTGCGGCGTTCAAGACTGACTGAAGTCTATCAGTGTGATCGAGTTGTGACGCAACGTATGAGCTTACCAACATCTGGATTTAATTTGACGCAGGTTATGGAGACCTGCGCTTACTTTTTGGGTTATCTGGGATCTGAGTGAAAGATCTGCATTTAGATAAACACCTTAGAGTTTCACGCCATTTCTAGAGACGATGTCACAACTAATGTTATATACTACTTGATATAACATAGTCATGTATTTTATATGGTTCTTGCAGGCTATTTTTAATTTGTTACTTAGTATAGTTTTCATGGTTTCCGGCAGCGCATTGTAAAAATTCATCTCTTTATAGAGTAAACTGTTTTTGTTTATTAGATTTATTCTTTCTGGTAGTCTGATTTCTTTGCATTTCTTTGTACTATGTCTGTGAATATCCACGTTTTAAATAATTTGGTAATAAGTTGGTTATAAGTTTTATTTTTACTTTTATTGTATGTGTAAATATTAATGTTTTTAATGTTAGCATCTATTTCACTATTAGTTACAAGCTATAAGTTCTTATTGTAAGTCACTGGTTGAAAATATTAGGTGTAAGCCATTAGTAATAAATCTTAACTGCAAGTTATTAGTTATAAGCTTAAGTGATAAATTATAGGTTAGATAAATTAATTTCTAAAGCGCCCTTGAGGTGATTTTCCCACAAAAACGGCGATATAAAAGTTATCCATTTATTATTATTATTATTTGAAATAATGCGAATAAACGTTGATAAAACAACAGAACCGGGAGGAGTTACTTAAGGACCTTACTTTTTTATTTCGCCTTCCTTCAGCTCAAAAAAAACAGATTTTTAAATAAAGAACCTAAAAATTTTCTTCATTAAATGAAAATCTACTATTCTCTAGAGAAAAGTATTAAAGATTAAGATTGGGTATCTACTTACCCGAGATCGTTTAGTTTTTAGGCTCATAAATAATAATTTCAAAGGTTTCTCTGTTTAACATTGCCAACACGTTCAACTTAACAATAACTTGAAAAATCCTCCCGAGAGAACGACTGAAGCGAAGATTTATTAGAAAACTCCCTGTCTCTGAATTTTCTTTACCAAGAACTTGGTCCACTTTGCAAAATTAGTCAATAAAACGGGCTCCTTAATACTGGTTCGCAGTTTTTTGCTCCTATTTTTTTCTTCTAATCACAATCAGGATGGATTTCAAAAAACGTGTTCACTTAGAACACAAGTGCTTTCCATCAGTAATGTTTTTTTTGTTGGCTTAAAAAAGAAATTCTGTAATATTTCTCGAAGGCCGGCAAAATAAAGTTGCTGCGAAAAGCTTGTTACGCTATGGCAAGAAAATTTAGCGTTTATAATAAATACTAGTGTTACTTCAATGTTTCAAAAATTAGGTAGAGTTTCACTGTAAATACGATGCATTCATAACGTATCCTACAAGGTGATGTGTATAATAAAATTGTTTGTTTTGAATTACAATTACCACATATGTATTAAATACATTGATTATATTTACATTGATTATATTAATCGTTTAGATAAATTTGGTTTAGAGCTTAATTGGACGTGGTTATTAAGAACGCGTCCAACCCACAATTTGACGGCCTCCGTAGTCGAGTGGTAAGACGCTCGACTACGAATCCAGAGGTTGTGGGTTCAAGCCCGGCGTGCGCAAATATTTTTTATTTAATGAATATGTGTCATAACAGATTTAATTCCTGTAAAATAATATATAATATATTTGCAGCACCACCATTCCGAAGACCACCATTCCGAATTGGAACGTAGCTTAAAATGGCTTTACTCGTGTTTGGTGCCGTTCCAGGTATTTCCCAACCTTCCCCTTCCTCATCTCCTTCCTCTCCCTTCTACCTTCAGCCTCACAACATACTCCTATTGGGGATGCCATAGTCTCACTGGCTCTAGACGGTTGGGAGCAGTTGAGACTCTTGTGCGGTATTCATGTAAAAAAAAAAAAATTGCCAAAATCGAATTTAACACATTTTCCTTTGGATAAATACGAAATATATACGACTATCTGTTAAAAACATTTAAGCTCCAAATGCAATAGATTTTTGGTAATTCATTTTCTTACTAACACACATTGTAGATATTTTACTTAAATTGAAGTTTAAAAACAGTAAAATATAGGTTAATATGATAATACAGTTTTTTAAATAAATACATTGATAGATTATAAATTACCTATTTATAATATTTCCCATACAGAAAAAACATTGATATTCACTTTACAAATACCGACTACGCATATCAATGCTTTTGAATCGTCATATTTTCAATCGTCTTTTTCTCGGTTACATCTTTTTGGGGTTGGATGCTTTTTGCATAACTACGTCCAATTTAACGCTAGTACATTGTTTTCTTTACACTATTGAGTCGATTCGCTTCGCGGCAGATCCGCACCCCATTGAGGTTAGACTTACTTACCCTAGGTTGAAAACCCTTCAAATGCAACACAATTTTCACGCACATATTTAAAGCCAACACCCAAAACAGCTTAATATATAAAGGAATGAGATCGTATAATGCGCTGCCGGAAACCATCAAAATTATGCCTATCAATAAATTTTAAAAAGCCTGTAAATATTATTTAAAATGCATGTAAACCAAAAATAATAAGTAGTGTTTAAGTTAAAATATTATTAGTCAAAAAAAAAAATGAAATAATTAGATACTTGTAAACTTAAATGTACAAAGTAACTAATATAAAATAAATTTAAAAAAAAAATTAAAAAAAAGATCATTTTTTCCAAGTTCAAAAAATTTGCTGAAAGATCATCCCTCCAAACCCGTTCCTAAACTAAAGTCACGAAAGCTTTTGCTTTTATAACAGACAGTAAATTTGCAAAAGTAAATACTAAATTACAGAAAATGAATATTATCATCTATTTATTAATTTTATTATAATGTATAAATAGCCATGGTATCGAAGCCATCATCGCGTTCTTTAATCACTTGTTTTATTATTAAGAAAATGTGTGAAAATTAAATTTCCCACTCTTCCAGATTTATGGTACTCTTTACTTAAATCCTATAATATTCGAAATGCCCAACTATATTAAAACACTCCGACTTAAATGCCAAAAAAACAGTTTGTAATGAAAATTGAATGGTACACTATTTAGTTCTGGACCTGGAAGTTGCATGGTTTCTGGTTCCGGCATGAGATAAATAATTAATATTTTTAATATTAATTATTGAAATAACATCAACAATCTTCAACGTAAATATGAAACCGAAAAAGCCAGAAACGAAAAAGAATAACGGTCGCGACCGTGACTCGAACTTGGAACCTCTACTCTATCCGGGAGTAACGTCTCTGCCAAATAAGACCGAGACCTAATTAGAAACCGCCATTTTAATCGTTCTCATACTTCATAGAAAAAATAATAATAATATTAATGACACCGAACTACAAGCTTCAGGAGGACTAAGAATTATCGCATCATAATATATTTCTTAATTGGGAACGTCAGTCCTCCGGGCAATTGATACTCCTTGGGGTCCCACATAAAAAAAAACTTTATATGAGTATCCAACGATAGTTTAATAATATTATATGAACTCTGGCAGCTTAACGATTTTGGTTTATGTACAGAGATGTTCTGGTTTATTGGTAAAATAGTTGGTACATTTGTTTCAAGAGCATTAAAAATTAATCTTCACAAAGTTAGATGTTCTGGTTTATGGGTAAAACTGCTGGTACATTTGTTTTAAAAGCATTAAAAATTAATCTTCACAAAGTGAGATGTTCTGCTTTATGAGTAAAACAGTTAGTACATCTGTTTTAAGAGCATCAAAAATAAACCTTCACAAACCATAAACGGGTCCTTTATGTTGGACTTTTAATTAGTTCTAAACACGTAAAAAACATATAAACCCAAAAAAGGTCAAATAGAAAAAATGGTTTGCATAAAAAATATTTTTCACAACATCTGGCCATCTTTTTCGGCCATAAAGAAAATCAAAGATCCGTGCCTGATTCAGCTAAAAAAATATACTACTTCGCTTGGCCCGTAAATCACTTTCGATGGGTTTTTGTCGGTTTGTCCTAAATGTTATATGGACTAGAAATTATTTTTATTCGGGGCAAATATCGGGGCACGTAAAGAATATTGTCTCATGTAACAAAAAAGCGAAAAGAAAAAAAAAATATAATTGTTAATTCATAAAACTTTTCGAAACTCACTTTACAATTATTTGGTAATTATCAGAATCAGTAAATTTACAATAATTTGCTAAAATGTTGATTTATTTACTAGTTATTTGTAACAACACATTTTTAAAATTTGATATGACAGTGCCGTTTATCATTTTATTGTAGGTAGCTGTCGATATCGCAAGAGGCAGTCGTTTAATTAGCATTTTTTTTTAATTACATACCTCAATAGCACTACCATATTTGATAACACTCTCCAGAGCTGTTTTTCAAGAAACCCCAAATAACACAAAAACAATCTAATTACTTTCTGTTTAACCTCAATAATGGCGAACCACCCTCTGAATGACCTTGGAATACTACAAAAATCACACACTCGCTTGCCGGCCGCCTGGCTTGATTTAAATAAAAATATATCCTCAAAAAGCAGCTTTCTACGTGCTTCTCTACCACTAATTTAAGAATGTTATCCGATCATACTTTAAATCACTTAATTTTCCGCATTACACAATATACTCACATACTGACACTTTTTTTGTTTTCTACTGTTTTTTATGGGCAAATAAAAAACATTCGATAAAACTTTAGGCTATGTTGGGTTCTAAACGCCATTTTGTTTAAAAATATCTAGAGGATTCTGGACGATAAATTATTATGTCGCTAGTGTATTTGGTTCTTTATGACAAGCAATCTGCCCAGCTAGGAACTAATATCGACCGAACAAAAAAAAGAAATAGTAATATATATATATATATAAATATATATTTTTTTATTATCAATCAAAAACATATATTTCATGATTTTTAAGATCGAAAGCCGACTCATTGCAGTGAGGTAAAAAGTTATTATATGTTTAATTGCATTTTTCAGTCAGTTTTCAAAAAAATTGACACCTAACGAGAGATTTATTGTTGTAACTTATACAACTTTTCTTGTGCGTTCGCGACACTATATTATCAATGTGTCCAAATAAACAATGTGTTACGATAACATGGCAAACTCTGTGTAGAGCGAAATACGCGGGATATTTTATAAATGGGTCGTAAAATGGAAGAAAACTTGGACATCACTAATTTTGGAAAAATAAATCAAATTAGTGAAATCTTACAAATAGCTTTATGCATTGCTTGTTACTATGATGTCTTGTGGATTTTTAAAGAAATCCATAAACAATTATATTTGGGGGGAAGTTTAATGTCAATTTTATTTGTGTATCTCCTTATCCATGAGTAGTGTTCATTTATTTGTGTATATCCTTATTCATGATTAGTGTTCATTTATTTGTGTATATCCTTATCCATGAGTAGTGTTCATCTATTTGTGTATCTTCTTATCCATGAGTAGTGTTCATCTATTTGTATATCTCCTTATCCATTAGTAGTGTTCATCTATTTGTATATCTCCTTATCCATTAGTAGTGTTCATCTATTTGTATATCTCCTTATCCATTAGTAGTGTTCATCTATTTGTATATCTCTTTATCCATGGGTAGTTTTCATCTATTTGTGTATCTCCTTATCCATGAGTAGTGTTCATCTATCTAGGTATCTAGAGACTATTTATTATATAATACTATTTTTACACACAGGGGTTTTGTAACCACCAAGCTTCTGTAAGTAGCGTGTCAGCAGGAGTTTAGTCAAACAATATCACATAATATATATATATATATATATTTTAAACAATTACGACATTCTGTAATGAACAAAAGCACATAAGTAACATCATACCATTTTTACCTGAATATCCATGCTAGCTAACTAATTATAAAAAAAAAATACAATCACACGGCGAATAAAATAGATTATAATTAAAATAAGAAGCAAAAATTAGGTATCTATCCATAAATCACAATAGAAATATAATAATTACGAGAAACGTTGATCAATCAACGTGTACACGTTATGTACCTACGTGGTGGTTAGTGGGTATAACCTTAAAAAAAGAACCAAACAAACGTATTCACCCTACTCCCATCACTAAAAGAGGAAATATTGCAATATTGGAGAACTACACACATGCAAACCTGACGCTTTGAACTACTCTTCCACTAACCGGTCATACTCGTATGTGAATTTCTTGCTTTGTGGCCATAAATTTTAAATCTTATCCATAGTATGTCTAATTAATTTTCTCGCAGTAAAATTTATGGTGTGTGAAAAATTAACTAACTAACCATCACGCCGTTTCGCCGCAGGGGTAGGTAGAGAGGACGGACCGCTATAAAAATCTGTCTAGGCACACACTCCTTGCTTCATTAACATTCATACATCGTCTCATACAAACTCTTCTGTTATTCTGACTCTTCAGATGACCCGATTCAATTTACTTGATCGTGCCATGTCTTCCTTGGGCGTCCTCGACTTCTTCTTCCGTTCACTTTCGCATCACATATTCATTTCATAAACTTGGTCAGTGAAAATTAGTTGACAAAATACGTTCTGATTTTATAAATGGACAGTCTAAAGTTTTAACATTCAAAGTGAGAAGATAAAAAAACAAAAAATATTATTTCAATGAATGCCTCGATTTTTGTTGCTTTTATTTATGAAAAAAAAGCTCTTCTTGTACTACAGATGTTTCCATCCAAGAAAATAGCCTTGCCCGGGCGTTCCCCGACATTTACTTTGCTTGACCTGACCTTGATTCAGATTTGACCTTAACCCACTCTGGGAACTTCTACCTTTTGTAACTGACCTAAGATATAACTCAACCCAGGGTTTATTTCTCCAAACGTGAGAAGATTAACAATTGGGTTCAAGATAATAAATTCTTCAGTGGTAACGTGTAAAAAATAAAACGGAGTTGTTATTATTATTTCCTGGTCTGATGTAATTTCAAATACTTGAAAATTGATATTTTTTCAATCTGATATTTTATAAGCGTTTGAATGTATGGTGAATGTTTTATTTGGGAATCACCAATGAAGTCATTTAAAGTCAATTTAATGTTACAACGTCCGTTTCAGTAATCCACTATTAACTATGCATGTTTATTAACTACGCATTAAAAAACCTTTGTTCGCATAGCCTATGGCATTTGAATACTTCTAAATAAAAAGATTTATTAAAAATAATTTGTTTTACGTGTGTTATTTATACATTCAGTCCACCTTCAAATATCCAATTTAATTATTTTTAATCCATTCCTCGACCATCAATGTGCGCTTAGCAACATCTGTTTAATATTCCAAAACGAGTTCCCACGAATACATTTACCCGATCGAGCCAGAAATATAATATTTTTCTTCTAAAATTTGACGTGAAAACATTCGGAAAAATTTTCATTTAAATGCCGGGACACTTTCGCCGCCGCAGGCAAACTGGGAACTAGGAGGCTCGGCGGGTAAAAGAGGCTTCACAATTTTCAATATCAAATGTAAAGGAAATAATATTATTTGAATGTTTTACATGTATAGGTTTGTTATAAGAAATCTGACTGATACAAAATAGTTGGTTGGACTTATATTTGGACGAAAATGGTATTAACAGAATTATTACAAAAATATTTGATATCATGGTACATACGCATGGCACAATCTACTGGGAATGGTCAGACTTAGTTATTTACTATAAAAATAGAGTTTCATTTGGTGCAATACTCTGATTTATATTAAATCTGTATGCGCAAGGAAGAACGAAATGAGTCAATAAACGCAGATGTTCAGGAGAGCCTTTTCAACATTTTTCCTTGCTAGATGTGTATCTAAGGAACAATTCTGCATACTCAACTCGAAATCTGTTTTTTTTTATACCTATTCCGTTCTTCCTTGCGCACACAGATATATTATCGCGCAAAAGTCTCAATATCCTGGAGCCATGGGAACCATAGCGTACCCATTTGGGAAACATTGAGGCTAATGTAAAAAAAATAATACGGGAAGATATAGGTTGGGATGTAAAAAGTGGCCACTCTATCAGATAAATCCATTTAAAGCAACAATTTTGATTCTAAATGTTATCTCTTGGGAATTCTGAGAGAATATCTCACTTTTTTAACCACTAGATACCACACAGTCTTACCCTGAATGAGAAACACCAGAAACACAGAAAGATTAAAGAAGAAAACGGATAATTTAATTATGACCAAGAGAGAAATGAGAATTCAAAAAAGCATTCTTAAAAGTTAACTCGATAAGAGAATCAGAAAGACACGGAATTAATAAATCTCCATTTAATTTCCAAAGAAACGTAAAATATTTTGTACATCTTCCGAGTATATCTACAATTATTAGGAAAGTTATTGTGAAGCCTTCCCTGTTCACAACAACTAAAGAAACGGAATCAACTATAGACAGCTCGATATCAAAATAAGTCAATGTTGATTCTATTCTTGGAAATTTTCATGTTCACCGATATTTCCTGGAAATCCACTGAAACATTTGAAACGCTACGAAGAAAATTTGAGAATACTGAAACATCAACTTTTTTATATTTACTTCGACAACTCTATTTTTTTTCAAATCAAATTCGGAAAAAATAACAACGTTAGGTACCCACAAAATAATACTTTGTAATCGATATATGATAGCTTACCTGTATATGAAACCATGAATTCCACACAATCCCAGACAGTACTTTGTGGACAATGTGTAGTTGACTTCGAAAAACTGGGAGAGCCAGATATCTGGAAAAAAATCATTGCTTAATCGGTGTTAAACGACCTTAATCGTAAGTGGATCGGCATCATCACAGAGGCTTAACCTTCCATAAGAGCCATAATATTGTCGCCGGAAAGGCAAAAATGTTGAAGCGCCATTTTGGGAAATTTACACCAGAGCACTTTAAAGTTTTTTTTTTGTTTTACAATAAAGTTCATAAGTCTTCAGTACCTGGTTGGCTTTTGAAAAAAAAACTCAGACCAATGCTCTCACTGAGTTACCTGTAGCGACAAAAAGCTAAAAAAAGGCCTAAACTTGTGTCGCTTGAGTCAAACCTTCTCCCAAATTGTAAATATATTTTAGATACCTGAAGGGCCACAAAATTCTTCAGAATCAAGAGTCAGAGCATTCGATTCATAAATAAAAACTACTCAAAACTGCATATTTAACTATTTTTTGACCAAAGCGTCGCTTAAGCCCTTTTGCATTTCCAGCGTAAATACGATGGTAGGGCTGGGGGCTACTTTGAATGAAAATATGAGAGATGATTGACTGAAAGAAATGTAAGCTGGTTTGAGAGTGATTTTGTGCTTGTTTTATCTTATTGTTATCAAAGTAAGATATTCTATCAATAATGCAGAATATCGGGAAACTGTGTCAACGGTTCTAGGTTTTATTATGATGGCCCCTGCAAAGTTACGCCACTCAAATGAGCAAACGCCAAGTAATTTATTTCATGTTGTTATTTCAATTGATGTTGGCCCCTTATGACCATCAAGAAGATGTAATTATGACATGTCATTCGGTAGGAGAAGGCATAAGTAGAATAATGAGCCTATTAGCTACTGAATGACGGACTTATCCCATGGTTAGTGGCTGTAAGAACCACAGTAAAACTACAAAAATAATATCCTGTGAATTAAAAAAAACCGCATTCAATTCCTCTGACACAAACATAATGCGTACTGTTAGTAGCTCAACGTAAAAATATTCTAACAAATACTCGTATGTTAACAGCGTGGTTTTAAGAAGTAAATAATTTAGTTATAACCCGACATCTCAAGTTTCCATCCTTTATAAAAAATCTGTTCGTTATGAAATAATTTAAAAAAATTGAACCAATTAATTATTATCTTATTTTTGAATGCATATTTCATAGTTCTACAGCTCATGATAAAATTAAATTGAGAGATAGAAAGGTTGGTGTTCCGTGCAGAAAAATCTCTATAAATTGCATGGCGCCAGAGCTCATCGTTCACGAGTTTTAATTCTGCTTCAGAAAAACAAATAGGTTTCTGATCACAATTTAGGATTTATATATATTTTATAAAAGCTTTACTGGTATGTAAGTTCTTTCTTGTTTCTCCTTCGAGAAATATTGTGGATTTAGATTTGAAAGTCTCAGACAAATAGTCCTTTTCTATAAAGTTTCCGAAGGATCTGAGCGGTATTGGCCAGAGAGTGATTCGCTGTCATTTGTCACAATCAGATATATCTAAAGGATTAAATAGGAATAGCTTGATAACAGTGAGGCTTTCGCTGGAAAGCTTTGGATTTATATTTAAAGGTTTGTCGAACTCTGCGGGGCGATATAATATTTATGAAAAAGCTTCTACCATAAAAAGGTTTATTTTACATTCTGTTTTACCTCGACTTTACTTTTACCATCCATGACTTTTTAGGTGTGAGCAGACATAATTTAATGCCTCTTGTGGTAATAGCCTTGGATCACTTGGAACAACGTATACCTTCTTCATGAATAGTAACGTATTTTGTAGTAAAAATTTTTTTTTACCATGTACAAATTATGAAGAGAATTTTGTAAATTTGAAAGAGGGCAGAAAAAAGTGAAAAATCAAGGATCTTGTGACTGAACATAGAAACAGCGATTTCTAGCAAAGTAAAGGTTTCGCTTTTCAAAAAAGACAGAAAATAAGATTGTTTAAAAACGTCACGTGAAGCGACGTAGAAGCCGCCACCTGTCAGGTGCGATTTAACCACACGAAGAGTTTTGGTAAAATATACCATTTTCAACACAGAGGGAAAGCTGAAGGATATTAGTCTCTGTATGATAATATATATTCATGACTTTTCAGGACATCTTAAAACTGTGGAGACACAGAATATTTAAATATACGAGGCCTGTTCAAAAGAAAAGGTGAATTTTGAATTTTCGCGGGCTGAGTACATTCGATTATCGTTTTTTTTGTTGTTGTGTTGGTACACATATGTTTATCATATGTTAGCATTATCAGCCATTTTGGATTATTGGTTTGTTTTTGACAACTGGAAAGGTTAGTCACGTTTTTGTGTGTTGAAAAAAATGGGCTATGTAAATGTATTTATATCTACATATACTCGTATATATTTATCACATATTCAACACTGACAGACCAAACTTTGTTTTTTTTTCTTCCTCCTTATTTTTTCTTCTGTCTGTTATTTCTATGCTATGTTTTCACTTTATAATTTCCATATTTTGTAACTTTTTTTATTTTGGGTTAACCGAAACCGAACACGGCTAAAGCCGTCTAAAGCAATGCTTCGATTCAGAATGGTATTCTTTCGGCAGAGCGATACTGAGAGTAGGTATTAATCACTCTGGAACATGCCACAAATATAGTGATTATTTCATATTAATTGACTCAACTTACGGCATGAGTTTTTTTCTCCTTAACTCCTTGTGAATATTATATCATTTTTTTTTTGTACTATAAATTCGCTGGATAGGTAAAAGGGCTTTTGCAATTCTTTGGTCAAAAATGAGTTAAATATGCAGTTTTGATCAGTTTTTCTAAAAAATATTTCTGCATTGAATGCTCTGAATCTCGTTTGATTTTTGTGGCCCTTCAGCAATCTAAAATATATTTAACATTTGTTGAAAGGCTTGACTCAAGCGACACAAGTTTGGGCCCTTTTTAGCTTTCTGTCGCTTCAGGTAACTCAGTAAAATCATTGAGTTACCTGAATTAACCTTTTTTTTTAAATCCAACCAAGTAATTTTTTTAAAACAAAAAAACTTGAAAGTTCTCTGGTGTAAACTTTTCAAAATGGCGCATCAGTCCTTTTGCCTTTCCGGCCACGATATTATCATTTTAATAAAAAAAATATTAAATATGAAATAACACCAATTATTTTAAGAAATTTTTTTGCGCGCTTTGGGATTTGAACCCGTCACCCCTGCATTCGTAGTCGAGGACCTTAACTACTTGAACACGGAGGTCGACAATGTTATCAAATTGTGTTTTTTTTATTTCAAAATATTGTTCGATGTAATGTGAATAATTTAAAGGAAGGAAAAATTAAAAAAAAATTCGTGTCAAATTTGATATCCATATTTAATAACTTTCAACTGTGTATTCGTGTCACGATGGATGATTTTGCCATATTCGTTTTATTTATTGCACGACAAAGAGAAATGGGATAAATTTGATAGAGAGGTTTATTGGGAACGCTGTCATTGTAACCCAATGACCCAACCGTCTCTTTAACCTACATCTATTCGACAAAATATGCATTTATGGACTTTGTGATAAATATTAGAGTTTTTAAAATCATGCTCCTATTTTTTTACGTCGAATGCACTCAATATAAAATGCACATAACAAAATATTTATTGAAATGAAAAAATAACTTTGTAAAAGACCACAGCTTTTATTTTATTTTTTATGACTGATTGGTTTCGCTTAGCCGTAAAATCAGGGTACAAAATTAAACTAAACAAAAAATACATGGTGTGCGATTGTATATACATAAAGAGGGAGAACACAATATAAAATAAAATAGAGAACAGTGAAAAAAACAAAAGAATAACATTTAAATTAAAACAATGGAACAGAGAGAAAGAAACAGATAATATGAAATGAAAGAGGCAAAGCGTCAACTGAGAAGGTGATTACGTTCCATTTAAAAAAATGAAATAAAATCTTTGGTCTTATGCAAAGTTATGTTTTCATTATATTAAATATGTAAAACCACAAATTTATTGCTATCTACAAAAACATAAAAAAATGTTGTTTAAAAAGTACAATATAAGGTTATCAGACTGCGGCAAAGTTATTTTTACTAGAAATATGTATTTTTTAATTACCCTTCTTCTTACGGTATATTTCAAAGCTTCGTCGCTAGAAAACGACGTCACGAGCTGAAAATCTTTGACATAATAAAAAAAGCAGAAAAAAATGCGCTAATTTTACTACTCCAGAGGTCGTTTTGCTCAAGAGTTATGCCGATTTAGACCTAAGCTTAACAGGTTTTTTGCAGAAACAGCATCATAATATTTTATTAAAATAAATTAATATGGCATACATTTTAAAAGGTGTGATTTGGCGTTTACATTCCTATTGCCACGAATTCCTAAATGCGCATATTTTGTTGATATAAATATTTACTTTATTTTCTTTTGACTCTGTTTTTCCAAATGGGTATCTGAAATATTAAAACGACACGTGTCGTATAGTGACAACAACACAAACAAATAACACGATCAAATAAGTCTTTGGAGGTATAACAATATTATTACACCATATAATAATTTTATTTGGGAGAACAGACTTAAATGTGAAATTTAAAAAATGGTAACTGATGATAATCTTTTTAAATCCCTACCTACCTAATAAATTATCCATTTGTAATGTATTTTAGCAGACGCTTTTCTATATTTAAAATGGGTGGATTAAAACACATATTATTTGTTCTTGACAAGTCAAGTTATGTTTCATGATTTTTCGCGAGAACAACTAGTATTTTATATAAAACATGAAAAGATATTGAGAGACGATTATTACAAGTGCCTTGTTGGTAGGCACACTGTACAAAGTTTACTCTGGGTAGACACTTAACATAAATAACAGCCTTTCTCGGGCACCATTTGGCAATATATATCGTCTGCCAACTGATAGAAGAAATAATTTCAGATTTTGTATCTTGATATTTGGTATTTCGCAAACCTTTTCATTGTTCAATGACCTGATACGACGTTTGAATAGGAAGGTAAAGATAAATCTTTATTTATAATAAATGGTAAATTTTAAGTGTAGTCGAGACAGTCTATTTTCGTGGCTAGATTGGATGAAGAGGTTTAACGACATGGTTAAACATGTATTACGACTGCTTTAGCAAATCAAACTGAGCGATCGCTAATTTGAACTGATTTATCGGACAATATTGGTGACATTAACGGGACTGAGGGCCATAATCAAAACCAATTATCTGTATGGTAATGTATGATAATAATCATAATATTTGGATAATTTTTATAGCGCCGTTTTTGTGAAAAATCACATCAAAGGCGCTGTACAAATTTAAATTCCTAGGATGCATCTTATTACTAACTATCTACAATCTATGGCGTATTTATATTTATGTATTCTATGTACAGGAATAATTTACTTGCTTTTTAAGTCAATACAGATAAACACAATTATATTATTGAAATTGGAATTAACATTTATATGTGTATAGTATATATAGTGTATATGTATATAGTGCGGGCGGCCGTCCTCGCCGGACGTGTCGACGGCTGCGATACGCTGTCGATAGTAATGATGCAGTCCTTTTTCGTAGTTTTAAAGGACAACAGTGAATAAATGTGTCAGTGGTTTACGAGTAATATGTAAAACAATGTATTATGTTATATAAATACGCATCTTACGTATGTTATAAGTTATAAAACTGTGAAGACATGCCGGTACGGTTAAAAGTGTTAATATGTGGAGATGTGACGCACCCGCGCCCCGCTGCACCCTCGCTTACCCTCAACACCCGCAAGAGAGATCATCTGTGAACCCTGCACCCCTGCCGCCCCCCTCTTTACCGCTCCTGCCCGCCCTGCTCGCTGCCAACGGCCACATGGTTGACAGATTGATATTGCAGTCAAGTGTCAGCCATGAAATAACTACGCCTGGAAGGACGACATCGGATATCGGACTGAACCCGGACCCTTTTTTTTGTTTTGTTTTTTGTCAGTTTGTGATTAAACTATTTGTGTGAGACAATTTATACTAAAACAATTTGAAGTTTCTAGTTATAGTTTGGACAGCATTGGACAGTTTAATTGGCGTTAAGATTAAGTGTAATATTACATATTATTTTATTGTATCTATTTGTGTATAGTTATTGTCATAGTGTATTTTTTAAATGTAATGTTTAGCTTAGTCAAGTAGTGACGTTTAAGAGGAAGGGCATGGCCGAAACAGGTGGCGATGAGGTTCGCTATCCATCACACCGCCAACCCTTCGGTGGCGCAAAGAAGAGGACGGAACGTGAACAATGTCGAATTGGCACGTGGAATGTGAGAGGAGGAATGGAAAGGAAAGGAAGATGAATGAACTATGTGATATAATGATGGCTAAATGTTTGGATGTACTCTGTCTAACAGAGAGTATGAAAAAAGAGAGCGGTACAGTGCAACATAATGACACGCTCGTCATCTGGTCCGGGCGACCAGAAACAGAGAGGGCTTGTCAAGGTGTTGCAGCGTTACTGTCTCCTAGAATGGCTAAATGTATGTTGCAGTATGAATGTGTAAGTGCGAGAATAATGTGGATCCGGTTCAAAATCGGGTTGACAAGGGTGTTTCTTGTCATTGGTTATGCTCCTGTCAATTCTGAATGCGACGAAGTGAAAGATGCTTTTTGGACTAGTGTGAATGATGTAATGAGGCTTAAAAAAATACGAATGAAAGGATTATTATGGCAGGGGACTTGAATGGGTGGGTGGGAATCAGACGAGACGGGTTTGAGTCGGCTTTAGGTATGTTTGGGGATAAAAAGAACGAATGATAACGGTAAAAGAATACTCGAAGTATGCTTAGAGTGGAACCTGTTTGTATCGAATACTTTCTTTGATCATAAAGGTATCCACCAATATACGTGGGAAAGGGGAAATGAAAGGTCAATTATCGATTTTGTAGTAATTGACTCTAGGTTGAGAGCCAATACCGTGGACACGAGAGTTTACAGAGGAGCTGAGGTTGAATCTGACCACTTCTTGGTAGTTTCTAGATTAAACCTCTTTCGCGGCTGGCGAACTAAAGTGAAAACGGTGTCGACTCCAACAAGAGTCAAAATAGAAAACTGCAAAACGATAATGTGAGAAGTAAGTATGAGAAATGTATGGATACAAGATTGAATGAGAAGGGAATGGATGGTCTAAGCATAGAGGAAACATGGAACCATATAAAAAGTGAGTCTATGCGAATCTGCTAGAGAGGTTTGCGGAATAAGCACGCAAGGTAGGAAGAAAGGTGACGCATGGTGGGATGACGAGATTAAAGCACTGGTCTCAGAGAAGAAGAAAGCATGGTTATATCTGATAGCGACTGGCAGTGCTTCTAGCGCGGAGAGGGATCGAGCGAAAGAAGCATACAAGGAATGCAAAGAAAAGAGTAAGTGTTGGAGTGAAAGAACGAAAGAAACGCCTGGAAGAAGAAGAGGGAATAAAAATGACAAATCACTCTCCAAGAAAACATTAAATTGTTTTGGAAGGAGGTCAAGAGGTCCCGAAACGGCCCAGAAAGCGGATGCGTGAAAGTTGTAAAATCGAAAGATGGAAAAATGTTGACAAATGAGGAAGAAATAAAAAGAAAGATGGATGAAATATTTCGAAGAGGTTTTTGAAAGCACCCCAAGCGACAGTGTTCCCAGTGTCGAATCAGGTATGAATGATGATGAAGTGAATGTTGTCGAAATCAGCATGGATGAAATAAAAAAGATCGATTAAATGCATGAAGAATGGTAAAGCTGTTGGATTCGACAATCTCGCTGCTGAATACTTTAAAGGAGATAGCCGTGTAGTTCTCACATGGCTTTGCAAACTTTTTAACCAGTGTTTAGAGGAGGGTTACACGCCATTAGATTGGAGAAGGGCTGTGATCATGCCTCTGTACAAAGGTAAAGGGTCACGCATGGAATGTGGGAACCATAGGGCTATAAGCTTACTAAGTTCAGTTGGCAAGCTGTATGGTAGAATATTGATTGAAAGGGTAAGAATGAAAACAAAGACAAAATTTGGGACATTCAAGGTGCTTTCATGAGTGGAAGGGGGTGCATGGATCAAATTTTCTCATTGCGGATGCTTACAGAGAAGTTTTTGGCAAAAAACCAGAAACTTTTCTGTGCTTTTGTCGATTTGCAAAAGGCGTATGATCGAGTTGATAGGGACAAATTGTGGAAGGTATTATCCATGTATGGAGTTAACACAAATCTTATACAGGCAATCGCGTCCTTGTACGAGGGAAGCGTTGCATGTGTTAGAGTGAACGGTGATTTTACGAAGTGGTTTAACATCACAAAAGGTGTAAAACAAGGCTGTGTAATGTCACCGTGGTTGTTCAATTTGTACATGGATAATTGTATGCAAGAATTGAAAGGTGTGGGCTTGGGCGCGAAAATGAACAATGTGAAAGTATGTTGCCTATTGTATGCGGATGATGCGGTGCTGATTGCTGACAAT
This sequence comes from Drusus annulatus, assembly GCA_022651775.1. Taxonomy (NCBI): domain Eukaryota; kingdom Metazoa; phylum Arthropoda; class Insecta; order Trichoptera; family Limnephilidae; genus Drusus; species Drusus annulatus. Next base: position 316,820 of record JAGWCC010000534.1, on the reverse strand, counting down.
ATGGAAGATCTACAGTTTCTCGTGTCTAGGATGAACCAAGTATGTATGCAAAATGAGTTGATGATGAATGTAAGTAAGTCCAAAGTGATGGTGTTTGAAAGAGAGAGTACGAGAACAGCGTGCAATATAGTTGTGAATGATGAATACTTGGAGCAAGTGGATGAGTTCGTGTATTTAGGAAGTATGTTTACAAGAGACGGAAAGGCTGATAAGGATATTGAAAGAAGGGTGAATGCAGGAAACTCCATTAATGGAGGACTGAACGCTGTTGGGGCAAATAAGAAATTGTCCAAAGAAGCGAAGCTAGCAGTCCACAATGGAGTGCTTATACCAACCCTGATGTATGGCAGTGAGGCATGGAACTGGCAGAGGAAGGATGAAAGTAGACTGAATGCTGTGGAAATGAGATCTTTGAGACGGATGTGCGGTAAAACCATGTATGACCGTATTACAAATGTGGATATCCGGAAAGAATGCAAGGCTGATGTGAGCGTAATGGATAGGATTAATAAAGGGACGCTTAGATGGTTTGGGCATGTAGAGCGAATGAACGAAGAAAGGAGTGTGAAAAGAATATATGATGCGAAAGTGAATGGAAGAAGAAGTCGAGGACGCCCGAGAAAGACATGGCACGATCAAGTAAATCAAATACTTGAATCGGGTCGTGTGAAGAGTCAGAATAACAGAAGAGTATGTATGAGACGATGTATGAATGTAAATGAAGCAAGAAGTGTGTGCCAAGACAGAGTTGTATGGCGGTCCGTCCTCTCTGCCTACCCTTGCGGGGAAACGGCGTGATGGTTAGTTAGTTAGTTAGTTAGGAATTAACATTAAAGCATTAATTCTTATTTATTATTAAATAATATTAATAATCTAAAACACAAATATGAAACAGAAAAAAAACCATAAACTTTAAAAAAAACAATGATCATGACCGAGACTCGAACGCGAAACCTCTACTCTATCCGGAAGTAACACTCTGCTAATTATGCTATCAAGGCCTCATAAGAAAGCGGCATTTTAAAACAATCTCATACTTCTATCGAAAATTATTACTATTTGAATTTATTCCGACTTTCAGCTGCCATCTTTTGGTGATATCCAAAGTTCTACCCGAACACATATTGAATATCTAGATGGTATGGCAACCTAAAATCGGAAGAAATTCAATAATTTTCAATAGAAGTATGAGATCATTTAAAAATGTCACTTTCTAATGAGGCCTTGACGGCTTAATTGACAGAGTGTTACTCCCGAGTCTCGGTCAAAACCATTGTTTATTTTAGTTTCTGGCTTTTATCTGTTTCATATTTGTGTTTTAGATTTTAAATATTATTTAAATAATTAAAAATTACATAAGTTATTTCTAGTTTGGAGAAAACACACAGTTTGGACTTAAGAGGACATGATATTGGCAAAATTGTAGTTATTATAGGTGATTCTATAAATTATTTTGTTTTTATTTTTTATTTTGTTTCCTAGTTATTTGTTCATTTTTATTTTCTCTAATTCCATATCGATTCATTTTTATCAGTCGTTTACATTTTTGTATAACGTATTCCAATGACTCAAGTGGCTTTCTTTTTAATTAAAGCAACATCGGTATTTTATTTTTCTTCATTGCCAAGACGGGATCTCCTCCCTTATAACTTTGTTTCAGGCGCCAACTAAAGAAATTCTGAGAAAAATGTTTCAAAGAGCCTTGAGGTCTATTGCCAGTGCAGAAAAAAAAATGTAGTAGTTTTATTCTCGTCTCATTTATTTATAATACGTCTTATTTTGATATTAAGAATAATGCTTAAATAAATCTCAATTGGCCCATTACGATAAGTTTTGCCAACATTGAATAGCCGCCTTTCCAAATATGGACTAATTATATTTACATCAGTTATAAACCCTTGCCAAAAAATATGTTTTGTTCCATTTAAAATATGGAATAATATTTGCGAAAATACTTTATAGGTAAGTACTATATTGGGTAGGTAAGGATTTGAAAAGGTTATTTTTGTTAATTTCAATTAACATTAGTTTTAAATTAGAAAATTTCTTATTTGTGAAAACGTACGTACGCACAAATAAAATCATTTATAGTCTATTATTTTTGTAATTGAGTTTTGCATAGAGTTGATAAATAGAAAGGCAATTAACTATTCATTTTTTAAATCCATCGAATTAAAAATAAACCAAAAATCCATTCTCAATTGGGTGAATAGTGCAAATACCAACTGCTCCTAACCACCTGGAGCCAGAGGAACTATAGCATCCCCAATTTGGGGGTATGTCGTGAGACTGAAGGTAGTGTGAAGAGAAAAGAGATGAAGAAAAGGAAGTCATCAAACACGGCTAATGCCATTTCAAGCAATGTTTTGATTCTTAATGGTGGTCTTTCACTAGAGCGATATTTAGAGTATCTATCACTCTGATTATCTACTTATAATGTATGTTAACAGATGTTATTCAATATTTGAAACGGAAATAATATTTTTCTGGCCATTCAAGTAACATCCCGTGATTTTTCACGGGTAATAACTAGTTAAAATTAATATTAAATGTTTACAATGTTCTAAAATCGAACTTCAGTTTATTTTCTCTTCAATCACAGTTATTTAGTTATAAAAATGGTATTAATTTATCAAATAATAAAAATACAAATATAAAAATAAAATCGTTATTGGCACAACCAAGAGACCATCCATTATCCGGGCGTCTGTTCTAACCCCTGATCTATCGAACCAATTATCACACCTGTCGTGTTTCTGCAATTTATTAGGTACTTTTAAAAATATTCGTCAATACAAAAATTATATATTTTTGTGATTTGTCCAGGTTGAATTAACAAGCAATTTTCTTGTCTATGTATTTTTTTTTACAAACGATTTGATTGTTATTAATATTGTTTCAGTAACCAACACCACCAAAGAGGACAATGCTTCATAAATCTTGTCAGAAAAAAGTTATATAAATTAAATTAGGTATATAATTTTAAGATATATTTCAACCTTCAACTTCCCCCTCTTCTTCCTCTGTTCACTCCCTTCAACTTCATAACACACGCCTAATGACAAGATATCGCTGGTTTTGGGTCATTGCGGTAGTCACAAAAAAAACCTTAAAAATTTTATGGACTGCGATTTCGACTAAGCAACACCAAATTTAATATCTAATGCTTATTTTTAAGAAATCAATTTTCATATCAAGTACCTACTTTAATGGAACTAAGGTCAATTGCTACTTAACATTAAATATAGCTAAAAACCTTTTATTGCCTGCCATTAACCCACTTCTGGCAACATTTATTAAACCTTCGTTGAACCGAGAAGCAAACATCTTTTGTCAGCTTCGGGAATTTGATTCAGGAATGTGTTCAGAAACATCGAAAGAGAGATAGATTTCTTTGCAATTTCGAAGGTTCCTTCTGTATACATATTCCTTAATGTGTGATTATCAACTCTCGGAACTGAAAATTATACAAAAGCTTTATTATCGTACAGAATAATGACCGGATATAATGGAAACGATTTTTGCGTTACAGCGAGGGCAAATAAATATATTTATTTGTTAAGTTTCATTGGGTTTATTCATACTTAAAAATGAAATATTATAATTTGATATATATTAGGTGCACAACTTTGCTTCCGTTTTCTTATAAATGGCTTTTGCGGAGAGTAGTGGTCGAAATAAATAAAAAAAAAATGCCACGATCATTGAGAGTGACTCAACAACCAATTTCAAAACGCCCCAAAGCCATTGAAATAATTCAGAAGCAAGGATTTTGGGTTCCGTACAAGTTAAAACCGAGAGACGTTGAACGGCGTTTGTTTGCTTGTGAACAGTTGCTTGAAAGGCAAAGACGGAAGGGATTTCTGCATCGCATTGTGACTGGGGACGAAACATTGTTTTATTACGATAACCCCAAGCGCAGAGAATAATGGGGATTTCCCGGCCATACTTCCACGTCAACGGCCAAACCGAATATTCATAGCTCCAAGGTCATGCTCTGTTATTGGTGGGACCAGCTCGGTGTAGTGTATTACGAAATGTTAAAACCGACTGAAACAATCATAAAGGATAGTTTTTAGAATTAAATTAATGCATTTGAGCTGAGCATTGAAAGACAAACACCCGCAATACAACGAGAGACACGATAAAGTGATTTTTCCGCATGACAATGCTCGACCCCATGTTGCGAAAGTGATCAAGACATACTTGGAAACGTTGAAATGGGAAGTTCTACCCCACCTGCCGTATTTTTCAGACGTTGCTCCCTCGGACTAACACTTGTTTCGATCAATGGCACACGACCTGGTTGACTAGCACTTCTGGTCTTATGAAGTAGCAACAAATTGGGTCGATTCGTGGATCGTTTCAAAAGATGACCAGTTTTTTTAACGCGGGATTCATATACGAAAATCATATCATTCAAAATAGAAGGGTTGCCTGAAAAACACCATCTAAACAATCGGATGTTTTTTTTAAATTTTACAGTATCTTTTCTCCATCATCTTCAATTTTCAAAATTAGGCCACCATAATTCCACTCTCTCCGGGCAGTTGCGACTTTAGCGTAATTTTCATGCAAAAAGAAAAAATTCTGGCTCATCTAAATTTTAAACAGTTTTTTTGGAAATTGCATAGTTTTCAGAAATTATGTTTCTTAAGTGCGTGAAATTGAAATAAAAATCGATGGTTAATTTTTACTTTCCATAATAATTCTATGGCATTTTTAACTTAATTCAAATGAGTTTTAAGGGCACAGGTCTTAATCCTTGACTGGTATACACGGGTCAAAAAAGAACCGGAATAAACTTTGAACTTTAATAATTCGAAAGGATATATTTGGTATTTAAATCTAAAAGTAAAAAAAAATGTATTTAATTTTTATTAAAATATTATCAATCGCTAAGCGACCATTCAAAAGCAAAATTTGAAAAATTATTAATTATTTTAAAACATACATATTATTATTTTATAAAATATTTTCTTTAAGTTTAACTAGGTGGATCTTGCTTTGTCTCTTGAATTTATTGAAAAGGTGTCCTTGTATTGTTTCTATGAGTGTATTGAGTCAATATAATGGACATCTGCTTCCATGAGTTGTTTATGTAATTTAACTAGCTGGATCTTGCTATCTCTCTTGAATTTACTAAAAAGGTTTCCCTGTATTGTGTCTGTGAGGGTAATAGGTTGATTACATGAGCACCTGCTTCAAGGAGTTGCTTATGTAAATTTAACGTCCATTTTAATTTTTAGGTTTTTTACTTTTATTTAAACAATAATTATTATTAATTTAAATTTTTAAAAAACAGTTTTTAGTTAAAAGCTCTGCGATGTAAGAAAAAAAAAAATTAAAATGGAGTTCTACAAAATAAACTTTAAAACCATAAATAAATTAACGTCCATTTATTTTTATTTTTAAACCGAAAAAAACATTTTTCTCCAGGGAAAAGAATACTATTGTGGAAAGGCCTCTGAAGAAAATGGTGATAATATAGCAACCATAAAGCCTTTTCTATCAGGAAAATTGAAAGAAATGTCTCAAAAAATGCTACCTGCATTCAAATACATCCAAATGAAATGGGATTCTAAAATATCAAGGGTTAAAAGTTTTCCCATAATGTTCATGAGCACCAGCAGTTTTTTTTTACTCACCACAATTTAACACGTTAACATCATGAAATAAATAGTACACTAAGAAAATATTTTATATCGATTACGGCCCTCTACGATCGACAAAACCGAATTTTCCAGCAAGAATAAGTTGAGTACTCGTCGCTTTCCCAATTTACGTAAACCTTTAGCGCAGGTCTGATCGTTCGATGAGGTCTACCATGTAATTAAATCGGTCCTCGGTTTGTGGAGATAATTACAGCAATTTCCCATTACGTCCTCCCCTGGCTGTATTGATGGATTATTTTAAACACGCGAAATGAAGAAACTTCATGAAACATTTTTGTAAGTTTGAGAGGAAACTGATACTGGACAGCATTGTTAATTTGCTTTTTTATGTGATTTATACACAAGAATTCCTCAGGGCTGCCGTGGGCCAGTGGAACTTTGGCATGCTCAAGGGGAAGAAGACGGGAAAGAGAAGTGTTTGGGAAGTACCTTAGCAATTCAAGCTTAGTCACTAAACACGGTTTAAACCAAATACCAGTCATGAATAAATCGTTAAAACTTGCGGCGTACGTATATAAATTTTATATAATCAATTTGTGTTTTTGCACATTTTAATTAAAATAAAATAATATGTGATATATTTGCGGAACTTTGCAGAGTGGTAGATACGCTCAGTATTGCTCTGGTAAATGATCACCATTCAGAATCGAAACGTTGCTTGAAACGGCTTTCACCGTGTTTGGTGACCTGAGCTGAAAAGCCAGGTACCTCCCAACCGTCCTCTCTCCATCTCTTTCCATTATCCGCTCCCTTTAGCCACACAACACAACCTCGATTGAGGATGTCATAGTCCCACTGAATTCAGAGGGTTGGGATCAATTGGGACTCGTGTGCGGCATTCGCTTAAAAATACATAAAGTATTCCGTTAATTTATATTACATATCCGTAAAAAATCTTTAATCTCTTCTTATTTCCGGAATTTCCAAATATGTACTTACTTACAAAACCACCTGATTTCCCGGGAATGTCTTTTAGTTACTGTCTGTTTTGTGCCTTGATTCGGGGGATGTTGAGCATACAGATGTTATCTCAACAAATTAGTTCGGGGTAAAATAGGAAATTTAAAATATCAAACAATGGGCGAATTATTTCAGGTTAAGAAGTTTCTTAAAATCTTCCGGAAATAAGCAGAGGTCTTTGAAATGTTATCTTGTAGATGGAAAATGCTATTTATTTGAATATTTTTAAAACAGCTTGAGAATATTCATTTAACATTGTGAGTGAGGATGATAACAATTTTGGAAGCTTTAAGAGGGAGAGAGAGAGCTGACGATATTATGAAGATTTGCTAAAATTGTTATAATTTTGGTCGTATGTTTCACCCTTATCGCATTTTGTAAACAATTCCGCCAAAAGTTTATTGTTACTTAGAATGGGTTAGTTCTTGGTATCCGCTCGTCTGAACTTGCAAACGAACATTCCCGAAAAAATATTGACCGACTTCGTGTTTCACTAGATTTGGATTTTTTCCTATAATTTGGGGGAATTTCCCTTGAGACTCCTTATATTGCCGATTTATTATTATTTTTTAAAAATATTATATGAGCAGCCTTAGAACAGGTGGATAAATTCTATGCTTAATAGAGTTTGATTGGAGAGGTAAATTTTGATGTTTGTGTGGAGTTGACACTAAAATCTATGTTTAATTTTTTTTTAAATATACATATATGTATATATCAATAAAGGTAACAAAATTATATTAAAATCTGCTACATCTCTATATGGAGTGAAGATAAGATGTATTAAACATATAAAAAAATATAATAAAGATCTCATAAAAACAGTTGTTCACTAAATACATTATGAGATGAATGATATACAAATATTGTAGATTCATGCATAGTGAAAAAAAGAAACCAAACATGTATGTACACCTCACATATAGACAAGGTAGTACATATCCGAAGGAGTTATATGAGTACAAGCTGAAGTAGTGTGACGCATTATATATGATATAATAACGCAAATAATGTTAGCAATGAAAAACAAAAAGATAATATATAAGCTAGTTATAAAATAGTTGAATTGGCAAGTGTAAAAATGTATGTAAACGAATACTATATTTAAGATTATGTAAATCGTTATGTACCTAACGGTCACTCTTGTACGTACATCAAGAGGTAATGACTGAACTGTGCATCCAAATACATCTAAGGTAGATGCAGCTTCATTGCATAATTCCATCGCTTTATATATTGGCGTGTTTTCGTACGAGGAAGTTCTGACTTTCGGTGTGCAAAACGTCACATGATGCCTCGCACGAATGCACTTACTTGGGGCAAACAAGTTGATCTACTTTAGTATATATGGGTTATAAATACCTCCAGAAATTCTCCAAAACTATAAAAATGTTTACCCAAAAACATCTTCCGGCGGGCTTACAAGGTGTGAAAATCTAGCATTCCACATAAAAATAACGAAGGGAATGAAAATGGGTAGTATGTATACTCCCTCATGTATAAGTAACGCATAAACCTCTTTTACACTTTTCCTATTTCGAGGATATGGTTACGTTCTGAAAGAGCCCATATAATAGAACTGTAATAATATATAGAGGAGAAAAGTAATGCGGTTGTATAATAAAATATAATAATATGTTAATTCTCTTTAAACTTGATGTGACATGTTAACATCCCATTATAATTCAATGAGTATGAAGACTGAACGCCGGGATATTGTGCACCAGTGATTTTAACAAAGCAAACTTATATTGGAGGAGATACGCAGCGCTAAAATGTTGAAAATATGACGATAAATAAAATAAATATTATCCCAAAAAGAAAACTAAATGCACCCTAATGTAACATTTAAATATAATCTAAAAAACTATAGTTAAATGGTTATGTTCCTTAATTAAGATAAAACATATTTGGTAGAACCTGCAGATAAGCCTACACGTGGCAGCTTTGCACGGCATGTAATATTATAATATCTTTAAAAAAATCATACTTAAGAACTTAATTGTTTTTTTAATAATTCAGGATCAAAAAGAAAGAAATTCAGAGATTTTTTCAGAGTCGCAGAGAATGTGTAGATATTCATGATTGTTATAATTGTTACATTACGCTCGACAGAATTAGAAAAAATGTGAAATGCATATTAACAATCATTATTTTAAAAAATTGGATCTTTACTAAAATTATGTTGATTGGATTTAAATAAAAACACATTACAATGAACAGGAAGGATTTGAATGATTCACCACTTGAGGTTCACCCGGAACATTTTCATATTAAAATATTTAAAACTTGTCTATTCCCTTTACTAAGATACAACATTTGAGACATCACCCAAAAAATCACCTTCTCGTCACCTCCAAATTTTCCCGCATAGAACCTCCAAAGACGGTCACCTCGAGCGTAATGCTCCTTCTGACTTTGAAACTAACGAACAAAAAGTACATTTGGCAAATGATGCCTTCCTGCCACAGATAAATAATTTTACCACTCTTCAGGTTATAATTCTTGGTTAGTTTATATAGCGGAATTTTTATGAAATATCACCTCATGGTAGTCAGGATAATTAAGGAAAGAACTGCGTAACATTATTATTACAGTACTGTTGACGGCCCCTTTTTCATCCAAATAAATTTCTGTAGATTTAAACATTTGTGATTTTAAAATAAAATAAGAAAAAAAAAAGCATGAATATTTTTTTATAATTTTAATACAATAATTTTCACGCATGACACTTTCGTTACAAATCATGTTTTTTTTCTATTACATACGATTTGATAAGATTTGAAAAAATCTTAAATGTTGAATTATGTTACGAACAAAATGTGCGTTGTTGTTTTTAGGTTATTTAAAAAAGTTTGAAATTGCTGTCGTACTATGATTTTTTTATAAAGTAAAAAATGCAATCTTAAATATTGTTATGGCAAGGCAAATAACTTCTTTTTTTTGCCATAGGAGGTTTGCCAAATAATTTAAAATACACGTAATAAAATAGGAACTTAGTGCTAAAGTTAAGTATGCAGAAAATTGCGTTACACGTTTTACAAATTTTATGATTTTTTACCTGGGTACTCGTAGTTCTTATTTTATAACGTGTATTCATATTACCTAGGTAGGTAGATGCCTTAAAAAAAATAAACAAATTAATGTGATTCGTGACGGCATTAAAAACTATATTTTTTGTTCAATGGGAAGTGATTATAACTAATTGAAAATAACCAAATTCCAAAATTATAAACATTTTATATAAATGAGGTTTTTACAGAAATAGAAGCCATTTTCATTATTTATTCCCTTGGGAATAAATAACAAAAAGTCTAATTTTCAAGGGTCATTCGAGCAATCGCAGATGAAGAAGCATGCCGCAGTCAAATCACTAGAATATTCTCAGACGCTGCACGTATTAGATAGTTCGCACAGGTCACAGCCACTTTGCACAAACATTATGTGTTAGTATAAAAATGTTACAAACCGGAATGTACGGTATTTTTTTTCATATCAATTTAAAAAATTGTACACAGGAACAACAGGGTCGATGAAATTCTCGAATAGGAACAGTGTTCCGGATTGCTCTTCTTAAATTCAAGCACTGTTTAAATCTCGTGCATAATCTGTGGTGTATTTACATTTATTGAAGGTTTTCAAGTTTTCGCTCACACATGTTGTAGCAAAGGGCGAACACAGAAGAAACTATAAACCCTCCCAGCGGTGCATCTATGTTGACTTGCTGTCTCCTCTAATAGCAGTGAATTTGTTTAGGAAATTAAATAAAGGTAGATGTTGTTTTAGCAAGTTTAAAAAATATCTTCTCACGTTTGTAAACGGATAAATTCAAATTATGAACACCAGATAAATAAATATATGCATTAAAAAGATATGTCTATTTTCTAAATTATATCTCATGAATTACCCTGTTAAGTGATTATTTCGTAATGTAATAGTTATTATATATATATATATAATTTAAGTATAATATATTAAATAAACAGTGACAAAGAGACAAATCATTAAGGTTGTTATGGAGTCTCATTTAAACGAAAGGTTCTTAATACTGGAGTATAGAAGGAAGTTCTATTTATTCCTACAGCTGCATCTCTTACCTTGACTAAGGGTAAGAGTCTGATTAGTAATTTAAAAATATCTGAAGGTAGTCAATCTTAAAAGTGTTTTAAATTGTTTCTATAAGGCGAGGGCATAATGGGATGGCATATCTAAAACTGTCACCGCTATTTTGAAGTTAAAGATTAAATATTGTACTTATTAAGAGATTAATCCGTCACATTGTTGATAATATGAACAGAAATGTTTTCTAGTGGTAAGGTTATCTGTCAAAAGAGTGGAGAGGTCGGGTGTCACACGCAGGATTTAGCATCCGGAACGTCGGATAATAAGATTTGAATCTCTCACGTTGTGGTGAAGGTAAGCACTAATCACGTTTAACGAGGTGGAATTTGATGATATCACATATATACGAATATCTTCTTCATTTTACACGGAATTCAGAGAGCTTTCAGAAATACATTAAAGTGAAAATGCTTTCGTATTCAATTGGGTATAAGGGTATTATTTGTTTGCCTCTCTTATTTACTACCTTTAGGCGGTTTCGTTGTAGGGGAAGTTAAGAAGCTATAACTTTCTGTCAACTCATCAATCTCAAATTAAGTCAATATTGATTTACGGAGGAGACTTTCGTGGGAACCTATCAGTACTGATACATTGCATTATATACTAAGGACCAAACTAACTTTCAGACAAAATTGTTAAGGACATCTTGATGAACAAATCAGCAACGTCATCAGCATCGAAAGGTAGAAGGTAGCCTTGCAATTAAGTTCGGAGTTTGCGATTAACTCAAAGTATTAACCCCTATCGATTTAAATAATATGTAACGTTAGATTATGTGTGCTGGAATAATTTGATAATTTTATTTGTTTATTTCTGACAGTTAATATATTTTATGAAAACGTTAATAATAATTTTGCTTTTATTATGAAAGAATGGCTATTTTTATTTAAATACAAACAAAAAATACGTTAATAGAAATACATTTCTTGTATTAAATTATAATTAACTTTAAAGCTTTATGCGTTTTATTTTGATATTAATTATTGAAATAATATCAACAATCTTCTTACGTAAATATAAAACAGAAAAAGTCAGAAACCAAAAACATCCAGAAACCAAAGACGCCATCTAGGTATACAATATGTGTTCGAGTAGAGCTTTGTATACCATACAAAGATGGCAGCTTATATCGGCAGAAATTAAAAAATATATATATTTTTAATTTTCATCGAAGTATGAGATAGTTTAAAATGCCGATTTCTAATAAGGTTCGTGAAGCTCAATTGGGAGAGGCGTTACTCCCGGATAGAGTAGAGGTTCCGGGTTCGAGTCTCGGTCGCGATCGTTATTTTTTTTAGTTTCTGGCTTTTTCTGTTTCATATTTACGTTAAAGATTATTGATATAATATAATTTCAATAATTCAAAACAAATAATTTGAAACATTTTTCTAAGAAAAGATTTGAAAAAAAGTGAACAGTTCAAATTGTTTACGCAATGAAGCGTGTACGCAGTAGGCCTAATGCAACGGAAAAAATAATGGTGCTAGAGAATATTTACCAAATTATCAAACAAAAAACAACAATTAAATAAAATCAGTGCTTACTTCGTAAAAAAATGTCAAAGTTCATGTCATTTTTCAATAATTTCGTTAATATTATGATGTTTTATTAAGAATTAACGTCAAATGATTGATTAATGGGCAAAGTTTGGTCGTTATAAAACATAGAGTCTCAAGTTTCATAATATTATATTTCACTGTTCAGGAAGGAAGTTACAAATGTGGCAGTTTCGTTGACGAATTAATGCGTTATTTTTAATTCAAAGGCATTATTTTGATTTAATAATGTACGTGAATTAAAACTTTAACCTTCGCGTGAAATTTCTGTCATGCCTGGCACGAGACGCATTACCCGTTACGCCGTCATTATAATATTTTATAAAATTTAGCGCTCCGACGTGTGAAGGTTAATTTTAATTAATTTCACAATTTACGATCCGATGGATAAGTTGGAAGCTAAACAGCTTTGTAATAGATATATTAAATTATTTGTATTTAAGTTTACTCATTAAATCGTTGCTACGCAATCAAGAAACCTTACAAATAACGGTAAGCAATAACAAATTAATGATTCAATTTAATATCACGAACGTAAATGTTGGTATGAAATGTAATACACCTAATGGTGAGAGATCGCCTTTCAGGATTTTAACTTAGTTTTAGCAATGTTTAATGACTACGTCTGAATAACCAGTGCTCTCAACCTTCCTCCCTCTTTTCTATTTTTTATCTCCCACCTTAACTCCTCACAACGTTCCTCAAATGGAAATGCCATTTTTCTTGGGGTTCCGAGTGGTGATAGACTACTTAAAAAATTAAGCCCCTTTTAGCAACCCACCAAGAAAAACAAGTCTCATTTTAATGAAAAACAACAAACTCATGCTTTTTATCAAGTATAATAAATTGTTATCAATATAATATGTCGGTAAATGATTTAAAATGTCGAAATACGATTTAATGCTTGCTAGCTTCGATCGTTGGCAATACTTGGACATCAACGAACAAAACATTGAATCATATTTCAGAATAGCACTACTGAAAAACACTGATTAAGTTAGGTAAATAAATCTCGGCATTGTTCATAATTTTTGGTCACTATATTATATTGATTCATTTTTCAGGCATTTTAACACTAACAGATTCTTCCTCAATTTTCATATTTAACCTCAATAATAAACCGATTCGGCTGCAAAAAAATATTGACTTGGACGGTCGAGTGAAAAACTTATCTACCAACCTGGTGAAATGTCTCGTGTTGTGGATATTATACTCGTAATATAATTTTCCAAACAGCAGTGGATAATGTTAATTGTGTGTTTATAAGTTATGTGTTTACGATTCTATGTAATAAAATAAATTTTCCCCGCACTTTATTCCCCTCTTGTAAATTTAGCTATAAGAACTTATATTATGTAATTCTCACAGAAGATTACTATAACTTTACTTAACCCATTATTCCAAGCTTCAAGGCGATGCAATTCAAGATAGTACAAAATCATGTTTTTTTTTGTTTGAAAATTTGATCGTCTGAAAACATGATAGGTGCTTTAATTAAATATTGCAACTAGAATATAAATATGTTGGCTTTTTTTGATCGCACATTTTTAACCAAGTCTTTTTATAATGCCTAGAAAAAAACAAAGTTTCAAGCCTGTGAAAATTTTGTAAAATCTTCTACTTCAACCTTTTTTCAGATTCGTTTCCATTGCACAATAAGGAAAACAACATTTAAATACTTGGGCCTGAGCTTCACAAAATAAAATAAAACATGGTTTTAAGCGATATTAAAAAAAAAACCACAACTAGCAGCTGGTGTCAAGTGGATTCAAGATTTGGCTTAATTGGATCGCCTTGACTTCTTTTCCTCTTATATTCAATCCTTTAAAATTTTCTGTTATTAAATGTGATACCAAAATGGAATATATTAAATATTAATTAATTAAAATCTTAAAGCACCCTCCCACCTTTGTTAACGAATTTCTGAACCGAATTCACTTTTCTTCATCGGTTGGATGTTTGGATAACGCGAGGACCTAACTCACGTATCTTTTGATATTATAATGAAATCTAATCATTATATCAAAAGATACGTGAGATTTTACTGAAATTCAGTGGGAAAATACTTTATAAACTTTTCCATTAGGGATGGGGTAGGAACAAAGTTAGGAGCAAATTTTGGTTATACGCAATGATATGTTTCTTTCTAGTTAGGATGGCGCGTAGTTGTCAAGGAAATTTCCTTAATAGAATTTGTATTCAAACCGTAATAGAAAAATAAAAAAATGTGTGAATAGATTTTTTTTTAAATATCCACTATTTTGTCTCTTAACCGTTTTAGTTTTGAGAAGCGTTATCGCACTCTTTGAATGTCCCCCCTTAATTGAAAGGAGGGCCATTGCGTTGTAAAAGTCAGTATGTAAAAAAAAAAGAATATTGAAAATTTACGTAATTTTTGGAAAATTACATTTTACATCAAGCACTATAAGCACATTCGAAAAATATGGCGCGTAACTAAAAATATATTCTTAAACGCCTTTTCCACACAACACAGAATTCCGGGACATAATTTAGCATGATGTTTTAATAATAATACTAATATTTGGATATTTTTATAGCGACGTATTTGTAAAAAATACCTTAAAGGTCAGCACTAAAAAACACACACTCTTTGGCTTTCTAATATAAGCCATACTACAAATGATTTGTCTGTTAGTTCTATATGGGTAGTTTGGAAAATATCTATGGTTTCCAGTAAATATAATTCTTAAAAAGTAACCTTTCGAATTCTTTATGAAATGCATACTGAAATTTTAGGTAAAACGTTTGAAAATGGCTGCGCTGGTTTTCAAACTGCACCTTTTACTGACATTTTGGTATGTTTTTGATAGAATTTAACAACTTTAAAAAAATAAACTTTTTTATTTTACAACTTACAAAAATTATTGACTGGAAACCTTAGACATTTTCCTAACTATTCATGTAGAATTGGCAGATAAATCGTGTGCCATATTGTTTGTATTTGAATGCTACAAAGTAATGTTTACTGCCATTTTTGAGTGTTCAGCCTTAATAAGCTATAGTAAGTTTAAATTTATGAAATGAACCATATAAAATACGTTATAACAAGTAGTTAGACTTAGACTTAGCGGAGATTGCATTGGTAAACATTTGTGTGATGCAAAAATCATGTGTTTAATGTAATATTTAATCAAATTTGTATTTTATTAGCAAACTGTAAAATTTTTAAAAAATACGGTAAGATTTTTAAAAATTCGGTTATATTCGAGTGAGTTATATTTAAGTAATAAAAAAATTGGCAAAATATAGACATTCAGTCAAACCTTGAAAAAAACAGCTCAGCACCAAAACGGTTAAAGTGCAACTTTACTATCTAAGGCATATTCCGAAAATTGGCTGGATGTGATTGAAAATGATTTTCACAAAAGTGCTCATATCGACAGTGTGAAAACTGGATATTCAAATAATTACACGTTTACTTGTTTGAATATAATTTTATTCACACAAACATTTTTTTAATGTGAAAAGTACACAAATTAAATAATTTAACATACTTAACCATCGACAATAAAATTACTAATGTTGTTTTTCCTTATATTTTTATTGAATATACTCCAAAATGCTGATTTTTAGGTCGCACTTAAGCTTTGCGTGTTTTGATATTATCAAATTTCGCAAAAAAACGGTTTAATGCATTAAGATGGGTGTCAGTTTTTTTTTTTTACTTATTTTTGTTTGAAACTTCACAACGATATTATTGAAAATTAGTAGCCACTGGCTGAAGAAACTGATAAATTAATCACCAATCAGAACCTACTTACATAGGTAGTTACGTGTAGAATACTTCAAAAACTGTTTTGCTTTGATGGCAGATTATTGTTTTTACCTTTGGTAATGAAGATGCTAATCTTATTCAAAATTAGGTTATTGATTAGGTATACAAACGAGGGCGATAAACCTTTCCAGAAACTATAAATACCTTCTTCATAGATTAATTACATTTCCATTAATCTAAGTAAATTTGCATGCAAAATTACTTTGTTCGGCTAAAAAGGCTCAACGAGAGAGGCTCACACGAAGAGTGGCTTAGTTTTTTCAGTACTTCCTTTGAGAGAGCTATTTTTTAAAGCTCGTGATCTATTGTTTTCGTACGTGCACATATGTTATGTACGTAAGTAAGCTTGGAAATACAGTGTCCTTGGTAGGTATTTGTATGATGAACCAAAAAGAGATTCCTAGAAAAGCCCAGAAAATTGAAAAATCTTTGATTTTATAGTTTCGCAGAAAGCAATCACTTTGTGGTTTGACATATTTAATGAAATTAAAAAAACAACTTTCTATAAGACCACGGATATTATTTTATTTTTTATGAACGACCGGTTTCGCTTAGGCTAAGCCTCATCAGGGTAAAAAATTAAACTAAACAAAAATACGAAGTTTGCGGTTATATATATATATAATATAAAATAGAAGTAAATAAATGGTAGAACAAAATATAAAATAAAATAACAGAACATTGAGAAAACAATACAATAACATTTAAATTATAACAAGGGAACAGAGATAAAGAGACAGATAATATGAATTGAAAGAGAAAAAACGTCAACTGAGAAGGTGATAAAAAAATAATGATTAATTTTACGAGTTTAAGGGAAATATTCCTTATATTGGACTACTGGAAAAATTAACATTATTATTAAGAATATGACTATTAATACGTTTTATTTATTTACCAACTACAATAATTGGTAAAAGACATTTAAAAACTATTTTGGAAAATGTTATGTGAGGTTAGGTTAAGTTAAATTAGCTTAGCTATGATAGTTCTGAACATGTTGGGTCTTTTAGACTATATGCTCAGATAGACTCATAGTTTCTTTCAGACTTTTATCAATATTGATGTAGGTAAATGCCAGGACGTTCCGGTAAATCTTTACCAATAAAGTAAACCAAAGAAAACAAAAGTTTACCATTTTTTTTTACTTATACAGGAGAATAAGTAAGAATACAAGTACCTCGCACTTGTAACCTATCGAATAACTGATTTGATTAAATGTTTTCATAGCTATTGTTTATGTGGGCGTCTGGCTTCTGTTAATCGGTATGTTTCATACTGATTTCTCTTGGTTCTTAAGACAACGTTTGGGATAGAATATCATTCACATGACAATAGAGAAAAGCAAGGCACCACATAAATCTACAGCTAAAAAAATTCAGAGTAAATGATTCAATGATTAGACAATCAGGGATTCAGTCACTTGAAGTAATTTTTTAGGAAAATACTGTATAAAATTTCTCCATAATTTTTAGATTTGATGGGTTATATATATATACTCGTATATGATTCTGAGATAAATAATTATGGTCACCTGAATAAATCAAAATGTTACTGAGTCAATGATCAGTAATTTTTGAATGCCATAAGATTTGCTATGTTTAAAAAAATATATGAATACCGCACAAGTGTCTCAACTGCTCCCAATTGTCTAGAGCAGTCATTCCCAAAGTGGTCTATATCGACTCCCAGGGGTCGATTCCGACATACAAGGGGTCCACATCAATGAAAAAAAAAATTGGGGTTGCATGAGACGTAAATGGGGGTCCACGGAAGTGGATTCCATTTAGGCAGGCCGTCACCAAAATGTTGGCATCCCGCAAATGTAATAATCCACCTCACAGATAGTACCTATGTAGGTACTTACGTAATACTATCTTATAATGGACTTTAATTCCCTAATTATATTAATAATAATAATTTTTGTGGAAGATATTTTGCCGATTTGCTAGTACTTTTCGATTTTTCGATTTTAAATCTCTACCGACTATTGCTTTTTTTTCGGAGGGTAAATTTTGTTGATTTGCTAGCACTTTTTGGGGGAGGATTTTTTGTCGATTTGCTAGTACTTTTCGATTTCAAATATCTACCGACTAGTGCTTTTTTTCGGAGAGGAATTTTTGTTGATTTGCTAGCACTTTTCGATTTGGAATCTCTGCCGACTAGTACTATTTTTTGACGAGTTCGACTACAATTGAAGTGTTCACCGCGAAGGGTTCATACCAAAGAACTAGCAGTTCCTGAAGCGTTCACAAAACTTTGAAGTTTTTACCAACCCTAAAAAAAATCAATACTAGGAAAGCAGGGGGTCTATACAAAACAGAAAAAATCGACAAGTGGTCTACGGGACAAAAAAGTTTGGGAACCTCTGGTCTAGAGCCAGTAAGACTATGGCATCCCCAAATAAAGTATGTTATGATACTGAAGGTAGTGGGGAGAGGAAGAAGATTGGGCAAAGGAAGGTTGGGAAAAGGAAGGTTCGGAAGTACCTGGCTATTCAGATCTGGTCACCAAACACGGCTAAAGCCATTTCAAGCAACTTTTAGATTCTGAATGGTGGTCTTCCACCTGGGCCATACTTAGAATATCTACCACTCTGTAATAAATACAATAAATAAATCATTTTTTCCATGCATTTGAAAAACAAAGTAGAGTAAACGAACTAGCTTTTCGACGTATTTATAACATAAAATAGATTTATTATGCTCCATAGCTCGTGATTAATATTACATTGCAAGCTTAAAATAGTCGCTTTGACCCAAAAATTTCAGACAAAGCCGTGAAAATTTAAAAAAAAATCAAATCATATGAGCTTTCCATAAAAAATATCAATACACAAGCAAATTAAAAACGACAAAAGTTACAATAATTACTTGACTAAAGCTAAACTAAAGTTTAGCAGCTTTGGTTGACGGCAGTATTGTGAAATATTTTTTTTCTCATATTTACAATTTTTTTAAATCTGAAAATTGAAACACGGTTTATATTTTTTTTAAATTAAACATAATAAAAAATATATAAACATGAACATGGAAAAAAAATCCAATAGGCACCCTACGCATAATATTAAGATAAAAAATATCCACCCTTAACTATAAGGAATTAGATTTGTACTAGAAAATATAATTATAAAAATACGTGTCAAATTGCACGGCAAAAATTACTACGAGTAGAACTACAAATATATTTTTTTGTGGCAATCAT
This sequence comes from Drusus annulatus, assembly GCA_022651775.1. NCBI lineage: Eukaryota > Metazoa > Arthropoda > Insecta > Trichoptera > Limnephilidae > Drusus > Drusus annulatus. Next base: position 297,507 of record JAGWCC010000534.1, on the reverse strand, counting down.
TTTTTTTACTTTGGTGGAAATTTTTTATGTAAGCTAAATAATCCTCCGAGAATTGCATAATGTATGAAAAAGGTAAAAGATAATTGGAAACCGTTAAAACCCCCGGCTGCAAATCCGGAGGTGGTGGGTTTGAGGCCCGAGATTTTCTCGTGTCATTTCACCTATTATCAGATGGCGTCTTTGGTTAGGGAATAGAAGCAGAAGTTGCCCACAAGTAAGATGTGCTGGCGATCTGAAGAGGACCGCAGGCTTTGAATGGATGAAAGCCGCCCAGAATCGGCAGTTTGAAAAATAAATGAGAGAGGCCTGTGTTCAAAGCTGGACGCCGGAAGGCTGTTGAAGATAAAAATTTTACATACTCTCTAAACAAAATTGTATAATAATAATAATAAAATGGATTACTTTTATAGCGCCGTTTTTGTGGGAAAATCACCTCAAGGGCGCTTTAAAAATTAATTTATCCAACCTATAATTTATCACTTAAGCTTATAACTAATAACTTACAGTTAAGATTTATTACTAATGGGTTACAACTAATATTTTCAACTAGTGACTTACAATAAGGACTTATGGCTTGTAACTTACTACTGAGTATAACTTATAACTAGTAACTTACATCTAAGATTTCATTATTATTACTTCATCACCTCTTCACTATTGCTCCACATTTGCATTACTGTTCAACTATTCTTTTCTTGCGTAACGACATATAATAGAATAGTGTGTTTGCGACACGTTCTAAGTGGAGGATACTTTACGTATCACCCTGGTGAAAGACAACCATTCAGAACAGAAACGTTGCTTGAAATGGTAATAGCCGTGCTTAGTGGATAGATCTGAATAGCCAGGTACATTCCAAACCTTCCTCTTCCTCATTTCCTCTCCACTCCTTTCAGTCTCACAACATAGCTCTATTAGTGATGACGTGGTCTTAGTTAAAAAAGTTTTCAATTTAAAGTAGCATCAAAATGAATTATGTAAACATTTAACAAAAAAAAAAAAATTGAAATGTGCTTAATTTCATCTAATATTATTTTCGCTGTATTTTTATTCAAATACCACTTATGAAGAGTATAAAAACAAGTTAATTTTTTTTTTGATATATTATAAAGAAACCCTTTACACGCCTTACACTTTTCACGAATGTAAATGCAATAAAAACCCTTCGAAATGCCTTCAGAAGGTAGAATTTCTCTTTACTTAGTTGGGAGCTCAGCTAAAGGGGTCTTCGTCCCGTCATTTAAATCGGGAAAGTGAATTTTGTCATAAAACCAACTCTGAGTACAACCGAGCTTCGAGCAGTCTGGCCGGGGGTCGATTAAATAAACCCCTCTCTCGCGAGTCTGGTGGGACATTTAGGAGATTTGAAAATAGAATTGATTCAAATTCGAAATTATTGATGATATCTCTATTTTGATTGTTGGACATTTGATTAATGAATGATTGATTTCTCCATTTTCTGGGCTTCTGATATTTCTTTTATGTGATACCACACAAAACTTTTAACTGTCCGAAATCGGTATAACTGTGAAATGCCTATTTTGGGAAATTTGTGATAGATATAAGAAGAGGAAGAGAAATGTTGGAATGGATCCGGCTATTCAGATCTAGACACAATTTTTTTTTCGACATATCTCGACAGAGCAATTTTCTAATGAGACAGACACGGAGCAACCCCTTAAATTTTATACTAACCATAATAAGTATTAATTAAAAAAAAAACTTTATTTTATTTCTATAGCTAATACCGCACAAGAGTCCCAACTGCTCCCAATCGTTTAGAGCCAGTAAAACTATGGCATCCTCGATAAATTGGAGTTTATTGGGAGGTTGAAGGTAGTGGGGAGGGAAAGATGATGGGTAAAAGAAAGGTTGGGAAATACCTGGCTGTTCAGATCTGGTCACCAAACACGATTAAAGCTATTTAAAGGAACGTTTCGATTATGAACGGTGGTTTTCCTCCAGGGTGATACCAAGAGTATTTATCACTCTGGAACGTGCCACAAATACATTATTTACTATTTAAAAAAATATTTTTTTTTTTTAGGTTATTAAATTTTATTTAAACAATAATAGACAGTTTGATAATTCCCTCAGAAGGCAAAACAGCTGTCACGCGTAGAAATAATTATCTAGCAGAAATCTAAAAATTGTTTTTAAAAATTTAAAATAATAGAAATTATTGATTAAGTAAAATTAAAAAACTAAAAATTAAAATAGAGTTCTACAAAATAAACTTAAAAATAAACTTAATAAACCACAAATAACTAATTTTATTTTTTTATGGTTTTAAAGTTTATTTTGTAGAACTCCATTTTAATTTTTAGGTTTTTAACTTTTATTTAAACAATATTATTATTTTTTATTTTTTAAAAAACAGTTTTAAAAAAGCTTTGCGATGTAATTATTTTTTACGCGTGATAGCAGCTTTTGATGGGCATTATCAAACTATCAGTTTGATAATGCCCTCAGAAGGCGAAACAGATGTCACGCGTAAAAATAATTACATCGCAGAGCTTTTAACTAAAAAACTGTTTTTTAAAAATTAAAATAATAATAATTATTGTTTAAATAAAAGTTAAAAACCTAAAAATTAAAAACACAAATAACTATTTTATATGATTTTTTTTTTTGAGAAAGACAAACATTTCCTGGTTACGAATAACCTGACAATATTTGAAAAACTCCTACTACCATCATTATAAGCGAAAAATGTTTGTTGTGTAATGATGAAGGACTTAGTCAGCAGAGAGATTGAATCCACGACGCACGCCCGGGTGGGAGACCGGTCAAAATGAAATGTGTTATGACACATATTAATGAAATAAAATGTATTTACGCACACCGGGTTTGAACCCGCAACCACTAAACTTATCACAGCCTTTTTAAACAACCTTTTGATTTTGAATGGTATTCTCACACCAGGACGAAAATGAGTGAGTTTTTCACCTTGGAACTTGTAGTTATATTTAAATTTCACTCTAAATTGGCTGAATTGGAGATTTTACTACTTTGCTAGTTTAGCGGGTTTATTTTTCTAATGAAAAATAAAAAATAGCCTTCAAAGATTTACTTGTAGGTTCACAAAAAGAAACAAGGATTGTTTTCCCCACTTTATAGTCGTGAACAGTACTTTTCTTTCTACATTATCCTCCTGGGCATGATTTACGGCAGACCTTCCCAAACAAAACCTTCCCACAGCGTAAACCAATCGTTGGGGAGTGATCTCCGAGACACAAGACACGTCTTTAGAAGAAGTGGTTGACCTTGGACGCCCCCGCAAGCCGAAACAAAACCTCAAAACTTTAACACTGAGGGATGGAGCGAGCCTAGCCTTAGAAGGTTGCTTTAAACCAGAGTTTCCCTAATATACCTGTTTGGCTAACCATTTGAATATATTTTTTCCAAATATTCCCATCCAGGAATCGATGTTTTTCCACAACACTTTTTTCAAAGACAAACATTCTAAAAGTTTTGACGACCACCGTAATCGAGTGGAAAAGGCCCCCGACTATGAATACAGAGGGTGCGATTTCAAATTTTGACATAAAATGAATTCAGAAAAATAATATATAGTATATTTGCAGCGCAGTGAAAGATATTAAGTGTCGCCCTTTTAAAAACTCAACCAATTCGATTTGAAACTTTGCTTGAAGTGTTTGATGACCAGATCAGAATGGCCGAATTTTCCTCTTCCGTGACCCCTTGCAACATAACTCAATTGGGGATGTAATAGTCGCAGTTGAGACTCTTGTGCGGTATTCACATAAAAAAAAGGAAATAAGAATAATCTTATACTTTTTTGATTCTTCTCTACTCCCAAAGTAAAATCTAGATTCCCTGTGCAATAACCAATGCTCTTGAGGTGATAAAATCACTAAAAGGCGCTGTATAAAGTTTAGAGTTTTATCGTTATAAATCATTACATTCTGGAAATTTGGCTTGTGCACTGATGCACTACTATGGAGCTCGCAAAAGTTTGAACCTGCAACGCCTTTTTGTAAACCCGTCGCTTTAGATCACTCAGCTATTATTATTAAAAAATAGACAGTAATTTTCATTTATCAAGTTCTTCATCGATTGGCCATAAATTTAAGAAGTTTACTTTGAAAACAAACTTGTAATCTTTGTCATCTTTTATATTACAAGGCAAGACACTACGGCTTATACTCAACTTATTACCCGGGAAAAGATTGAAGGAAGACGTATTAGAGGAAGATAATGCACCTAATGGCTTCGAAACCTACGTGGCTGCAACGAATGTAATAATATCGCTGAATTGTTGGGCGAAGATGCCCCGGATGATAGACAACTTAATAAGAAACCAGTACAAAAAGAAGAAGAAAGAAGTATACACCCTTTGCACGTATTCCCTTGCACTTGAATGGTTCATAAATATGATTTTGCGACGATGCACGACATAAATATATCTGTGTTGTTCAGCGATTAAGAAATATTTAACCGTTTTTTTTACAGCGCTTTTTTATTTACCTTGCCGCACACTTCCTGATCTCAATGCCTTCTTCAGAGAGGCAATATCGCCTACTTTGAGAGTCACTGCTTTAACGTATGTTTATTTGCAAAGCCGTATTTCGTTTCATGTTTATGTCCAAAGCGTTATTTGATTCAGGTTTATGTAGGACGCGGTACTCTGGTTTATGTGCAAAATACTTAACAATATTCAGTTGGGACGAAAATAAAATACAGTTCCTTTAACATTACTTATACAATCGGTTACAATCCTCTCTGCCTTTTTATATTCCACGGGATGAGGACAAATAATAAAATCGATGAAGAAATGTTGGGATTTCGCAGAGATTTCTCGGAAGCAGGGATATAAATAAAATACCTAACGGATAATCTACGTTCTAGTGAAACAGGAAGAAAATATTGTTTGCCTAGCAAAAGAAATCGGTTTCATTTCAATCATCTTTACAGATTTGTGACGTTTTCTAAAAAAGACATATTTCATAGGAGGTATACGGTTATTTATGTTCAAAGATATTATTTCGTGGAAATCTAAGTAATAAATAAAAAAATTAGAGGAAAACAAAATTAAATTTAAAGGTTTGAAAAATTTACATTGTATAAGACTACAGATTTAATTCTAATTTTTATGACCGACCGGTTTCGCTTAGCCTAAGCATCATCAAGGTACAACATTAAACTAAACAACAAATACATAGTGTGCGGTTATATATACTCGTACATACAGAGGGAGAACACAATAGAAAATAATACAAGAGAACAGTGAGAAAACCATAAAATAACATTTAAATTATAAAAACGAAAGAACACAGAGAAAGAGGCAAAACGTCAACTGAAAGGTGATTAAATAATAATGAGAAATTTAATGAGTTGAGATGTATTTAATATTGGACTACCGGACAAATTTAACTGATGATTAAGAATATGACTTTTCATTTGATTGGTTTTCTTTATTTATAGTGCATTATTTAAATTTTTATGACCGAATAGAGAAAAAGATTTTTTTTTCTTTCTCTCTGTTCCTTTAGAAAAATCAACTTCGAATTTTCTTGCCTTGTTAAAATAGATTCGATTTGAAGTGTTAAGTGGGCCCATATAAATCAAAGTCAGATGTCGTCATATAGTTGTCAACTTGTTCCCAAAAGCGTCACGATTGGGATAATATGTCATGAAGGGCTTTCAAAAGTTTTTTTTTTCACGATATAATAATATTATACAATAAAACTTATACATTCAGAATCGAAGTTTTTTTGTTATGCATGAATACATTTTTTAAGTCGTATATTTGTCAAATGAAAATCCTTATTAATTGGGACGCGTAAATATCTCGCAACGCTACTGTCTTCTAGGTTCCTTCGAACAGTGACAGTGCTCCGTCTGTTTTTCCTGCCTTCTTCTTTCCAAACTCACGATTTTTTTAATCTTTGGTTAGGCAATAAAATGTTGTTATGGTATCTCAAGGCCTGTTTCTAATATCGGTCAAGGATACACCATTGTTTCCAAAACACTGAGAACTCAACTGTCAAACCTTTGCTTAGCGGTGTCATCACTTAAGCATTCCCCCTCAGTCTTTGCGTCGGCTGAATGTCAAAAACATCCTTACGTAATGACAGTTAGCCGAGTATTTCGGCTTCTGCGTAATTTCAGAAGAGACGAGCACAAAGGGGCCCAAGATAGAGCCTTTACAACAGGGATGTAAGAAACATTGGCAATTTATGATATCGTGGTTTTATTCACGTACAAAGAGAAATTTATTTTCTGAGAAGTGAATAAAATATATTTTTTTTTTATTATCAAAGATAAGCTTGTTGACAGTTATATTTTTTTGATGAGGTACCTACCTATTTACGATTTCTTTATACATAGGATGAAAAGCCATAACCCTGCTCATACTTTTTTTATATACCCACATTCCTAACACACTCTTACACTGTTTCGACCATTGGTACCGATTGATTAGACTATTTGATTCATTGATCATGCCATATTATCTTCGGACGTTATCGACTTCTATTCCATCCACTTTCCTTCATATATTTACATTGAACTGGATTTTACGCACCATTTGATGTTATGTTAACCAGTCTGAGATCAATTACAAAAAAAATACTAGCATGAAAGGTCATCGATGATGAAACATCTTGTAAATAATGGAAACAAATACTCGATTGAGAGGATGAATGAAATATTGCTTAAATGTATGTTTATTTATGGTACTGCTGAAAGCCGATTCAAAGATCTGAATACGAAAAAGTTAAATATTCAATAAAATCTATAAAAAAGGTCCTTATAAGTTAAAAAAAAAAATTACACCTTTCGTAGTCGACGTTGGAAAAAACTAAAGAAAAGCACATCGTAAAAAAGACAAAAAGCATCCCAATCCATGCGAATTTTATACAGCTATGTAAAGCTGATTTAACGTCAAAAGATTTAATCTAATTTGGAAAAGAAATTGTATATATGTAAAGTATATAAAATAAAATTTTATTTATGATGAAACCAAATTAAACAAATAAAAAAAATCAGTAAAAATGTAATTTGACTTGTCAAGAAAAAACATTAGTTGCTTAAATTCACCCATTTCAAATGTAGAATGATGTCTGCTAAAATATGTTATAAGCATATATTTTATTAGGTAGGTAGAAAATTTAAAATGTATTTTAAAAATGTAATAATTTCAATGAATTACTATTCCTCAATCATCACTTTACTAATTATGGGTATCATTCTCCACTGTCCAGAATGTCGAGAATTGTTAACCCGAGCCATGGTCTTGAAAATTTTGGTACCAGTCTAAATGATTTTTGTCATTTTTACGACTGTACCAAAACTTTGACTTGACCTTGGCTTTGATTTGAATGTTCTTTTTTATGTGTATTTGTCCTATTTTTGTCATTGTTTCATTATGATATTATGTATATGCTGTTCTTTCTCTGTTGCTCTTTTTACCATTTTTTTGTAATTGGACAATAGTCCGTTAGTTTATACATAAATAAATAATTGACATCAGTTCCAATTTCGAAAAGTTCACACTCGTACGATCGTGCGTACTCACAAAATAAATTATTTACGGTTAATTATGTCTCCAGTTGAGTCACAGAATGATTATAATTCTTGTTATTTTTTAAATCTGAACCAAATAGATTAACGCAGATATGTTTCCATAGACGAAACACTCGAAAACAAATAACTAAAAGATTACATTTCATGAGAAAAATAAATCAAAGATTCTTACATAATGAGTACAATACCGAGGCCAAACAAACATCGAATTGACAAAATGCACCCCTGTCTGTGTTTATTTCGGCAACGAAACACCCGCACGAGATGGCAGAGATTAGGAGAGCGTGAGCAGATTTAAGTTAATTTCCTTTCCCTGCAGAATGTAGCAACTTTCGACCTGAATTACTGTCGCCGGTGATTGCTGTCGTTAGATTTAATTAGGGTGGAGTGAAATAATAAACGGAGGGCATTAGGCAAACGTCATAACTGCCTACCGGGCTAAATATCAACGCCGATACAGGCAGGTGCAAACATTATCTCGAAATTTATCATAAATATAAATTTACAAACCTCGGTTGGGAATATCAACATAATGCAAGCCATCAAAAAATGTATGTAAAAAAATAACTTATTATACTAGTTGTTACCCGTGAATAATCATAGGATGTCAATTGACTTGCGAAGAAAAATAAATCGTAGAAAGTATTTTTTTTCAAAAGTGAAAAATCGAAGAACACACGAAAACGTGACTAACCTTTCCAGTTGTCAAAAACAAACCACTAAATGGCTGATAATGCTGACGTATGAAAAACATACGTGTACCAACATAACAACAAAAAAACGTCAATCGAATGTACACAGCCCGCGAAAATACAAAATTAATGCAATTAAAGACATGAAAAAATAGCTTTGTATGAGAACAAAGATTTTGTTTTATTTTTTATGACCGACCGGTTTCACTTAGCATAAGCATCAACAGGGTACAAAATTAAACTTAATAAAAATACAAAGTGTGCGTTTATATGTACATGCAAATAAAGAAACAAAACAAAAAACAAAATAAAACAATTGAATAACATTTTAATTATATCATGGGAACAGAGAGAAAGAGACAGACAATATGAATTGAAAGAGATAAAATTACAACTGAGAAGGTGATTAAAGAATAATGATAAATTTAGTGGGTTTTTTTTTTTTTTTTTTAAACTCATGTGTTATCATTTAAATGTCATTCTATTGTTTTCTCATTGTTTTGTTTTGTTATTTTTTTTGTTTTTTCCTTTGTAAATACATATAAACGCACACTTTGCATTTTAATTTAGTTTAATTTTGTACCCTGTTGATGCTTATGCTAAGTGAAACCGGTCGGTCATAAAAAAATAAAATAAAATTTGTGGTGTTATTCAAAGGTATTGTTTCATTTAATTGAAGAAAATAAATAGAAGCTTAATTACACATTTCAAATAATGTCTGCTAAAATAAATTATAGGTAGGTACTTCATTAGGTATATAGAGATTTGAAAAGACAAATTTTAAATCTTATTTTTTAAACGTGAATACCGTACAAGAATCTTAACTGCTCCCAAGCGTCTGAAGATAGTAGGACTATAAAATCCCCAGTGATATTTAGGTATGTTGTGAGGTTCAAGTGTATGAGAAGAAAAGGGAGACGGTGAAGAGGAATATGGGTAGTACCTGACTATTCAGATCTGGTCACCAAACACTAATGGTCTTTCGATGGTTTATACCAATCTAAAACGTGCCGCAAACTATATTTTAGTATTATGAACTATTTAAATGCGAAATAAAATACTGTATATTAATTACATCAAATTTACATGCACGCGCAGGGATTCGAAACCCGTGACCTCCGGATTTGCAGCCAAGAATCTTAACCCCTCGGCCAAGGAGGTCGGAATAGCAAGGATTTAGATATATTTATTTTATAAGCTTGTTAATGTAACTTCGAATAGGATTTTATAGCGCTGTAATATTATATGATGTAGTACAATTTATTGTATTCATATAATAATAATATTTGGATGATTTATATAGCTCCATTTTTTGTAAAACATCGCCTTAGTTATTATTGAAGTAATTCCCACTGGAGTTTCGAAGTATGGTACTTTTAGGATTCAATCAAATTTCAATTCATTCAGAGAATGCTTTGAAGTTAATGAATGAAAAAGGATTCTTCATTCATATTTCAGCGCTTTTCAAATAAAGCACAAAAGAAATATTTAATTTTATCAATTACCTCAAAAAATTATATTTTACTTATTATTATCTTGAAAATACCTTACTTTGTGGTGGAACATAATTTAAAAAAAATAGATACCATAAATACGGTTATATCTGCGTGCGAAAGGAAGAACGGAAAAAGTAAAAAAAGCAAGTTTTGAGTTAAGTATGCAGAATTGTTCTTTAGATACATATCTAGTAAAAATTAGATGATTCAGAAAATAAAATGATGTGCTATTATTTAAAAAAAAGGCATGTAACATATGACATGATTACATACAAAAACGAAATTCCTTAATTTTGTTTTGGCTCTCCTGAACATTGCGTTTATTCGGCAATTCCTGAAAGATCTTCACCATTCCATGCAGACTATAAAAAAGTAAACTTTAGAGAGGTTAATATTTGAAAAATTATATTATACATGGCCTGTTCAAAAGAAAAGGTGAATTTTGAATTTTCGCGGGCTGTGTACATTCGATTGTCGATTTTTTTTTTGTTATGTTGGTACACATATGTTCATCATATGGTAGCATTATCAGCCATTTTAGATTAGTGGTTTGTTTTTGACAACTGGAAAGGTTAGTCATGTTTTTGTAAGTTTTTTGATTTTATACAGAAGGCCGAGAAGATATTAATGACGATAAGCGTCCTGGAGTTGTGAAAAAACAAATCATGGATTTTATTTTTTGATCCATTTTTTTCAAAAGTATAAAATTGAAGAACACACAAAAACGTGACTAACCTTTCCAGTTGTCAAAAAAAAACCTTAATCCAAAATGGCTGATAATGCTAACATATGATAAAAATATGTGTACCAACATACACATCCCGCGAAAAATAAAAATTCACCTTTTCTTTTGAACAGGCCTCGTATTGTAAGAAGTAAAAAAACAACTTTTTTTTTTAATTACGGCTAAACTTATAACAAACTAAAGGAAAACAGATCACGATGATTCTTGTAGCTAACAGATTTTTAAACATAATGCTTTTCGTGAATTGCATAAAAGCTTTTATTACGGACACATTTCGTTCAAATGTACCATTAGTTTAATTACATTTTTTGCACAAAAAAAATAAAGCCTTTAAATACGTTCGAATTAAAAATTATGGTTAAATTATGGTCTCACCAGTGAAGTTTAGACTTATTTTGTAGAAGTGAATTGGACGTAACTAACAAAACGGAATACAACCAAGTTCATTAGTATGGCATATCACTACATTTTCAGGTTGTAGGTACACGGTGTAGCATACAGGTAAGCTATATGTATATTTCCCGTATAAAGCCTGAAATGATTTTCAAACGTGGAATTGAATTCAGATTACATTTTCGCAGATTTAAATTTGATGGGAAGGAAGTGAGTATTATTCCACGTAGGGACGTGACATTTTCCTTCTATTCGCAATGTTTCCACACGTTTAAATAAAATATATTCTATCATTTTTTCTCTACGGCCGCAATAAGACTTCCTTCAATATGAGTTGAAACTTCTGATTCGAAGGTATGTTTTTTTAAATTTTGAAACACCGAAAGTGGTAAAAGAATTTTATGAAAATAAATGAAAAAATAACTTTGTATAAGACCACGGATATTATTTTTATTTTTTATGACCGATCGGTTTCGCTTAAACTAAGAATCATTAGGGTACAAAATTAAACTAAGTATGCGGTCATATATATATATATATATATATATATATATATATATATACAGAAGAAGAACAAAAATACTATATAAAATAACAAAACAATGATAAAACACTTAAATTATAACAAAGGAACAAAACGAAATGGGACAGATAATATGAATTGAAAGAGACAAATGGTAATATACTCGTAATAATATCTGTGATCTTATACAAAGTTATTTTTTCATGTTTTTAAATATGTCAAACCACAAAATGATTGCTTTATACGAAGATATAGAATACCATGATTTTAGGATTGTTTAAAAATATTTTAAATTTATGCTTTTTATGATTAGGAATACATTTTTTTCAAAGGATTTTTTGCCAATGACGTCAGTATTATCAAATGACCGGCTTTTACCCTTTTAACAAAGGAATACTACTTTAAATCTGTTTAAAACTAGCGGGAAATTACTTCTGCAGTATATTGAGTAATTTTATGACGCCAGTTACGAAATATATCGTCATGCCCATGACAAGACTATAGACACAGATTGACAATATATGTTATGTTAGAAGCGATGCGAATACAGTGAACCATATACCCGAACCATATAACCCACCTAAATGTACGTTTTATGTGATTTGGAAAAAAGTGATAACTCGTTGCACCCGTAACGTGTATTTGTGAGGGATTTTTCTTGGCGAAAAATTTCGTCATACCAAAAGAGCTCCATTTTCGGAACGACGGAATATATCGTCATACCTAAAAGAGCTCCATTTTCGGAACGACGGAATATATCGTCATACCTAAAAGAGCTCCATTTTCGGAATGATGAATTATTTGTCTTTACCGGGGTGGCATGGCAGATTGCAGTACATAAATCTGTTTGACTACATGACTAGATATAAGCCTAAAATAGTTATTTTTATTTGTAAACATATCGTGTTGATGTTGATTTCCTCCGCGTGTTGATGCAATGCTACAATAAATGACCCCCGTTGTTGTTATTTTCCGTTAGTATAATGAAACATTTTCGCAGCAGATACAAATGGAGGTTAATTATAGCGAATTTATCTTAAAACGTGAATTGCTAATTGAATTTTGACGGGCCATTCAACATAGCATATTATACCTGAAGACCTTTAACAACATAACAGTGGAATTTCACACGAAAATTAAATGATTCTAAATTGTCCAAAAGCGCCCATAATTATGTATGTAAGGTTGTTATACTTCTACGTGGTAAAGTAACACGCAAATATTTTACTTAAATAAAATTAAAAATTACATTTGGAAAATAGAAAAAAAACACCACTTCTTATAAATTTACAGTCTACACAATCACAAAAATAAGCGGTGACGTTCTATTAAATTATATTAGGTTAACATATAACTTCGCGGAGGTTTTATTATTTTGTTAGTTTTTTAAACAAATAATAAAAATTTAAGAACAAGAACAAACCATTTTTCACCAGTTTTTTCCAGCATGTTTAAATATGGGTTCTCCTTTTTTTTACAGTTATAATATTTTGTACTATTGAAGTATTTAATAAGAACATTTGAATAACTATACATAACACAGCTTTTAAATTTGATTCAATTATTAAATAATCTATTCGCGAAACCGTTGTTAAAAATTCTGCCTATTATGCTGTATTATTGTGAGTAACAGCTGTTTTGACTGCCGAAGGCATTGTTAATTAAAAATAGCTTTGAAACAAGTTTTTTTTTATTGTAAATACTAATTCTACAGTTTTGTTTACGACTAACTCTTAACGTACCGCCAACTTTGTATTCTTAGCGAGAAGAAGTCGTCGAACCATTTTTTAGAGCAGTGTCATTATTTTAAGAAGGAAAGAACGGAAAACCAAGATTTCATGTAGCAATTCATTTAAGCTGTTTGATGACATCCTCCTTGCTTTTTTACTGTGAAAATTTAAGCCAAAATATTTACAAATTACAGAAAAATCAGTAAAAATAACGCAAGAAATTTATTGGTCACCGCATTATAAAGCAAAAATGTCTGAACCTTAAGAATATTTTTAATGTATGACAATAAATATTTTACATTTATATGATATTAGGTACAACACTGAATTAACTCCACACATACAAGGGGTCGTAATCGTATCTTCCAAAATAACTTCACCTTAATTAAGCTAGCCCAAAATGAAATGATTAAATTGAAAAGTCTTAAACCTAATCAATTTCCCCAAACGAGCGTCGACGTCGTGTGTTTTTCTTACCCTTATAAATAACATTTAAAATTCACTGAAAAATAATCAGCTAGCTTCCTAAAATCGTTATTATTCCTCAAGCCACAACTAGGCGACTGGTAAAAATAAATTAAAGTAAAGTTATATTTTCTTGGTAATGGCAATACTTAGGAAACAACAAAATTAAAAGGCACATTCGTTTTTGATGTTGATAAGTGAAAATGTAATCAGCTGATTATTTTTGTAAAAAAATTAGGGAGGTACCTACCTGGTACATAATGTAAGGGCAGTTTCCAGACCACACGCGTAAAGCTGTAATCAAAGAAAAAATATTTATAATACCACGAAGGTCGCCACTGTCGCCAAAAGCATCCAGATTCCAACATTTTTGTATCTTGTTTAGAAGTTTAAATTTAGGGGTTCTTGATAATCTAAGGATTTTTTGTCATTGAGGCACACATAAAAAGTTACGATAAATTTTGTATTTGCGGGCGTAATTAAAAGTTTGTGAAAACGATATTTCATAGTAAACACTATACCGCCCACTACAGGCGGTAATCTACCGCTACTGGCTCACTAAATGCGAAATCTGTTTTACCGACCGTAACCTAAGACAACGCACAAACCTACCTATGCGAATGGACGGATACCTGCTTCCATCGGATGTTATCGATTACGTGGTAAACGATAGCTCTATTGTAAAGCTACGACCACAATACAAGTTTTCAACAACATTCTGAGAGTTAAAAAAAAGAGAGTATTGCTCTGTTTGTAAAACTGAAGTACATTTTTTTAAATTAAAATATCGTAAATGATCGCCTCTTCGCGGTACCAGCCTGAAACTGTGGATAATATTTGTAAGTACTTTTTTTCTACCCATTAACAAACGTTTTCACTATGGTACCTCGCTATTCATGATTCATGATGCTATTAATGATTCTGTGTAATTAGCGCTTTTTCAATGTCAAGTAATTTTTTTTAGTACGCCCTGTATTTAATTAAACATAGTTAGCTTTTTAAGTTATGAATATGCCGGGTAATATTATAAATATGAGACATTTACCAACAACTTTTAATTAAACTAGTAATTAATGGTGGTGTTTAACATTTCCATGGCTGAGCAGTTAAGATCCCTGGCTAAGAATCCAGAGATCACGATTCAAATCCTTGCATGTGCTAATAAATTATATTTAATCAGAATGTGTTATTTCACACATCTTGATTCAGAGTCAAAACGTTGCTTGAAATTCAAATAGACATGTTTAATAACCAGATTGGAATAGTCAAGTGCTTCCCCACTCTTATTATTTCCCACCTAATCGCCCTCTCCACTCTTTTCAGCCTCGCAACATACCCCAATTGGAGATGCCATAGTCCCACAGGCTCCGAATAGTTGGAACTCTTGTGCGGTATTCACAATTGAAAAAAAAAAAAAAAAATCGTCACCCAAAAAACATACTTTTAAAGTAAGGTGATTTTGATCAAATTTTATTTGTAGCGTTTTAAAAAGAAAAGTAGCGTATACCAAAGAACTTTTGGTATTTATTAAAAATAACTAGTTATTATCCGTGAAAAATTGCGGGATGTACTTTGACTTGCCAAGGAAAATATTAGTTGCTTTAATTCACCCATTTTGAATATAGAAGAGTGTCCACTAAAACGCATTAGGCAAGTTCTTTAATGGGTAAAGAATTAAAAACATTGTTTTTATAAATTGATAATTTCAATTAACATCAGTTCTTAATATGAAAAGTCCACACTCGTACGGCCGCACACACTCACAAAAGATTTATTTTTATTTTTAATAATAAGGGTTATTCATGGCATTAACTTTTAGGGGTATTTTATGTAAGTTAGTAGATAGTACTTTCAACACAATTCAGAATAACTTGAAGTAAAATAAAAAAAAAAAACATTTTGCCTGAAACTTATTTTACAACATGCAAGTGTATGTACGCCATTGTAAAACATAAGGATTTTTGTCAGCTTGAGAGAATCAACAATAAGACGTGACTATTTATTTCTTAGGTATAAAAACAGTTTTGAAAATTTCGGCCCCCTAAAGTGACCTTTTGCCATATTCTTAACAATTCGTTTAAGATTAGCATTATTCATATTGCCTACACCTATGGAATTTTTCTGAATGCCATCGTAACACATGTATTGTACATTTAATTGTAAATACCTTACGAAGTTGAAGTTTTATGGAGGACAGTCAAAACAAGGCTGTAGCTATAATTGTTTAACAAATAAATAAAACGCAATAAATGTACCGAAAGCTATGATAAAAAATGGTATATAGAACATTTGATATGTTGTTATCCAATAAAAAGGTTTCTAAGAATGTAATTTTGTACTCTTCAATAAATCTTATGAAAGGAGAATGCTTTTGCTTGGGAAAATCTCAGTGGTGTGCGGTAGGTTTTTGAAGGAAAAATGTTTTTGGCGGATATTTCTATAACTAAAACGATTTTTATTTAAAAATATATCGGGAATTAAATATTAAAATATACACTCTTAAGGCAAAAAGGCAAGCTTTCATCGGGAATTACCCAGCTTTTTGTCGTAGTTTCAACACTCTTCTTCTTAATATTATGTTGATTGATAAAATTAAAAATACGGCATAATTAATAAATAACATTTTTGACAGATAAACTGATATTTCATTAAATCGGTAGGCAGAGGGGACGGACCGCCATAAAACTCTGTATTGGTACACTCTTCTTGCTTTATTCACATTCATAAATCGTCTCATGCATATTCTTCTGTTTTCTGACTTTTCACATGGCCTGACGCAAGTATTTGATTCACTTGATCGTGCGATGTCTTCCTCGGGCGTCCCCGACTTCTTCCATTCCATTTCGCGTCATATATTATTTTCACACACCTTTCTTCGTTCATTCGCTCTACATGCCCAAATCATCTAAGCGCCCCTTTCTTGATTTGCCTTGCATTTTTTCCGGACATCCACATTATTTCATATTTCATACCAACTTTATAAAGTTAATGACGTCGCAAGCTTTAAATCTCAACATGAAAAGAGTGGGGTTAGTATATTAATTTCAGATAAAGAGAGCAATGCAAATTTCATGACTTACAAACTCGAATTCGAAACAAACAAAAACTGTTTTATGCTGTTTAGTAAAAATTCTTATTAAAATAGTTGAATTTATTGGCTTAAAAAATACTCTGAAGGCATCAGGAAAATAGTTTTTTTTATCAAAGCACACCACTGGATGATTTTAAAGTTAAAACATTGAAAGTCAGACTAGTGACGAATTGTACGATTCTTTGGTGGAACATATTAAGCTTATGCCATGTTTTACAGCACATTGCGCTCGCTGATCTCGTAAAACAGGGATAAAATGTGTTTAAACCAAATTTATACTCCTTCACTAACACGTGAGGAATTCTCGACGGATACTGATACTTGCTATTTATTTAAACGTAATTTTTATGACAGCTGTGAAGGCATTAATGAAAGCTTTAACGTTTTTACGAGCAGTGAGACAATGTGTGACATTTATAGTTTCGTCAATAAGCTTTTTTGTCGTTTTCTATGCATATTTGTATTTTAAACTAATAAAAAATAATTATTAAAATAATATCAATAATCCTCAAGGCAAATTGAAACAGAAAAAGACAGAAACTAAAAAGAATAACGGTCGCGACCGAGACTCGAACTCGGAAACTCTACTCTATCCGGGAGTAACGCTCCTGCCAATTGAGCTACCAAGACCTTATTCGAAACCGACATTTTAATAGATCTCATGCCTCATTGAAAATTATTATTATTATTTTTAAAACTAACTAACCATCACGCCGTTTCCCCGCAGGGGTGGGCAGATAGGACGGACCGCCATATAACTCTGTCTTGGCACACACTCCTTGCTTCATTTACATTTATACATCGTCTCATACATACTCTTCTGTTATTCTGACTCTTCACATGACCCGATTCAAGTATTTGATTTACTTGATCGTTCTATGTCTTTCCCGGGTGTCCTCGACTTCTTCTTCCATTCACTTTCGCATCATATATTCTTTTCACACTCCTTTCTTTGTTCATTCGCTCTACATGCCCAAACCATTTAAGCGTCCCTTTCTTGATCCTATTCATTACGCTCACATCAGCCTTGCATTTTTTCCGGATATATTAACATTTTTAATACGGTAAGGAATAATTCCGATATGGGCTGCCATCTTTGTAATGGTCTACAAAGCTCTACCCGAGCGTATATTGTATACCTAGATGGTGCCTTGGATCATCCATCCATTTTTATTTACGGAAGATATTTTGACTTCTTATAAAGTCGAGAATTATAATATCAAAATAAAAATCATAAAGTTTCATAGTTAATTCTAATTTTAAAAAAAAATTATGTTTATCTTCAGTAAATATCTATTATCTTTATCATTTTTATATTCAAAATTACCATGTTGGAGTATTGTTAACATCCAGGAAACATTTTTTATTTTTTAAAGAATGACACATCATCTAAAAAGGGGGTGAGCAAGTCTGGACCGTGGACCAAATAAAGCCCGTAGAATCACCTGGACTCGTTAATCAATAAATTTATGGGTTTTTTAAACTTTTTTTCGATAGTGCCAAAAAGTTTTCATTTAAAAAAATATGTAGTTAATACCGCATACGAGTTCCGATTGCTACCAACCGTCTATAGCCAGTGTTACTATGACATCCCCAATTGGGGAATGTTTTCAGGCTGAAAGTAGCGGAGCAGGGAAGGAGATGAGGAAGATGAAGGTTGAAAAGTACCTGGCTATTCAGATCTGGTCACCAAACACGGCTAAAGCCATTTCAAGCAAAGTTTGATTATGAATGGTAATCTTTCACCAGGGCGATACATAGAGTATATAAATAAAATGTATCATGACACACATTATTTATTTATTTTTATATTTGCGCACGACGGGTTTGAAACCGCGACTTTTGGATTCACAGTCAAGCGACTTACCACTCGACCACGGAGGCCGTGTTTTATTTTTTAATAAATGTAAATATTTTTTAAGTGCAGAACATTCTACAACTGCTAACGGTGATAAGTATTTTATGAATGCTGAAATAAGGTTGAAAATTTACAAAAAACCGTAAAAATGAAAATTCCGCGATTTTTTTTTTCTCTCGCGCGATTTTTTTCTACACGTTTTCTTATTCAAATGATTCAATAGAATTCCTACCCCCGGTGAAAATATTGCCTCTAAACGTCTGTATTAGTAATATTTGAGTATGAACGATTCATAAAAGTCAAATTGAATTGAACTCACCAATATGAATGTGTAATACTACTGAACAATACGTCGAATTTCGACTTCATTGTAATCGTCGCCACCCTCAGGGGAAGGGAGAAATTATAACATTTTCCGTCTTTGCGGGAGATGGGGGGGGGGTTGGGTGACATTTGAAAATCATTGCATCTGACGCTTCATTGCTAAGCGTTACTGTTGTGTTTCAAATTTGAGTGCAGAAACCAGGATAGTATTATATAAGAAAGGAAAATTTTGTAGTTTTTTCTTTAAAAGGTGGTAGCACCATTTCTTAATAATTTAATTTTTTTAATATTTTGCAAATATTTCGTATCACTAAATATTATATTGCATATTTCAGTTAATTTAATTTTTGTTATTTCGCGTGATTTTCTGGTGTAATGCGCATGCAGATTTGGAAATTCGTTAATAATTATTCGATTGTTTCTGCAAAAGTTAACACTTTTTAATATGTTAGATGTCTAAAATATTATTCAGCCGTTTTCAACAAACATTTCATTGCGTTTCGTGCATATTGGAAGTGTTTTTAAAGCCAAATGTAGGTAGAAATGTAGCGTTCACTACCCGTTAGATAATTATTGATCTATTAAAAAGCCCTTGCTGCTATATTTACACCCTGAATTAAATTAAATGTAGAAGAAAATTGAACCTTTTTTGTTACAAAATGTCACGTATAAATGATCGTACTTTGTAATTTCTAGACATTACATATTTCTTTACGACAATTTGTAAATACTTGGGGTCAGTGTTTGACGCTTGTTTAACATTTTATAATCGCATTAAAAAGATCTGCAAATCAGCAACAAAAATGTTGGGTTTTATCATTCACAATTCAAGGGAGCTGACAAACCTTGCAATGATAAGGCTGCTTTATTCTAGCTTGGTGCGTAGCATTTTCGAGAGCGGATCTCAGGTATAAGGGCCAGGGGACACCGCCCATCTACTAATTAATGGTCGAGAAAATTGAAAAGATTTTTTTACGATTCCTCTATATGAGAGAGTTCGGTTTTTACCCATGGCTGTTTTCAACAGAATTTATCTCGGGAATGCTGGGTATCTGCAGCATTAGTTCGAGAAGGGATATAGCATTTCTGATTTTAGCTCATAAACTCTTGAACGGTGTATTATTAAAACCTGACATCCTGGCTGAAATTAGATTCTATGTCCCTGATAATTTCACGCGAGGCCGCCAACACAGGGATCCGTTTCTTCCCAGGTGCAGAGATAACTTACCAACGGTGATGCTCCTGGGAAGACTTACTAGGTTAATTAACTACCTCACAAGAAGTATGGATATTTTTCCAATGACTTATAACAAGTTTAAAAACGAACTGGCTATTAAGTTCCAACTTTACTATATACTTCTTAAAACCTATTTTTTTATACTACTTTTTTGCCTTTTTTTACCTTTTACCTTTGTATAATTATGATTACCATTTTTTGTGTTTCTTTGCAATGTATTGGTGTAAAACTGTTTTTGCAACAATAACAAAAAGTATCTCATAACTTGTTTGCAGTTGGACATCTGTCATATAAGGAATCTCTTTAAAACTTATGTAATCGTTTTTAAATGCAAACTTGTCTCTACAAAAAAACGAAGGTTTCGCTATATATCAAATAATTTCTAGAACTTTTTCAAGGTAAAAGTTAACCTGAGCAATATTCGTAATACGTTGTTTTGACCTACAATACAGTACATTCCAATTAAATGCCATTTAATAGGTAAGGGTCTGAAGAAAGATATCTCTCATTCACTAGAAAGTAGCTTTGTGGCATTCCATTTTCAACGTAGACAGTAATCCCCTCGCTAAGTTGTTACCGATTACTAACTTATAAGTAAATAAAGACGGTGCACGATCTACTTTCGAGAGATGGTCGACTTGAGGGTCGCACGTGACCAGGTAACTGGGAGAAGTTCACAGGGGTTTTGTGTCTCAGTCATTTATTTTATTTCTGAGTAGACTCATAAATAAGAGTGGTAAGAAAAGTATTAAATGGGTAATATGCAAAACCGAAAGAAGCAATTATTACTCTAAAAAAAATAAAATATTATTGGAACAATAATACCATACTTACGACTAAAATGTTGTTAATAAGTATAAATAATTTCTCTTGTGAGTACATACGACTATATGAGTGTGAACTTTTTGAATTTGAAAATGATCTTAGTTGAAATTATCAAATTTAAAAATTAATCTATTCAAATACAAACTCACCTAATAAATAACCTACCCATAATGTACTTTAGCAGACTAAATGGGTGAATTAATGCAACCAATATTTTTTCTTGGCAAGTCAAATTACGAGTACTTTTCGTGATTTTCACGGGTGGATAACCAGTATCTCGTATAATTGCATACATTATGAGTGAGAAATTATGGTGAAATGAAATTTAATAATTCTTCGCTTAGTCTGTTCAATGCCCTTTGAGAATGTCCCTGAAAATATGTTTTTATTAAATAATTTAGTAATTTGCATCGCTACTAATTTATTGGCTTAAATTTAAAATATTGTTTGAGAGAAGGGCGTTGGAACTTAGAAGCCAGTTAAAATATTTTAGACTTTTTGTTGTTTAGCTCAACATAAAAAAAAAATCGTCTTAAATCATACTGTTATGAAACCATGTCAAAATAATGATGTATTGTGAAACATCTTCTTTTATGATTTTTAAAGAGTCAATTAATTCAATCATTTTTTTATAATTTTATTACGTCGAATAAAACCATGTACTTAACCAAATTTATATTTTTTTAATAAATCCACCAAAGTACTCACGGTACAAATCGTCATAAATATGTCATTAATCTATCAGCTTTTATTTTACGAATGCTCTACAAATGCGTGCTAATGTGGGGTTTACAATGGAGCCAACCTTTAATGTTCGCCCGTACGCCGACACGCGATAATCAAATAAAGTAATGATTTCTGCGAAAGGAAAAATATGCAAGATTTGTTGCTGAAGTTTTTTCAGCTGATTCATCATTTAATCAATCAACTTATGTTACTTAAAGTCATCGTGGCCTGGTTTATAATTGATTATATTATCATAAACCGTTTTAGTGTCGCAGGAAGGATGGGCATGGGCGGAGTGTTTTTTTTATTATTTCAAAAACACTGTACCGTCGCCGGAAAGGCAGAAGGGCTGAAGCGCCGTTTTGGGAAGTTAACACCAGAGCACTTCAAACTTTTTTTGTTTGTTTTACAATAAAATTCACAAGTCTTCAGTACCTGGTTAGATTCTGAAAAAAGGGATTTCAGGTAAATCAATGCTATCACCGAGTTACCTGAAGCAATAAGAAGCTAAAAAAGAGTCCTGAACTTGTGTATTTTGAGTCAAGCCTTCTCCCAAATGGTAAGCCTTTTCCCAAATGATAAATATATTTTATATGGCTGAAGGGCCACAAAAGTCTTCAGAATCAAACGAGAGTCAGAGCATTCGAAGCAGAAAAAAACTGCATATTTAACTCATCAAGTGTCGCTTCAGCCCTTTTGTCTTTCCAGTGACGACACGTTCAATCATTGAACCTATACTAAATAAGAAAAAAACGCAATTGCTTACTGACCTAAAATGATATCTTCAAATAGCGCACTTAACCTCAAATTTACAACAAATCTAATATTTCACATGTTACCACACCTTCGCAGCGCAGTTCAAGTAACTTATTATAATAATTTATTGTGGCACTTGTTGTACTATTGTTCATCGTTTTTGCAACTCTTTTTGTGACTTCTGGTAAAACAAAAGTCGAAAATTGTGCGCACAACACTCAAAATCACTCCCGCGCACAATTTCTTGACGTCACTTAGTCACTAAAAAAATGCCCAAAGCAAGAAAATATGTGTCGAGTCCCGTGTTTGGTGAACCACAACATTTAAAATACAACATGTCACTGACTTATTGTGACATTATATGTGGGTAATATATTTTTTTCAATTCTTGAATATTGGAAAGGGGTTTCGATTAGAGAGGTTTGTGAAATATTAGCGAGGAATATAGAAATAAATAAATGAAAAAAAAACTTATATTCCTGTCGTAAATATTATATTATTAATCAATAATACATGACCAAGTACAATTTAATAATTAATATAAGACCATTAAAAAAATACGAAACATAAGTTTAAAAAAAATAATTAAAGAGGCCGGTAGAAACTTTTAATACTGCTCTGTGCAAATGTATAATTCCTGAACGGTGTAAATTAAAAAAAAAAATGTAAAAAAAAGACCAAAGAAGGGTTGGTATGATGTTTATTAGACCTGTGGATTCCGAAACAGCCAAGTATATTATTAGAAATAAAATTCATCAGAAAAAAATATGATTAATTTACAAAAAGGCAATCCATTACTCAAATCCCAAATATTCCATTAAAAATGGGTTGATTGAAAAAACTTTAATTTAGCAACAAAAAAGCGATTAGGAAGTTGATTTCGATGTGCCGTGTACTTCTAAACTATGTGCTAATAAAAGTTCAAACCTAATGAGAGACAAACTGGTAAATCTAGCAACTGCTTGTTTTGGACAAGTCTACCTCTATTTTAACGAATGCGGACCTTCAAGATTTAGGTGTAATTAGCAGTGAAGATTCTTTCAAAGTTATAGATAGGAGTAAGTTACGCCGCAATCGCTTAAAACTACGGCAACATTTACGTAAGACGGACTTATTGAAGAATAGCAAAACAATAACTACTTTGTACTTTGATGGCTGAAAGGAAAAAAAAAACAATTACACAATGCAAAGTAGATAACTAGTTTTGTTGTAAAACTACGATCGAAAAGCATATTTCCTTGATTTCTAAAACAGAATCTAAATACAAAGGTCCTAAACCATCTTCTGGGGAAAGGGTTTATTACTCAAAATGGTGTTTTAAATTTGTCGATGACCATTATGTTTTCAAATCCACTATTGTATCACTTGGCCGTGAATACTGGATCGTAAAACGGAGTTATATCTCTCATGTAAAAATATTTAAAACATAATACAAGTTCAGTGTTATATATGATTACTGCACGCAAATTATTTGCCACTTCGCCATCTCTTTACCACATTGGATGGTACTACAACAGGACCCAATAACTTATCTGGGTTTATTGGAAAAATATTAGAAGTGTTCAGAGAAATACATAGTATATTTTCAAAGAATCTGTACTGATTTGCCTGAATTTGACTGAGTACAGACCAGAAATGATGTAGGTATCATGTACAAATTGGCATATTACGGTGTTATGATCTAAACGTCCAGGGATATTGATGGTGTATAAATTATATAGAATGGGGGCTAATATGGAACCTTGGGGGACACCGGCGGCTAGGGCCTTGTTGATGAGAATACACCGTCAAATTTAATACGTAAATATCGATTTAGTAATTAACTAGCGAAGACTTAAATTATAGGGTATGTCAAATTGGTTCATTTTATAACGTGGGCCATCATGTAAAAAGTTATCGAAAGCTTGGCTGTACTCGAGCAAAAGGACCGTTTGCTAGCTCCTCAACCATTGCAAAAGCAACATGTTTCACTTATTACGATGGTAGTAGGAGTTTTTCAATTTTTTTTTGGTAAGTTATGGCTTGAATCTTCGATTAAATTAGATGATTTATTTCGCTAGTAATGATGGCCATTAATAAATATATCGATTGCATATTGTGGCGGAGCCATAATTCGACAATACCCTCAAATAGTATAATTAATAATAGCCTGCCTTAGCATCATATTCAGAAAAAAACTTTAATATTGCTATTTTTATCTTATTTGCTTTAGAGTTATGTGTTTTATGTTTTCAAAATGATATGTTTTTATTCTAGGTAATTCTAAAAAAATTCTTTGACATAATTTTGTTTTAATATTTTTATATAAAGTAAATAGAACTTTGGTTTAACAGGCTTTTTTTACAGCAAATTACCAGCGTCGGTTAGCCTTTTGCGATAGTATAAGGAAACCTCGAAGGCAAAATACTTATATGTAAATACAAAAGAGAATTTCCCAACTTATATCATTTTTTACACGGTCAAAGTCAAATACAAAAAAAGGTTTATCAGATGGTACAAAATCACAATATTGATTTAAGCCATATTCAACAACCGAAAACGAACACAACTTTCAGATCAAGAAACTTTGCAGATCGGAGTACACAACTTTATAATGGAATTCCACTTTCCTTAAAAAAAATTTTGCACACACATAAATTCAAAATGATCACAACAAATAGAGAAATAGATATCGAGCTCATACTGATTTGAAATAGAATATATATAAATATATATTATACGATTACATACCAAATACAAGCTGTGAGGAAAAAGTCCACTCAAAATAATACAGGTTGGTTTGGATAACCATCTACAAAAAATAGTAAATTCCTCAGTAAGTTATACATCTTTATACTTACATCATGAATACACAAATCAAACACAAATAATTATTCGGAAAAACACTCAAACATATTCATTACCACGACCAGCTTCTGTCTGTCTTCTCTAATCACTGAGGTGTTGCATCGATTTAATGAAAGTTTTAAGTGTTATTTTTAAGTGCATTATTTGTGCACTGCATATTTTAAAACCCGGTGCTCATTTTTTTATTTAAAATTTGTCTTCCTGCAGTTTGGCTATCTCGCTGGAGCGCTGCAAGGCCATCAGCGCGCCCATGGCGGGCCCCATGACCAGCCGGTCTTGCCGCCTAGTGGTGGCGCTCATCTGGGCCTTCGCTCTCAGCATCAACCTGCCCTGGATCGTGGTCTTCACGCTGGAGCCGATCGGCATTCTCGGGAGCAAGGCGCAGGTGAGACTCATATTCACTCAAACAGAAGGTTGCCTGCCTATCTGTGACGAGTATCCATGTCGACCTCTGTCAATATCCTGATGGTCATCTCCCTAGAGCGCTTCGAAGACGTCAGAGCGCCCATGACTAAGTCTTTTGGTATACTACTAGCTAGGCGCAGATGACATTAATGATTACTCAAACAAACGGTTATCTATTTATAAATAGTCTCCGTGTCATCCTCTGTCAAAAAGTTCATGGTCATTTTACTGGAGCACTGTGAGGCTATCAGTGCGCCGGTAATAAATCCAATCGACTTATTCGGGAGGTGAATATGAGATTTGCGACTCATTTCAATAAGGCAAACATTTTTTTAAAAAAAGGACTTCATTAGATCAGGCAATTGAAATAAATAAAAGCCAAATAGATATCATCAAACTTCATATGCGCCACATTCTTAAGAAAGTGCTAGCCGCCTCTTGAAGATGTATCCACACCTGGGGGCAGTTTTCTCTCTTCAGTTCCTTACGCATGAGAATGTAATATTTCAACACCATCCAGTTGAATTAAGACCTCCCAACATTTTTTCTTCCTACAGGGTTATTACGGAGATATCTCTTTGATAGTCGGCTGACTTCTATTCTTGCTTGGTATCCTGTCCAGGAACAAAGCCATCCCAGTTTTATAATTGTTGTGCCTAGTCTGCCAGATACAATTTTGTTACACGGTTCCGAAAATTTGTCTTAGAATCAGAACAATCGTAAAAAATAGAGCAAACCTATAAGCTAAACCATTTGTCCTTTTTTTAAATATAAGAATATTTGTTTTTGATTGATTTTTTTGCTAGGTCATATAAATGTCCGCTACCTTCATTATTTCTACTTCTCTGGAGTACTGCATGACATAAAACTACATTTGTTTCAAAACTTTCTGGCATAGAAACAGCAGTGTAGAAATGGAACATTTTTAAAAATTGATATTCCTATATTTTGTGACCAAATCAAAACAGTAAGGGTCTTCCAATCTTCATATTTTTTCCTTACGCTTCCATTTACACATTTTTTAGTCTTTAACAAATTAATTCAATATAAGGAGCACTTGGTCAATTAACTGTTAATTAAAACACTGCATATTTTAAAGATAGTAAAATAATGTCTAACAAATTTCAATTCAAAGTCATATTTTTTGCAAAAAAATAACAAAATTGATATAAGAATAGGAAGAACACCATCTTATTCGACATACCGGTCAGGGGGAACCAGGGATCCAGAAATCCAGGGATTTAGAGAGAAACCGTGTTTCGATTGCGGGATGGTTTGCAACATAATGTAAAAATGTACCAACATTTGCATCTTCAAGCTTTGTCTGAGGAGAGAATTGGGCAAACAAAACACCTTTGTAGTTATTGAGACTGCTTCCAAATAAAGTACACAGAATAAATATTCCTGATAGGTTTAAAATTCGAGACAGGCATTCAAGATTTATATAAACAGCAGTGCGGTGACATCCCCGGGCTTTTGTTGGGGCTCCCCAAGCACGTCTCTCGAATTCCTCTCAATGCGAATGAAAATAAAATAAAGCGAAAGAGTTTTATACGAATCGTTTTATCAAGTGAAACTTCCAAAGGAAAACTCCTAATTTGTAAGCGAAGAAGACATTCTTCAGCTTTAAAATCAGTTCTCGCACACTCTACCGTATCGGCCAAATCATTTCTGTTTTCTACTTTTATTGTAGGTATTGATTATTTTCCTATATTGTTCCCCCCGAAACAAAATTTTGTGAAATCATGGCACTCGTGTTTAACAGTATGTGTTTGATTATTATTGAATAGCTCGTGCCCTCGCGCCTCGCTTATTTAAATCATGACAGGAAATGAGAATTAGTGGTATTGTGAAGAACGATAGAAAAAAGAAAACAATTACGCGCGTTCACTTTGACCGGTGCAAACGGCTGTAAGTAATGCTTTTGTGACAAAACCTGTTTAATTGATTAAATTATATAATTTTAATTCTTAAATAGAATTGTTTTTTTCAATTACAGTGTCGATTTGATTTAATATCATACCCATACCTTTCAAAGTTTCCTTTCACAAGCCTCAACCCAACCCATTTGAATCATCGAAGACGCATAGCTTAACTTAACACCTGAGCTAAGACCGTATTACCCGAAGGGAGCTTTATTCCTACTCGAGGTAAAAGCTCCAAAGCTGCTTGAAAGATGAATCACTGGATTGGCAGTTAGGAATAAAATAAAACTAAAATTTCCGCCTGTCTGTAGGTTCCTTTTTTTAACCTTTCAGTATTGATGCAAACATTTAAAAAAAAATTTAAAACATTTAATTTATACAGCGCAACTTCACCCCAAATTCCTCTTTACTCATTGTGATTCGAAAGAAAAGTCGCAACATTATGAAGTCAGTGGAACTATCGAATACCCATTTGTAAATTTTGTGAGGCTCGAGGAAGTCGAACACGAGAAGGAGGAAAAGGGAGAGGAGAAAAGGGACTTGAGAAGTGCTTGGCTATTCAAGTGTGAACACTTAACACTAAACATAACGAAATCTCTTTCAAGTAACGTTTTACAAGAAAGCGGGTAAAATAAAAATAAGGGGGAGGGGGAGGAAGGTTAGGTAGTACCTTGCTATTCAGATCCGTTTCCTAAACTTGACGAAAGTTCTTGCAAGAGCTTTCTATTGGTAACGGCGGTCTCTCGCCAGGTCTTTGTGCAACCATTTTTTTTTTAATATTACAAAAATGATGTTTTATCTCAAAAAGCGCCATGAATACATCTGTTTTACACGCTATTTGGCTTCCTCACTGTTTGAAAGGCAAAATATAAAAAATAAAAAACAAATTGCTTTCAAAATAAAACAAAAAATCCAAACTTGATCACACTGTATTATTTTTTGTAACGTCTAAAATATTAAAACTAAGTTTACTGCTTTGTATTAATTCTTAGGCAACAATATTAATATGGTGGAAATACTGCCAATGACTAATAATTCTCACCCATTTAGTCGATATCTGATTGGCTCTCTAGAGTATTCGCATTGTTCGCTTTCTAGTAGATGAATCTGTAAAAGTTTACACAGAGAAGCTAACGTACATTAATCATTGTCACTATCACTAGACGAAGAGCTCAAATATTGTCATTCAAGGTTGGTTGGTTTCAACCTTGAAACTTTAGGTTTGACAAGATATTAGATAATGATGTCGCGTGTAAGTTTTAATCGAGTAAATATTATTCGCAGTACGTGCATATTATGTAGGTTTATACGTTTTTCATTTTTTATAACTGTACAATTCAAAAGTATAAATACTGCTTAACTTTTAGGATATTTGTTTTAGTGTCGTTATACTATACTATACTGACAGTAAATCTGACAATGTAGCCCCATTTTGGATTCGCTGCATATTAACAAAAATACCACCGAAATACGCTGTTACACGACGAAGAGATTGAAAAATGCATATTTAGTAAAAACATAATTTCATTTATTAACGTTATTTTTTATGTTGAAATTTTACGTTAACAAATATCCAGAAAACAAACGGAATCAAATATAATATTACGCTTATATTTGATTCCGTTTACATGAAATAAAAATTTTATATTTAATTCCTATTTTATTTGAAAACATTCAGAGTTTTGTAAGGATTAATTTTTAATTTGGGAAGTAACAACCCTTTAGCCATTAAATTTCATTAGTGGTATCAAATTAACATTTTCATTTAAAAGGGATTATATAACACGTAACCCTTAAACATGCCAAAAAAATGGGTTGCCTCTGGTTGCCGGTTGGAGTGATTTTGAGTATCGTGCACTTCGCGTCGAAGACAATTTGCGAGTTTTCGTTTTGCCAGAAGTCACTAGAAAGAGTTTCAAGAGCGAGAAACAAAAGTTCAACATATGCCATAATTAATTATTATAATAAAAGATACTTGAATTGCGCTTTGTGCGGAGGTCTAGTAACATGTGAAATATTAGATTTGTTGTAAATTTGACGTTAAATGCAAAATTTGAAGATATCATTTCAGGTCAGTAAATGATTGTGTTTTTTTTTTTAGATAGTAAAGGGTCAATTATTAAAAATATCGTCACCGGAAAGGAAAAGAGAAGTTTACACCGGAGCACTTTTAAGTTTTTTTGTTGTTTTATAATAATATTCATAAGTCTTTAATAGCTAGTTGGATTTTGAAAAAAACAGTTGAAGTGTCGCTTAAACCTTTTTGCCTTTCTAGCGACGATATTTTGGTGCAACAGTTCGTTTAAGAAGATATCTAGAAATATTATCAGAAAACAAATTGATCAATGTCATGAGAAAATGTAAAGATTTGAAGAAAACCAATATATTTTTATTAAAACACAAGCATGGAAAATCACACATGTGCTACAGCTCTAAGGAGATTCCTATCACCGTGGAAAATTTATTTTCTTTTCGAAAATTTATCCGGGAACAATATGCGAATTTCGAAAAACTCCGCCCAGTGAAATAACATAGAAAATATATCTGTAAAAAAAATCAAAGGCTTACATTAAAGTCGCAGAATTCCCAGAATTTTACAAAAAAATCTTTCAGAACACACGTTTTATGTTAAACCTGTACAAGACCAGAACTGCTGACAAATTATTTTCACTTGGAAACAAGAAAATGCTTTACTAGAAAGCAAGAAAATAATATGTAAATTTTCAACTTTAACTAAAATATTCGTAGGTATGTAGCGTATAGGCGAATAAATAATCCTCACACGAGATTTTCTTTCGAAGAATAAACGAGTAAGTAGCAAATTGAAATATCTTTTCTTGTTTTACATAAATTTTTGATAGTGGTAATTATTTCATCTTATGGATATGTTTCCTAACGAAAGAGCTTGACTTGAGAAATAGTGTTTTAAATATCTACGTGTTTTCCATGTCTATCTAAAATTGATTGTCTAAATCATCCTATATCCTTTGACCGAACTACGTTTGCTCGATTACTGTTGTTACAAAAATCGAACAATTTTAAATATCTTACTCAGAAATAGGTAGGTAACATGTCATGAACACATTTATTCCTATTCAATGTTTTTTTCTGACTGGCAAGTTCAATTTTTCCGACAGGCAAAGTTTAATGTTTGAATGCCTACAATCCTCATCCACTCAGAAAACATCGTTGACATTAAATTCTCCACACTTTGTTCACATGTCATTGGATAATGGCAAAGGACACTAAAGAATAATTGTATATAAATTATTAATATAACGTTTAAAAAAAATAGTTTCGTATTTTAAATTGCTTACACAAATTAATTTTTCACTTTATTCGATTATGTTTCAAATGCTTTCCTTTTTATAAATCATGTTTTATGTATGATTGGAGTGTTTTTTTTTTGTAATTAATTAACGATTGATATAGACGTAGTTTCAAGAATATCCTATAAATCATGATTTAAAAAAAAATTGCGTTATTTTTCTCTTAAAAATACCAGATAAATCTACATTGGCGTCTTATTTGATCAGATCTCACATACAATTATAATAAATAAAAACCAGTGACATAATTTTATTATTTTACACTCTCGTTCAACAATGAGCAAAAAAAAAACTGTGTTACTTTCAATAGAAATGATAAATCTTAAAGGATTCGAAAAAAAATATTTTTCTTAAGTTTATCCAGTTTACAATTCTTGGTCATGCTACGAGAAACCCCCAAATACAAATGGCGCCTGAAGTAAATGGTATTTTGGCGCCTTTTGTAATAAATAACATTACTTCACTTGTTTTTGTGTAAACCATATAGCTTTTACAAGTGGAGACGTTTTGAAAAATGTGCAAAAATCCGTATTCACATACTTGAATTTAATAAAACTTGAGATTCTAAATATGTAACGTACACAAAATTTCTTCACCGTTTTTGGCAGGTTTCTTATTGGAAAAGCACTTGGATACCATCTATTCTCTATTAGAATACCTGTAAAGTGAATGATGAGGAAAAACGATGTCATTCTATGTCTACATTCATTATTCGCGCATGTATTAGGCATATTAGACACTGAGGCACTTGCTATTGCCGGCGCCTGTTTGGGTCATGACCCCCATAGCGTAGAAGTCTACGCATTTTGAAACGCCCCAAACAAAAGCATCGCTACATCAAAACAGTAATCGGTAGGATAATGCTCTAGTGATGGAGCCTTAGTGCTACTCTCTTCATTCTCGTATCGCGCAGTTGTTATTTAGAATATTACTGGCCATTTTCAATTGGCCATTGTCTCCGATAAATATATTAAAATAAAACATTAAAACGAACAAAAAATTGCTATGCAGCACAAATACAAGATTTTTCCAAAAACATCCAGCTAGTTCAAATAAAATTGTTTATAATCACATTTTCTTGTTCCTAAATGTATTTATCTTTGCTCTGTGTAATTGCGTTGAGTTTATAATATTTACCTTCCTTTGAGAATGTCATTTCAAAAATAAAGCCCAACGATCATTTCCCATAATAAAAATTCTTACTTTCCAACGATTATTTGCTTTGCAATAAGTCATTTTGGAAACGCGCTCATCTTAGGAAAAAATAAAGGTTCGTAATAGAATGAAAAACAAAGGAATTACTCTTATAGAAGATAATTAGGTAGAACTTCATTAAGATTTAGATAAATTGGACGTAGTTATGCAGAGAGCGTCCAACCCCAAAAAGATGAAACTGAAAAAAAGGGGTTTGAAAATATGATGATAAAAAACATTAATATGCGTAATCGGCATTTGTAAAGTGTTGTTTTATGAGCATTATTATAAATAAGTCATTTATAATCTATCAATGTATTTATTCTTATGTTACCTATATTTTATATTGTTTTAAAAATTCAATTTAAGTGAAATATCTGCAATTTGCGTTAGTAAAAAAAATAATTACCAAAAATTTATTGTATTTAGAGCATGGATGTTTTCAGCAGAGATAAATTTAGTATTTATCTATAGGAAAACATGTACAACTCGATTTTGGCAAATTGTGGGTTGGGCACTTTCTGCATAACTACGTCCAATTATCTTTGCCGGTGGAAGAAATATTCGTTTTGAGAAATTTTATATAAATTACAACATTATTTTAACCCCAGGGAAATTAGATTTCATTCCTCTAATCTGAATTTAAAAATTAGATTTCATTCCTCTAATCTGAATTTAAAAATTAGATTTCATTCCTCTAATCTGAATTTAAAAATTAGATTTCATTCCTCTAATCTGAATTTAAAAATTAGATTTCATTCCTCTAATCTGAATTTAAAAATTAGATTTCATTCCTCTAATCTGAATTTAAAAATTAGATTTCATTCCTCTAATCTGAATTTAAAAAATAGATTTCATTCCTCTAATCTGAATTTAAAAATTAGATTTCATTCCTCTAATCTGAATTTAAAAAATAGATTTCATTCCTCTAATCTGAATTTAAAAATTAGATTTCATTCCTCTAATCTGAATTTAAAAAAAAAAACGGGTTGAATGCCTCATTAAAAGCTATCGAACGGTGAACCCCAGCATTATATTAAACACACAGCTTTTTTGTCTTTAATTGCTATATCTAAATATTTTAATCTTTCATTGTAATGTTCATCGTTGGCTACGAACCTTTTAAATGTACACTTAATTGCCAAAAAAATACGAAATGAAACCTCACCGTTTTTTTCTAATGTATAAGTGAATTTTTTTTTTAATCTGTCAAATCCGGGTACCTACTTAGTAAAACGAGCATAGGAATTTAACCTTTAATTTAAAAATAATTACGCCACGATTATTTTAGAAAAAAATAAACCTAATACAATTTAATTTTAAATACCAAATATGTAAAATATATGTCGTTTTTTGCCACCGTTCACCCAGAAAACAAAACTAAAATTTTCCAAAATTCATTTTAACTGTTACAATAATGTCAGCACTTTCAGATACTCGCTTATACCTAGATTGCATGTAGTTGCTAATACATACGCAGAGGTGGCTTATGTATTTAACTGCATGGAATGTAGATACAAGAAGGATATATTATCAAATATATATTTTATTAATATTAATTTAATGTAATCGAGCACTATTCTTTACTACTTTAAAATTATTCTTAATTTTGTTTGTGCAAATAAATTTCATTTTTTCACTGTTTAACATTTGTGTAAAAGCCTACTCGGAAGTATACAATAAAATACCAGTTTTGTCACTTATTTTTTACTTTCAATTTATAATATTTTGATCAAAATATATATATCATCAAGGTTTCTATGTGTGTAACTTTTCAAAACAAGGTTCAATGCAGACAGTCACGGCCACCGCGCTGTAACATGTGTACTCGTATTTAACAACTTTGCATTAGTGACACATATTGAACGCATACGAAGCTTCATTTAGATAATATCTATATTGAATAAAACAATAAACTTTGTAAAACACCACCTTATTTGAGTTAACCGCCAACCAGGTTTCGCTTTTCTCAAGCTTCATCAGGGCTTTTACATCAACTAAATAACATTGAATACAGAAAGGATATATATATATATATATAGGACAGTGATAAAAGAGAGAGACACAATTACATATAGAGAGATACACATAAGACAGTAATGAATGACAGAGAGAGATACAAGAAATAGTAGAGGGAGACAGGGATATATAAGTATAATAGAGGTAGACAACCAATTAGTGGTGAAGCGGGTACAAGGAAGTGGGTTTTTTAAATTTTATTTTTACCTGAACAAATCAAATATGGAACTTATAAATTCGTTTGTTTATTAATACATTCTGAATTATTGTTAACTGCTTTCTTAACTTCCAGTATTTGCAAATTATCTAATCTGATACCCGACGCATTTTTGTGTAAGAGGATTATTCCCGTATTATTATTAAAGGAAAAAAAACGATAATATCTGTTAACTGTTAAATTACTGTTAAATTAAAATATTAGATATTCATCATTCCAGTGATGTCACTGTGGGTTCCAAATTTTAAATTATTCAAAATAATTGACTTCGGCAAGCGAAATTGCCGTATAAACAGCGTTTTAACACACTAATTTTGTACGGCCGGCCTAGCAAATACGGCGTCTAAGTACGTTTAAAGCAGAGAAAGGGTTAATACATTTACCTATGAACGACTTTAAGTGAAGAATGTTAGAGAAATAAACTAAATGCTATCAGATGGCCAGAAAGTTATTGTTTATTTTAATGATCAGAACTGTTCTAAATAATGAATATTGTATATGATCAAATATCGTGTTACCGTGTAAACCAGAGGTTCCCAAAATTTTTTGTCCCGTAGACCACTTGTCGATTTTTTCTGTTTTGTATAGACCCCCTGCTTTCCTAGTATTGATTTTTTTTATTGTTGGGAAAAACTTCAAAGTTTTGTGAACGCTTCAGGAACTGCTAATTCTTTGAAATGAACCCTTCGCGGTGAACACTTCAATTGTAGTCGAACTCGTCAAAAAATAGTACTAGTCGGCAGAGATCCCAGATCGAAAAGTGCTAGCAAATCAAAAAAAAATCCTCTCCGAAAAAAAGCACTAGTCGGTAGAGATTTTAAATCGAAAAGTACTAGCAAATCGGCAAAATATCTTCCACAAAAACTATTATTATTAATATAATTAGGGAATTAAAGTCCATTATAAGATATTATTACGTAAGTACCTACATAGGTACTATCTGTGAGGTGGATTATTACATTTGCGGGAAGCCAACATTTTGGTGACGGCCTGCCTAAATGGAATCCACTCCCGTGGACCCCCATTTACGTCTTATGCACCCCCAATTTTTTTTTTGATTGGCGTGGACCCCTTGCAGGTCGGAATTGACCCCTGGTGGTCGATATAGATTAATTTGGGAATGACTGGTGTAAACCATTACCGTTAGGCTTTAGGGTTCCAATTATCGAGAAATTGATATTCAAGACGAAGTTTATTTGCGTTTTACACCAGTTTAATGGAGGGTTATTTGGAACGAGGCGACATCCATCGGAATATACATAAAACTCGAGTTTGTACGACAGTAAACGAATAATGGTGGTCTCCAAGCATCTGAGATGGAAGCTGTGGATTTTTTCGGTTATATTATAAGAATATTTTTGTACAAAGCAATCACTTCGTGGTTTGACATATTTAATGAAAATTAAATAAAAACGTTGTACAAGACCACAGATTTATTCATATTATCTATTTCTTTCTCTCTGTTCCTTTGTAATAATTTAAATATTGTTCTTTGATTTTTTTACTGCTCCCTTAGTTTATTTTATATTGTGTTCTCCATCTGTATGTACAAGTGTTTTAACCACACACTATGTATTTTTTCTTAAGTTTAATTTTATACCCTGATGATGCTTAGGCTAAGCGAAACCGGTCGGTAAAAAAAATAAAAATAAAAATTCTTTCTTATAACACATTACGGGCCGCTGTATTTTGCGCTAAGCGTCGGCTGGAGTCCGGCGTATTTTGCAAAAAATGAAGAAAAAAACACGCCTTTCGTAAAATCAATTTAATTGTAAAACTAGCCAACAGTTTCAAATGAAATTCGACGTGTGTCTTCTAAAGGGCACATCGCATAGATATTTGTAAATATAACAGTGGTTTCCAATCTGTGGAGCGTGTAACGGCGTGATAAAATACAAAAAGCGATATAAAAAATATTTAAAATACAAATATTTAAGAACCACTGACTGTTGTCACTGAAGTTCATAGTAATTTCAAGTGTGAGTCATAAAAATGTCAATATAATTTATCACCAAGCGACCGTAATCGACATGATAACAAGGGACCTTTATCTCCGACGGCGGGTCATCTTACACATTCCCATTCTAAAATCGTGTGTGCTGTTTGCTTAAAAATAAATTCTTTTTGTTTATGATATCTTTATGATAATCTTTACATTTGTGAAGTGTATACTTTTATAATTATTACAACACCGTTGTTAGAAAGAGGGATTCACTAAACACTTGAAAAATATTTCCTGTTCACTTGAATTCGTAAAATATTGAATTCTTTTGACCTGGCATTTATTGAAAAAATAACACCTTACATAATACATATTGTCATCAGACACTTAAAAAATATTTCTTAAAACCACGTTACTACTTGAATTCGTAAAATATTTAATTATTTTGTTCTGCCATTTATTGAAGAAATAATGTACCACCTATTGAAAAATATTTATTTTAAACAATATTACAATATTTTGAATACATATACTACCATCCATCGATGAAATCGGAAAGGAATATGGCTTGCACAAGTAAGTTTTTTCAAGTCAAAAGTTCATACTACGAAATACCCATTTCCGGGTCTCCGGACTTACGGAACTGCCGCGCAAAATACCCACATCTGGGTAAGCGGACCGCTGTGTGTTAAAACTTATTATTTAATTTTCATTAAATGTTATAACATTTTTCGCTTGAGAAAGCATCTGGATATAAAGTATCTAGCACTCTTTTACTTTCTAGATCAAAGACAAAGAAATTGTTCGTCCTAAACACATGGGAACAAAGTTTATAGAGCTGAGGTGACAGATAGAAGTTTCTTTGATAGACATGATTAACGACCCTTCACACTAGTAACCAAATTCTTGTAATAATGTTCTGAAATATAAGATTCAATCGGAGATCGAAGCTATTGTAACGTGTCAAACTCGTCACAAGATAATTATTGCCGACGTTGACAGACAAAAGAGTAAGTGAAGGGGCCCACGGAGAAGGGGTGCGGGGGGAGAGGGCAATCGGTTCCCCGGGGTTTCCGGGAGCGACAATCCAGCCAGACGAGCGCGAGATGAGTTAGGAAAGGTTCCTCGGAAGTTGAGAGAAACGAGTAGTAAACGAGGGTAAAACAGACAATACTGCGGTTAAAGCATAAACTGAACACTGTGCAAAGGGCAATAAAATACGCCTATTTTGTAAAGTGATAACGTCCCTTGCGAACATTCGATAAGTGCGAAGCTGGGAAGAGAACCCGCCGCGTGACAACGGCCGCCCACCGCCGCCCACCCCTATTCAAGCTGGACGACACCTCACCTGGAAAGTCCCCTACCGAACGAAGACGCTACGAAGTTGCTAATTTGAGGTTGACAGTTTAATTAAAAATCCATTTCTCATTTCAACAATGGACTTTTAAATTAATTTTATTTAATTTACAACACTTTTTTTATTACAAAATCATGTACATTGTCCTTCAGGCTAGGAGCTCACCTGTGTTGTGGAAGACATTTTTCAAGGGCAAAAAATACAGTGGAAGATGTCTAATAAATAAAACCAACCCCTTCTTCCGGACACATACTGAAAGGGGAAATAGCAGAGCGGCGAGAGCGGCGAGAGCGTCGGAAGTACGCGAGAAGGAAATCGAATAAAATTGAGCTGGCAAAGGCAAACAATCATCATGTTGTTCTAAATATAAAATACAACCACGCTACCCTAATATAAATATGCAATTCAACAATTATTTACATGTTCTACTTTCTAATATATATCCAGTAAACAGGTTAAATTTCAAATACAGAGTTAAATTTGTACTCTTATAAAATATGTTTTACCTAGGAAGGTACTTTCTTGCTTTTGTGAAGTTAAAAACAATATTCTTTTTTATGTATTTATTATTTATCTGTACATTTGTTATAATTGGAATGTTATTCTATTGTTTTCTTATTGTTCTGTTCTTTAATTCTATATTTTGTTCTCCCTCTGAATGTATATATAAACACACACTTTATATTTTTTGTTCAGTTTGATTTTGTACCCTGATTATGCTTAGGCTAAGCGAAACCGGTCGGCCATAAAAAATAATCATAATATTCGTGGTAAAATACATATTATTTTTTTCATTTGTTTAAAAAGATTATTTTTCAATTTGTTAATTTTCTTAACACCAGCCAACTTTGAAAAGTTCTCAGCCGTACGAACATACTCATAAAGAAATTTGTTGTTGTTACGTTGTGTTGTAGATTGTGAAATATTTCCTAAAAATATTTAAAAACAAATAGTTAAGGATTAGAGAGAATTTAGCCTCAAAACGATAAATGAAACTTAAAACACAATATCAAAGTGTCCAATCTCTGGGGTATTTGCAATAATTCGATTTTGTATCCATTACGAGCTGTATTCAGTCCTCGCTTTGTAACTATCTAGTCAGTAGAGATTGTCGATATATATTATAGCAAGCTCTCCGCAGTACGTATTTATCTCAAATCAATAATCGATAGAAGAGCTTTCGGCCAGACTGCCTCGATATTCTGAACATTCACTCTGAGAAAGAATAAGCCAGAAGTTTGAGAACAAATAAAAAAAGATAATTATATCTAGCCATAGTATCATTAGTGGACTTACTTAGTTTGAGTCTCACGAAGCTTATCAAGCTCTTTTCAGATATTCTATCAATCTCTTTTACATACAAAAAAAAGCTCTCAAAATAATAATGCATGCTTTAAAAAAAAAAAAGTATTTTTTTATTTTTACGAAAGCAATTCGCTAATGTCCAATAATGGATAAATACCTTATTTTTTTAATAGTGAATACCGCACAAAAGTCCCAACTGCTCCCAACCGTCTAGCCCCAGTGAGACTATGGTATCCCCAATTGGGGTATGCTGTGAGGCTGAAGTTAGTGGGGAGGGGAAGGACATGGGGAAGAGGAAGGTTGGGAAGTATCTGGCTATTGAGATCTGGTCACAAATGGTTTTACTTTGTTTTTAAGATAAGCACAGAGAGTATATTTGGGTACCTAACTAGTTTTTCTACCAGATTTTCCCAAAATCTCTTTGATTATTTAACAATTGAAAATTATCGAATAAAGAATATGGTGTTATAGTCTACATTTTAGCAGTATAATGGATATTTCAAAGCCCGATAGCTCATGGCAGAAATTACGTTGCAAAATAAAATTAGTTAACCTGGAAATAACAAACAGCGAAACGTTATTCGTTATAATTCTATAAAAGAGGGTCAATCATTTTTCTAACCACACAGGAAATGCTAAAAATATAATGCAAAGCGTACAAATGTACCCGAATAATGTTGTTTCTGTAGACAATCTTGCGGAAAAAAATATATCAAAGATTTTAAGGAAACCTTTGGATATCGCAACTGCCCGGAGCCAGGATCATGGGGTGATATAGCCATTTCGGATTATGCTATAAGGTTAATTGATTTATGAGAAGGAGAACGTGGGAAAGAGGAAAGTTGGGAATCACCCGGTTATTCAGATCTGGTCACAAAACACCACTTAAACCATTCAAAGCAACCAACGTTTCGATTCTGAACGGTGATTTTTCACCAGGGCGATTTTGAAAGAATCTGCCACTCTGGAACGTGCCGCAAACATGTAAAAAAATAGGTAAAATAAGATGTACACATATATTTTTTTAAATTTTGCCCACAACGGGTTTGAAACCAATGTTCTGGACTGTTGTGAGATTGAGATCAGTTTAGAACATTAATAAAACCCCCTGCCTTCTATTATTTCATAATAAATAACCTATTATCTCTTTTTCAGATCTGCACGGAGCTCTGGCCGAGCCAGGAGAGTGAGAAGCTATACTTCGTCCTGGCCAACCTGACGGTCTGCTACCTGCTGCCGCTGTGCGTGATCTCCGCGTGCTACATGCAGATCTGGAGGAGGGTGGCCCTGCGGAGGATGCCCGGGGAGATGTGCGGGCAGATCATCATCAACAGGAGCAAAGTCAAGGTGGGATGAGTGATGCTCTTCATAAGACCATTTCAAATGTCAATATTTTTTTCATTGTTATATTTTTTATAACATAAAATCGTCGCTGGAAAAGCAAAAAGGCTTAAGCAGCACTTTGGTCAAAAGTGAGTTAAATGTGTAGTTTTGTTCAGTTTTTTTTTCTTTATCGAATGCTCTGACTTTCGTTTGATTTTTTGAAGACTTTGAGAGATGAATTTCAACCACCTAAAATATATTTACCATTTGGGAGAAGGCTTGACTCAAGCGACACAAGTTTGGGACTTTTTTTAGCTTTTTGTCGCTTCAGGTAACTCAGTGAGAGCATCGACTTACGTGATTGTGAATGTGACCTATGAATTTTATTATAAAACAAGCAAATAAATAAAGTGCTCTGACGTAACTTTCAAAAATGGCGCTTCAGCCCTTTTTCCTTTCCGGCGTCGACATACTATTTATATACGAGTATACTATTAATACGATATACTATTTGACGGCCTCCATGGTCGAGTGGTAAGCTCGACTACGAATCCAAAGGTCGCGGGTTCAAACCCGGCGTGCGCCAATAACTTTTATTTAATTACTGTGTGTCAAAACACATTAAATTCAAATAAAAATAATACAAAAGTATATTTGCGGCACGTTCCAGAGTGGTAGATACTCTAAGTAGTATCGCCCCGGTGAAAGACCACCATTCAGAATCGAAACGTTGCTTAAAATGGCTTTAGCCGTGTTTGGTGACCAGATCTGAATAGCCAGGTACTTCCCAACCTTCCTCTTCCTAATCTCCTACCCCTCCCCACTACCTTCAGCCTGGCAACAAACCCTATTTGGGGATGCCATAGTCTTACTGGCTCTAGACGGTCGGGAGCAGTTAAGACTCTTGTGCGGTATTCATATTTAAAAAAAAATACGAGTGGTGATTCTTTTATCATGTAGCATAATTGCTACGCGTTAAAGAAATCACTAATAAAGTTACAACTCTGTATCCATGTGTAAAAAAATATTATTCAAAAAGAGAATCGGGTCCCACGTTGGGTGTCAATGTGTTAAATCTATATACGAGTATATATATATATATATATATAGCACGAATATACTTCATACAAGATGCAAAAATCGCATTGTAGGAAGGAGGTAACACAAAAGCTGAAAAAATATTTTACAGCCGAGCTGCGGAAATAAGTCGTGAAATTGACCTGTTGTCACAAAATTCTAATTCACTCATTTCGCCTGTTCCCCAGCTGTATCCCGCCAACTTAGTTCTTGGGAGCATTTCCCATTAATTTCTAACTAAGAGAGTCTTAAATCGTGTCATTCACATTCATGAACAATTTATTGCCAGTACAAGTAGTGCAAGTCGAGGGCCAAAGCTTTTCCGAGTACATTAGATGTCACATTTCGTGTATGTTTATGTGGTACTCACGAAATACATAACGTCGTTAAATTAAAAGAACCGTCATAAAATATTTCTTTTACATGCAATTTCAAGAAAATATTTATGTACTTTCCATGGAAATAATATACGTACTTATCAACTAACGAATGAATTCAGTATTGGGATATGTTATGATATTAATATAATTTGTCTTCCCTTTCCAAAAATTATGATTGATTACAAATATTAAGATGTGATTTGAGATTCGTACAGTCTACAATATAACGTTACATAATCAAATGTCAAAAGTACATTGAAAATCATCACATCATTACACGCTAGAATAACCCGCAAGAAAACAGATAATTACTGCGACTGGGATTTAATTTGAGACCTTTAATTAGAGAAAAAAATATATTATAAATTACATTTTCAGAAGCATTTTAATGTATCGAAGAAACACGGCGGGTCTAAAGGTTAATGCGATAGCTCAAGAAATATATTGGTTGTTGTTTGTAGGCACCGCTAATAATTTAAGCTTGTAACCGCTCTATTTCTCATTAACCACGCATTTAACGCAAAGAGCGGTTCCAACGGGGCTCTCAGCGGCAGCGCGGGACCTCAACCGTGTTGGGCTATTTTCCGCTTCTTAAACCAGCGTTTCGGACAGCCATCCTGCAATGTCCATTATCAGGACAGATAAACACATGTGACGATAAACTCGGGAAGACCGTACGAAACGTTGGATCAATTTGGAGGTAGCACAGCACGACTCAGCAACCTACCAATCAACCGATATTAAACCTGCTGCTGATGAGATATAAACTCGATGGCTTCTCACACAGATTAAGGAAACCTTGTTAAATATCTTCTTGATTAGCAAATGAGAAAATAAGTCATCGTAGTCAATACGAATCACTACTAAGTTTAGCCCACACG
The DNA here is from genome assembly GCA_022651775.1 of Drusus annulatus. Classification (NCBI taxonomy): domain Eukaryota; kingdom Metazoa; phylum Arthropoda; class Insecta; order Trichoptera; family Limnephilidae; genus Drusus; species Drusus annulatus. The sequence continues at coordinate 254,894 of JAGWCC010000534.1, read as the reverse complement.
GTACAATGCCTCTAATCTCTATGTAATTATGTTTCATTCTTCTCAGGTCCTTAAGATGCTCCTCGTCGTCATAGTGACCTTCGCCTTGTCCTGGCTGCCACTATACGTGCTGTTCTGCATTATCAAGTTCAGTCTCGCGTCAGAGCTGGAAAGTGCAGATGGAGTCATCGTCACGATGATCCCAGTGACCCAATGGCTCGGAGCATCCAACTCTTGCATCAACCCAATAATCTATGCCTTCTTCAACCGCAAATTCCGCGCCGGATTCAAAGCCATCATGACTTCAAAGTCGTGCTGCGGACCCTTACGATACGAAAAATACAACTCGTGTTACGCGTATTCTTATAAAGGGGAAGAAAATAAGATCAAGAACGTCAACATCGCCGCAATCAGGAGGGAGAGATTCACGCAGAGACACTTCTCCAGCCAGAGTGTGGATTCTGTGAAAACTGAGATGATCAGGTCCAGAAGTATGACGCTGCATAATAGAGATTCGTACCACACGAGGCAAAGAAAGGAGTCTTTGGCTCTTGAGGAGTGCATCGAGGTCCCGATGAAGATTGTAGCGCAAGAATACGACGTGAAAGCTAACGGTGCAACCAAGGTCTAATGATGTTTTTATTTTGTCTAATTTGACGTCGAAAAGAATTTGATGCCACAATCTTATGCAACATACGAGTATACACGATACATTCACGTAAAACTAACACATATTTTTCCACAACACGTTCTCACGCTCTACTTTATTACATCACACTCAAAATTTTCAGAATATCCACCTTAGACCACATCTTAGGAAAAAAAAATATAATTTCCTCTTAAAATGTTGCCTTTTGCTGGTTTTTGTTGGATTTTGCTGGATTTCGCTATTATTTGTTCCACTTCAAAGGCGTGATTCAAAATGTTGACAAGAATTGTTATTTTTATAGAGTAAAGCAACGGTTACACATTTTCCTCCATTTGTTTGACAATAGCAGCAGGGTGGTTGAATTGTAAATATTCTCATAAGAAAGGTTCTGATATGAAGAGCCTTTTTTGAAAAGAAAATTTATTTGTTTGTATTTGTACCCGTTGTAAATAAACACGAAAAAAACTTATTCCTAATTTTTGTCAGACGAGAAAACCAATAACAGATATTGTGAAATATTTGGAAAATTATTTAGAAAAAAAATTGAATTGTTTTTTGATGTCTTATTCTGTTTGGCTTGAACTTTGCATGGTTATGAAATTTTTTAAATAAACTTGTAGTTTAAATTAATAGATTTTCAGTGAGCTGTAATCTAAACAAATTTATTTTTGGTAAGAGTTGATCTATAAATTAGATTAAAAAATTGGTCCGATTAAGTCTCTATCACCTGTAGAGTTTAATTAGCTCATTAAGCTAACGAACCTAAGATTTTAGAATTTAGAAATTTATGATTTCAATTCACAGTTTCCCGATTTTCCGGAGGAGTGACCAAATAGGATGAGAATATACATGGTTATTTTTCCATCATATGTTTAAAAGACTAGTTTTTAGTTATACAGGCAGAATTTTCTGGAGCTGGAATCCAGAAATGAAGCGTCATGAAGTTAGTATTTTCGAGGATGGTAGATTTACACTCTCCGACCCCTCATTTTATGATATTTATTCAAGCTGTTTTGACATGACAAATACAGCTGTGTGCAAAATGCTAATATTTAAGGTATACTCCGACGACATTGAGTTTGCTTGTAACCCCCAGTGCCACTGATAATCGATACGAAAAATACAAAAACTTGAAAAGTTTCAAAAATGTACTTTAAAATCTGTGATGTCAGATTTATCCCCTTCAGACTTGTGGTTGGAGTAGGCAGAGCTGAGCAAGGGTATACGTAGATCGAGGTGTTCAAAATAGTAACAAAAAAAGTTGTTGAAAATCATAGATGTTTTATAAATAGATAAGCAAAAATATGGGTTCCACTTAGCTGGGAGTTGTTACATCCACCTACTATCCCAACACTTTAGTCCCAAAACCATCGTGGACCTTTGACGTATGTTTATATCGAAACGCCCTTGTGTTACGTGTTACGTTACTGCAGAAAACAACTCCAAGAAGTTTAATAAAGCCGACTTATTAACTTTCCCCAGGAAAGTATGTTTTAATATCATTGAAATAAGTGCTAATTAAGCGAGAGTAAGTATTTTGAAAGAAATTTAAATTCGCAAGCACACAACAATTATCTATAATATAAATATAATACATTTGTCATGTCAGTATGATTCGTGAGTATCGGGCATTGTTCAGCTTTCAAGTCCCCTCTCCGCACCACATGCCTCCCCCAAACTAAATGGAACACGGTTTCAAGTATCCGTCTGTATGGACTGCCTATCTATTTATAAAACTCTCGGTTGAGTATAAATATTTTAAAGAAATTTAAAAAAAGCTTTGTATAAGACCACGAATATTATTTTGATTTTATGACTGATCGGTTTCGCTTAGTCTAAGCATCATCACGGTATAAAATTAAACTAGTTTAAAATAATTTAAATGAGTTTAATTTGTACCCTGATGATGCTTAGGTTAAACGAAACTGGTCGTTCATAAAAATTAAAATAATATTCCTGGTATTATACAAAGCTGTTTTTTTTATTTCTTTAAATATGTCAAAAAACCACAAAGTACTTTCTATGAAAATATAAATATTTTTCTGTTTGATAATGCCCTCAGAAGGCGAAACAGCTGTCACGCGTAAAAATAATTACATCGCAGAGCTTTTAAACAAAAAATTAAAAAAAAAAATTAAAATAATAATAATTATTGTTTAAATAAAATTTAAAAACCTAAAAAATAAATATTTTACATCAACTGTCACTTTGAGCATTTTTACATGCAGGCGTGTGAATGCGTGCATTCCCTTCAACGGTTGACACACCATGTTTATTGATAATATTATACTCCAGACATTATTAAACATGTAAACTTTCTTACTTGAATTTGACATGTAAGAACCTGTCAACAATTCTGTCGAATCTATTGAAATTGAAATCACACCGAATGTTTTCATGAATACGCAAACACTTCTTAACTTCCGCATGCCATAATTAATATTAAACGTGAATAATACGATTGTTTCCTTTTATTCCTTTCTTTAAATTCACAACTTTTCCCGCACGTGTAAACAATATATAATTAACCAGTAATGGAAGACAAAAAGCCTCTAACCTCGATATTAAATCGAAGGCCGTTAAAATCTTCTAACAATTACTTTCATCATTACCGGAGCACGATTTCCGGCTTTTCCAACTCTGTTCGGGAGTAAGAAAGTTGGTTTACGCTCAATATATAAGAAGACGAATCTAGTGTAAATAAATACGCGATAATGATCTCATTTATTCCTTTTACGAGTGTTGTATAAATGCAAAAAAACATAAATATGATGAAAATATTGATAAGAAATGCTTAATAACCATTGTATTAGGCGCACTATTTTGACAAAGAAACATATTTTAAGCGTAATAATATTCTACTAGGTGTAAGTAATACTAATATTTGCGATTAGTACCTACCTTAGTAATGCGGCTGCTTTCGCCAAAAAAACTGAACGACCGCCATCTTTTAAAATTATCCGCGAAACGGACAACGTTAATGTCACCACGCAGCAATAAATTTTCTGTCAGCGCAGCGGTGCACCCACAGCGGTACTGGGAAATATATCCATTTGGATGTATCAACCTTTACTACGTGTTGAACTATCAAAGTGACGCCTGTGTAGTTTTTTACGAGCATGAGAGTGGCATTAAAAAGTGGGCGACGTTGGCATGCAAGATAAAAACAATTATCACTCAAAATTATTTTTAATTTTTTAATGATAATTAACTAAATAAAAGTTTGAAGTTTATAAATAAGTGTTTAATTTGATGGATTTGCGCAACAAATGCGGGTTTTTCAAACTTTCCTCGCATTTATCGTAATCGCATTTCAATAATTAGAACTATTTTGGTTTTTTTTTACATTTAAACCGTTCTGTTAAACATCCGTGTTAGTTTTTGAACAAATTGTGACAGTTGAAAGGTAGAATTGAGTTGTGGTGCCTGTAGGCTGATCACATTTCAACGGGAGTTTAACGGGACCATAAAAATGTTAAAAATAAATAAATCATAAGCGCTAATCGATCAGTTCCTTCGAGGTATTTTTTTTATGATTCGCTCAGTTTTAATTTTTTTATAGCAGTCGATGTTTTTTTCCGTGATAAAATAAAAACGTAATATATAATATAAAACATGGGGTGTTAATAATATTACTTTAATACTGAATTTCAATTCAGCGTAATTTTTCTTATAAAATCATAGCTCTAAGACGCAGAAGGAGTCACTGAACATAAATATTCAAGAAACTGTCTACAGACAGGAAAATACCTAATATGGAGTGTACCCATAAAAATGTATTTATGGGACAACGAGATTGGAAAATATCTCGTGTGATTACAAAGTAAAGGAAAACACTTCAATTAAGTGTTTATAACCTAACTTTCGTGTAAATGTCTTGTTTCTGGTGGCAAAACTTTTGTTCAGAGGCTTTCCAATATTTGTTCTATTGACTCATCTGTGAGCTATGCCGTTTTTACCCTTTCAGAAAAAGATATTTTCCAATAATGGAATTATGCGGAGTGTATACCCAACTATTTTATCGAATATTTTTGACCAGGTCTACAAATCCCACCCTAAGTGCAAATATTAATATACTTAAATTTTAATTATAATCACGGTTGTTTATGGGGTTTTAATAAACTGGGCATGATTTTTTTCTTATTGTCATTTATTATGGAAGTTGAAATTTCATTAATCTTTTCGGTCGAAATCCGTTGTTGTTTTGTGAGTATTTTAATTGATCCATATTTTTATTGATTGCTCAGAATTTATAATGGTAAATATCCTGAATTTAGTTTTTCTTTGTGATTTTAGATCTGTTTAAGTTTAAACTATCTTAACCTTCAGCATTTAGATTATTGTTTATTTTAACCTAACCTCACCATATCTAACCTAACATAACCGAACTTTATAAACTAACTACGAATTTTCTGTAAATATATGTATTTTATCAATGTATTGTTTTTCGGTAATTACATACTAATAATTAATGTTAAGATTTTCAGCTTACTAGGGTATGTATATTTAAGTAGGTATTCCAGATTTAACGCACAGTGAGTAAAGGATATAAAAAATATTTTTTACCTACTTATGAATGTATATATTTTAAAAAGACAAAATGCAATACTTAACAGAGAAAGAAAGATGAATTATTTTTACAAAGTAAGAATTAATATTCAGTTATTTTTTAAAATACAATAAAAACCTCAAACCATTCCAATTCTCAAATAAAATATTTAGATTTTATTTATATCGTAAATTACTTAATTTAGAGGATGAATTAGTGGTTAAGAGGATGTACTGAAGATAATATTTATTTTCACCCACCGTACAAATGGTATTTTATTTTTTAAGAAATGTATTAATTCATAATAATATAATGCTACAATTGTGGAAAGTTAAGAATTCATGTACTTTTTCAATGTTTCCGAAATAAACATTTTTTCATAAGACTTGACTTTTTTTGCACCATTTTATTCGTTTTTCGTTGTTTTTTAATTCACTATACCCAGGAAGCCCTTAGGGAAATACTTTCCTTCGGGGCCTATGTCATCTTTGGGGGATGCTGTGTGGAGGGTTTTTTTAAGGAAAGGTCTTGAAGAGGTAAACCTAAGATAGAGAAATCTCTTGAACGGACCGCCAATTTCTTCAAAGAATCAAGGGTTTTTTTCTGGTATTTTGGGACTCTAGACCAAAGGTAACCCGCAAGTTCAACAGTTCAGTGCGCTTTTCATTTGTACAAAGTCAGCAGCTTTGAGAGGCAAACTTAATACTTTCTCCAATGAAGCTGCCGTTCCTAAGCTGGTCGCTTAAAGTTACACCAAACCTGTTATTGAAAGGTTTGTTTGGAAGATTGTTTCCAATTTAAGGAGACAATATTGTCATTTCAATCTTTTTGAATCGTAATCAAATATGACTGGGTCTATAAAACATTTAATTCGACAAAGTTATTCTTATCCCAAAAGAAAACTCTATCGAGGTAACCGTCCATTCTCCCTTTCAATAATTTCCGAGCCGTTTTAGTTTTTGTGCCCTTTGGACGCTTATTAAACAACAACAAAAACTATAATGGACTCTACTGTTATCCGCGTAAAAATGTATTGGTACACACGACAGAACATCATTGATATGCAACAAAAACAATGTTGGAGGCAGAACCGATCCCTGTGGGACGCCAGCATTTATTGAATATTGGAAAGAGGTAAGACCGTCAGCAACCGTCTGAATCGAAATCTCATTGAAAAATCGCTAATCTACGTACACAAGGATGCGGGAAGTCCGTAAGATGGCAGTTTGGTGATAAGTCGTCGGTGCCGAACCCGGTCAAATGTCTTGGAAATGTTCAGCCCAACAGTAGTTCATAGTTTTGTTCTTCACAAGGTATGTGAGCAGGTTGTCGTTGATCACAAGTTCCATCACTTTGGACAGAATGGATGTGATTCTTATGGGGCGGTATTGTATTGGAGCGATCCCCCTTCTTGTGAATAGGATGAATGACATTTTTTTTCATCATTGAAAGTCGAGTTATTACGGATTAGCAACTTTCACATGGAGACGGAAACTTGCAATATTTATAAAATGCTTCGCGGTGTTAACATACTTCAGATATTATTGCTATTGTAACTCATATATTAAATAAGTTTCTTTACTACCAGACCACAATATAGATTAAGATAAAATTAATTATTACGGTAACTCCACAATGGATATTTCAAAGCTCTATAGCTCTTGGCAGAAATGACCTTACGAGCCTAACATAGTTGCGGTGACCTAGAAAAATCATAATAAGGACCGTTTTAATTTTGAAGTTTTCGTACAAATGAGAAGTTAACATTTTTACTTATAACTTACTAACTTACAGGTATATCAAACGGAGACTTTTTTTAAATAGACAAACATAAATTGAGCTGCCGATGTTTACATGCGAAGAAAACATATATAATAAGTAGTAGGCGTTGTATTTATGATGAGTTGGGAAATTGACCTTTTCGTTCAAATGGTTGACATTATCTACCATATGATTGTGATAATTCTACTTCAACCTCACAATATTAAGGCTGATTCACACCAACGTCCGGTTCCGCTCAGTGCCGATATTGTTCCGTAAGAGAGCTTATTGATATGGTATGAATATCAATCAAGGAGTATGTGCCAAGACAAAGTTGTATGGCAGTATATCCTTCTACCCACCCTTGTGATATTCAACTACTTATTTAGTTAAATAATTATTTTGAAGTGTAAAAATACTTACAACGCAGATTTTTTTTTTAAACAATTTTTTTATCACTAAATAATATTTTTAATAATTAATAATTAATAAAAATATTATTTAGTGATAAAAAAATGGTTTTTGATAAAAAAAAATCTAAAATTCAAATTCTAAAATCAAAAATTTTTACAATTCAAAATAATTATTTAACTAACTAAGTAGTTAAATATCACAAGGGTGGGCAGAAGGATATACTGCCATACAACTTTGTCTTAGCACATACTCCTTGATTGATATTCATACCATATCAATAAGCTCTCTTGCGGAACAATATCGGCACTGAGCGGAACCGGACGTTGGTGTGAATCAGCCTTTACACTCCTATGCCACGAATACAACATCTGGGAAACAAATACTCCGATGTTTCTGATACATTTAGTACGTCAATATTACAATATAAGTAAACAAAAACAAAAAAATAGGAAAACACACAGTTGTATTTTATAAATAAAGTGATTACTATGTTGCATTAACCAGTGAAGTTTCCGCTAATAATGTTTTTTTTTTAAACTAAAATGAAGAATGAAATATTCAAAATAATAATAATAATTTCAGAAGTATAAACAAATAAGAATTATATCTATGTGTGAAGTTGAATAAAACTGTATAATAAATAATACATTTAGAATGTAACCCAAGATGATTAACACAAACAAGAAAAAAAGAGAAACACAACATACAGTGTATAAATAAAAATAATAAAGACAAATAATTAACATATCTTAGATCTGTAACGCACAGCAGTGGTAAGTATTAACCTTAGTAGAGCTAAATTAATCGTAGAAACTATTTAACTCCGGGTGTACCGGTTATTCGATACTATTTTTTTCTTTCCTGTAAAATATTTTTTGCACTTTTTACGTTGTGTATATTGTTTTAAAAATTTATTAATATTTGTGTAAAAAGCCTTTAACATGCGTAAATAAATAATTAAATAAATACATTTCTGATAATTATGCTATTTTTGCTCTATTTTAGCTTGTTTCAAAATAAAACACAGGCATTTTTTAGAAATGACTTTCCATTTTGTTTTTACGACTAAAGATAATAGAAAAAAATGTATAATCTATGGTTAAGATGTTGGATTTGCTAGTTAAAATCAATATTCTCTTTCGCGTGGTGAGTGTAGACTTTCTTATTTCGCTCCAACGAAAAATATAACGCCGGCCCATTTTCTCGAATAATCCAAGGGGAAAACTTCATTTTGCTTTCCAAATCTAAATCTACGGCTGCTTGTCCTCGAACATTCAATGGGCAAAGTCTGGGGAGGATATGTGATAATCTACGACATTGTTATGGAGATTTTAGATATTTTCGGTTGTTTGGGCAAAGTCCCAAGTAATCGAGGATGATTTGTTGGGCGCGATAACATTATCTTCCAACAAAGAATCTTATTAATATATTTCGTGTTTAATAAAAATTGAGTGAGGAAGTAAATAAATAAATATATATATATATATATATTTGAAAGAAAAGTCAGTGTTCACTTTGATATTAGGTATATAGATGGTTATATACGCGGGAAAAAGATTGAGATCCAGAAAGGTTTTTGGTAATGGTTTTGCTATTCCTCTGTATGGCGTTTTAATTTGGACTCTAAACTGAACGTAGTTATGCAGAAAGCATCCAACCCCAGAAAAATGCGTTTGAAAATATGACGATTCAAAACCATTAATACGGGTAATCGGCATTATTTAAAGTGAATATCAGTGTTTTTTTCTTGATAAGAATTGATATAGATAGGCAATTTATAATGTCAATGTCTATAAAAATATATACATTTCTTATGTTAACTTACATAGGTATAATGTTTTTAAACTTCAATTTACTTATATCTACAATGTGGGTTTGTAAAAAAAATAATAACCAAAAATCTATTGCATTTGGAGCTTGGATGTTTTCAGCAGATAAAAATCTTCTATTTATCAATAGGAAAACAAGCCTAACCCGATTTTGGAAAATTGTGGGTTAGACGCTTAAAATATCTGTAGTCTTGTTTGAATTAGAATTCTATAAAGTGTGTGTTTTTTGCAGAATATCATATTATTACTTTATTTTATTTATTTTACATATTTTAATCAAATTCCCAAAAAAAAATTATTTCGTTATTTTTATAGCTACCTGTTTCAGATTAAGGCATTGGCCAGCATGATTTTTATATACTGTTACATTTACATTAATCATTAATGAGGTAAATGACAAGAGAAAAAAAAATACGTTTTTATTATATATTTTTTATTTCATTATTTATTTATTTAGTTCTTATGAATAAGCTGTTCATTTTTATTTTGTTTCTATTATTATTACAATGTATTGATATCAATTATGGAAGGTATTGCATTGCACTTTCAATGCATACCTTCGAATAAAACTTTTTTATTTATTTTTTATTTTTATTTTTTTTATTTTTAAACAAGTATTATTATTATTTATTATTTATTATATAGACTAGATTACTAATTAAAGGCAGCATTTTTTGCACAAAGGGCCGACGAAAAAAAGCAGCTAGGTATATATTGTTAGCAATTAATAAAACGAGAGATGTTTTATAATTTGCCAAATAAGTAGCAATCAGTAAGGTTTTCAATGTTTTCATTCTAATCAAAAATCCTTTAGAATTCCGGTCTTCCTGCCGGTAACAAGCAAACAAGTAAAATCAAAGGCGATAGTAGCGCCACTGGTGGCAAATCGACGAACCTCCCGGTGACAAATGGTTCTCCTGTTTGCCGCCAGGGGCGTAAGCAGTCTAACCGTCGGCGAATCGGATATTAAAATTAACTTTTTCTTAATTTTCTGAAGTCGTACAGCAAGTTTGAAACATGCTGTGTGCAAGCAATACATCTGTTTGAGTGCCGTGTTCGAGTAAACTCTGGCAGCGATCCCTGCAGCTATTAAAGTGTCTCAATATTACGAGGATTAGGGGATTTCATCTAAGTACTTTTGAATGGCGTAAAAGGTACAAAATAACTTCCATAGATACTAAAATCGAGAGACTTAGTGCCCTAGCACAGAGATAATTTTACGACAGCGCAAGGGCGCTTCATTGTTTCAAGATGCAGAACTAATCTTTCTTTTGATGAGCGTCTTTATCTCAAAGCGAGAATACATATACGAGTATATGGAGAGAGAACTAAACATTTTTACCCAACTTATACAAATTTACGATAAATCACTTTCTCCGGGTTTTTACGTCGTAAACCGCGAGAGAGAAATAGATAAGACAAGTTCCCACACAATATAGCTTCGCTTTTAGGTATGTGAGCATGTTCTCCGTCTCTGGCGACTCCGCCCACTACGTTTTGGTATGCAAAATAACAGGACATAACTCAACGGGTTTTTAGGTTATAGCCTACATTTTTGTTTCTAACAATAATGTGAAAAAGTGGTTATACAAATAAACAAAAACATTGTGTCGACTTGTGCTACGAATGGATGTATTAATACCCTAGCCCTAGCCACGCCCCAGTCAGGCAAAAATCATCAATACTGACTACCCTAGCGCTCCTTCCAGATATATTATTGCTCTGAGGTCTTTATCATGATTGAGAGGTTTCACTGGAAAAATTAAAAACGTTGTTTTGTAGTTAACATGTGTTAATTATATGTAGTGAATGCCATAATGGATCTCACTGTACATTAGTATTGAGTGAAATAACTTGAATTCCTCAAATTGCGAAAAAAATACGGTTTTAATATAATAGGTAATACAAAGTCAGACTAGTTCACTTTTTTTATTCTGACTACCGCATAAGAGTCTCAACTGCTCCCAAATATTCTAAAACAGTGGGACTATGATATTGCCAATTGGGATATGTTGTGAATCTGAAAGGAGTGGGGAGGGATAAAACCATTTCAAGCAACATTACGATTCTGAATGGTGGACAACCCGGGCGATATATACATATATATTTACATATACAGTCGAACTTGGTTTTAACGATCACGCTAATAGCGAGGTCACGGCTATAATGATCAATAACTTAATGATATGTTAGTTCTGGCTTATTTTCATACAGTGGTGTGGGGTTATAACGAGGTCGCTTCACTGATATAACGTCCAAATAATATTGTCAACTCAATGCGTCCGGGTATGAGAATAAACCCAATTCTCGAAACGGTCGAAGAATGTCATAAACAAGACAAAGAAATCCGCCCTTCCGGCAAGTCGCTCTAAGAAACATTTCTATCCAGTACTATCGGACATCATGTAAAAGTGTCGTTTAAAATGAAAGTCATGCGAATTTTTTTCTCTGCAATTCTGTTCCCTTTTTACAAATTCATTTGTACTCTATGTCTAATTTGTATGTGGTTTTCCCTAACTAACTAACTAACTAACCATCACGCCGTTTCCCCGCAGGGGTAGGCAGAGAGGACGGACCGCCATACAACTCTGTCTTGGCACACACTTCTTGCTTCATTTACATTCATACATCGTCTCATACATACTCTTCTGTAATTCTGACTCTTCACATGACCCGATTCAAGTATTTGATTTACTTGATCGTGCCATGTCTTTCTCGAGTGTCCTCGACTTCTTCTTCCATTCACTTTCGCATCATATATTCTTTTCACACTCCTTTCTTCGTTCATTCACTCTACATGCGCAAACCATCTAAGCGTCCCTTTCTTGATCCTATCCATTACGCTCATATCAGCCTTGCATTCTTTCCGGATATCCACATTTGTAATACGGTCATACATGGTTTTACCGCACATACGTCTCAAAGATCTCATTTCAACCTATTTCTTAAAAATAATAAATTTAATAATATGTAAGCTTTCATACCTTGGCATAAATATCGATATTAGTAGGTAGGTACTATTTTTACCTACCCAGGTTTATAACGAGTAACGGCTATAAGGAGCAAATTTGGTTGGTCCCTTCACGCTCGCTATAACCAAGTTCGACTGTACTTTCATCTACCATATCGCCCGGGTTGCAAATATATATCGCGAAAGTGAACGAAAGAGAAACTATATATGAGACGCTCATCGTCATTATATATATATATATATATATATATATATATATATATATATATATATATATATATATATATGTTGTTAAATATATGTATATATAGTTAACGCGAGAAAAATTAAGACATATCAATTAAGAAACATTTGTTTGCGGACGCCGGGATTAGAACCCGCGACCTTCAAATTTGTATCTTACTTTGTTCACGTCATGTGACCCGTATTGTCCTGTTAGCTTATGAAATAAATCAAATATTTTACACATTCTTGTTTTATGTTTTATAGCGTCATAAATCTAAAAGGCGGTAAGGTCTTCTGATCATTTTGATTCTAATTTATGTGTTTCGTCGGCGATAAGTAGTTAGGCATATTGGAGACACTCAGAACAAGGTGTTGGAGGTCATAAAGATAAATTTTGATTTTAGTGCCTCAAAATGAAAGGCAAAAGACTTCGAGTTTATTACGTATTTTATTATGGTTGGGATAGATTATTTTAGGGTCTAATAGAAGGGTCAGCGAAGGTCCGTCATTTGGGGTCACCGGGGACGAATCCTATCAGATATTTTCGAAATCTTTTAAAAGAAAAGAAAAAAATATCCAAAGCTTTGTCTTAGGACAAATTAATGAATGAATTCTTTTGACATAAAAATAATGAACATTTGCAGAAATTTTGATTCCCATCGGGTGAAATAATAATATTATTCAACATATTTTTAAAACGACAAAGCACTCCGATTAGAGATGCTCGATATTCCTGTCCCGGTTAAAAGTAACCGGTTCCAAATCGGTCACTGGAACCGTCGATATTATTTATCCGAGGAACCGGTTATCCTTAGAACCGGTTCCAAATTTTCGTAAATAAAAAGTTTCAGTTGTTTTGGAAATTGCTAGCAACTGGTTAGGAACTGGTTCCAAAAATATCTGGATAAATAACCGGTTCCTCGCCGGTCACCGGTAACTGGAAGCGCAGGTACACCCAATTCTGATATCGACCATCTCTAACTCCGATACGATAAACGAAGGAATCCGCGAGATTAACATTTTAATTAAATTTCTGATAAATCTGTTATTTCAGGATATAAGTCATTTATATTTTAAATTAGTAAAAAAACTGCCCCCTGCCATTCACGTTCTTACGGTAGAACAATTTTCAAATTATTTTTTATCGATAACATTATAACACATTTAATTCATATAAAAATAATGTAAAATTTATTTGCGGCACGTTCCAGAGTGGTAGGTACTCTGATTATCGCCCTGGTGAAAGACCACCATTCAGAATCGAAACGTTGCTTAAAATGGCTTTAGCCGTGTTTGGTGACCAGATCGTAATAACCAGGTACTTCCCAATCTTCCTCTTCTCCATCTCCTTCCCCTCCCCACTACCTTCAGTCTCACAACATACCCTAAATTGGGGATGCCATAGACTTACTGGCTCTAGACGGTTGGGAATCTTTTGCGGTATTCACTCAATAGTTATCAAACAAAAAATAGTTATTTCCGAGGTATTAGTAAGAAAACATTGTATATAACAGTAATGTGTAAATCAGAATTAAATAAAATTCAAACCTTAAAATGTTGGCTTTTCTGAACTTGATACAGCAAACTCAACCCCTTCTGTCGTGCGCCAAACATTCGCTTCGAAAACCGTCTGGTAGAGACGTGAAAGCTGCGCCCAATGTCACGGTGAATTTTTAATTTAGTTTTGCGATTATCATTAAAAAAAATATGTTTTTTTTACATTTTAACTTCACCCTCCTGCAAATAAATGATTATTTAGTTTTTATTAATTTTGACAGCTCGTACTAGGTTTATTCAATATATCAATTTCAAATAACCTTAATAGGTCAGACGTTTACCTTACGACTTGGGCATGGTAAAGCTTCCTTTCCATGACTTTGAAACATGAATTTATGTGTATTTTTCCGGAATTATACCGATTTTTGTATTTTCTAATAAACTTTGACAGATAGTCACTTTGCCATTGATAAGGTTATAAGGCATTATAGTTAGTGCCATTAATGGGCTCTTATAGTTTGATGTTATTTCTAAAAATATAGCCTTTTGTTATTTTATGTCCTTTCAGAAAATGTTAAATTCAAAAATTACTACTTCCGAAAATCCGATACAGCTGAGATTCGAAACGCCTCGAGTAAAACTAAATAGCCGCTACGGTTACTGCCATCTATTGGGATATTTCGAAACAAAAAGTTAGGCTTAGCTTACAAGTTGTTTTATTGTATTGAAGAAAATCATTGGTTTGTGTCCAAGATAAATATTGGAGAGCTGAAAAAATCTTTTCACAATAAAATATTCCTGTGAATTGCATATATTTTTAAGAGTTTGGAGAACCGATAAGATTTGGTATAATATTACATATAAAACAATATGTAAAACAGTGCTTTTTAAATACATTTATTTGACAATTAAGGTTTTTTTTAAATAATAAACATTAGTTTTGCAAGGCATAAGTGTCTTAAAAATTATAACCACAAAAAAGTGCGAATTTCCAATCTTCGAATGCTGATTTTTTTTAAAATAATTATTAATGCAACAACAGTAAAAATATATGTTTCCCTAACTATACTACTGCAATACTTACCCAAACTATTAAGTTTGATTACACCAGCTTGGAATACTGTTTTTTAATGTTAATATTTATTAAATAAAATAAAACAACTCCCACGACATTCATAACAGATTCATTAAAATAAAAATAATAAAAAAATATCATTTGTTAATAATGTACAATAAACTATATAATAATTATTTTAAGGAATCGGTTTATCACTTGTACCTAATGAACGCTAAATCACAATCTCAACGTAGGAATTCTATTTTAAAACCGTACAAATAATAATTTCCGCATTTAATAATATTCAAGATTTGTTTCCTATACATCTTTAGTAGCGGGACCACTCTAGGCGAGATGTTGCCATTCATAGAACTCCTATAATAGTACAAAAGAGCCGCTTTAGCACAACGCACGGAAATGCTTCACAATGCCAAAAGAGATCGCAGCTTAATCTGCAAAACTTATTCCCGACCTGTCTGTAGCCCCAGTGACAGTTTTAAAAAGTAAATCAACTTTTTCACAGAAATATAATTATTGTCAATTACTATTGCTTGTCCCCTCCGCGTGCTGGCGCAATTGGAGCAGTCCGCTCCAGACGGCATATTGCCATGGCGCTTATAGTACCTAATTACAGTGCTTTTTACACGCCTAGCGATTATATATTATAAATATTAAATGAAAAATCCATATTATCTATCGGCGTATCTCGAGCCCATGACCCGACGGCGCGGAATAAAAATTTGCACCTCTCGTGTAATACCTACTTAATATGAGTATGTATATATCAATTCAAATGAAAATTCACACGTGGTGGGAAAAAGAGATTAAATTATGCAGTGCAAAATGAGATACTTATAGGCGCAAAAAAACTAACCTGCGCCAGGCGCCGTTTGGCTCAGGGCCGGGCCTGGACCCTCGTATGCTTCTAATACAAGCTAATTAGCCAAAAGATCAGTACACGAACTTCGGCACATGAGCATAATCACACATTTGATAAAAAAAGGCACTGTGAAAGTACAGTATTTTAAAGCACAACATTTTTAGTCGAACACGGCTTGAGACTCAATACTTCACAAAAAGAAATCATAATCTATAATTTACTGTTTTCGCTCGCATCGTTCTTCCTATGAACTTGCTTCTCCACACTCGAAATATTCGAGGAGTTATTATTGAATTTATTTTCTTTACTAACTTTAGTGTCTACACATCTGCCTTTGAATATTTTTCTGCTGATGCAGTCGTTGGCAAAGATTGGCATGTGTTTTCCTGAAAACTCTTGCTCGATCTCTTCGAATGGCTTCCCTTCCGTTTCTGGCATCAGGTAATACATGGAGATCAGTCCCAATAAGCTGCAGCCGGAGAACAGCCACATGGAGCCGTAGAGGCCTAGAGATGTCTCAATGTCGAAGTACAACTTGGAGACGATGGAGTTCAGAATGTAGCTAAAAGCGGCTGCTATTCCACAAGCCGTTCCTCTGCCCCTGAAAATTAAAAAAAAAAATCATGTTTTAAAATGTATTGCATCTCCAACCTTCAGTGAAAATATGATGGACAGATTCCCTCCCCAAGCACAAGAATTTTCTCAATTAGGGAGGTAATTATCATCGACTAGAAACTAGACATTGTATATTAATTGTATTTATATTATAACAACTGTTAGTAGTAAGTGAAAAATGTTCATTGTGTACAATAAATTTAATAAAATGGTAGCATTGCATCAGCAGGTAGCAAATGTATGTGTGCACACTTGAGGTGAAATATCACTGTTATTATTATTATCAGCAGATGACCGTTGGAAATAATAGTAATGATAAAAGTTTTATTCCAGAAGGTATGCAGGAGTAGTGCAATGCAATACTGAAGACTTAACAATTTTACTGTGAAAAAAACTTTAAAGCGCTCTGGTGTAAACTTCACAAAATGGGGCTTCAGCCCTTTTTACCTTTCCGGCATTGAAGTATTTACAGTCACAACAAATAATGTGGTGATATAAGCTCAACATGGAACTTTTTGAATTAGCTAACCCTTGGAGGGTAACTCCATTATGTGGAACTGTTCATTCAGGGTTAAAATCTATCTTGATTAACCGGGGAAACAGTTATATACACAATGCTTTTAATCATAATAGGGTAAATTATTGCGAGTTCAGGGTAATTTGCTTTTAATTATAAAACGCCCTTGGGATAGAGGGAGGTGAAGATGATGTTTATATTATTATAGGGAAGAGATGTGTATTGATGCCATTTCAAAAACATTGGATAAAGAATTTAAAGGGGGATTTCTTTAAAAACATGCAAGAGTTAAGAGTTTTGGTATTAAATTAACTATATTCACGAAATACAAAAATCTCGTGCTGTTGAATTTGTACCAAACAGTGCATAAAATACATAAGTTTAAAATCATTACTTATTTTTTTCAAATCAATTAGTATTTTATTTACTAAGGGACTGTTTGATAACAATAATAATGTTTGGTCACATCAGTTAGCGTGAAGTGGTCGTTTTCAACACACCAAATAATTAACTATCGAAACAATATTAATATTTCTCAAACAATATTGATTAGAAATACGGGAGAAAAAAATATTGTGTTGCAACAAAGATTCGAACACGCAACTTTGCTTTATCCGGGGGGACATATCTACCAGTTGTGCTACCGAAACCTTTCTTAATGATGTTTTTATTAATTCCACATTTCTTGGAAATTTATATCATCTTTTGTAGTTGTGTCCAAGTAAAATTATAATATTCTCTGTATGTTTTTCTAATTCACGCTGTTTGAATATTATTGCAAAAATTCATATCATAATGAAGCGTAAAGTAAACACAAATTATTCCTTACCTATACGTACTTCTTGATTGTTACCAGAAAACACGGGAACACGTGCTGCCGCTGTGCTGTGCATCGTTTTTAAAGCAATAAAATAAATCAAATCGAACTTGAACTAAAAGTAATCAATGTCGCTTCATTTTTCGAGCACATTTCAATGTTTTTTGTGCACAGTTGGCACTTTTTTAGAAGATATTCAAGGCTTTTTAACTAACGTAAATCCGTTACCCACAGTTTGCACAAAAACACATTGTTAATTGGACACAGAAAGCGTCCAACCCCAAAACAAAAACTGAGAAAAAGGCGTTTGAAAATATGACAATACAAAAGCATATTACGGCATTTGTAAAGTAAATATCAGTGTTTTTTTCATTATGAGAATCATTATAAATATTTAATTGATGATCTATCACTGTATTTGTTAAAAAATAATAGTATTTCCTACGTTATCTTACATTTTACTGTTAGTATGCATTCTACAAAATGTCGACATGTCAAAGTGTTTAGTACTAATACGTTTTATATGGGTTGGATGTATTCTATGAAATGATTGGCGGTGTATATCCAAGGGCACTTTTTTGTACTATGAAAATAAAACAAACATATATCATAATAGATAGAAAAAAAACATGCTTCAAGTGACCATAAACTAAATAATAGAAAAGGTTCAAGTGGTTTGGACGTTTTCTATGAATCATAATATTGGCACTTTTAAAACATACCTACATTTAAAACGCAGAAAATGTTCAACCTACAAGGATGATTCTTACAAATTATATTGACGCAGTTACACATAATTACCGAATACATTCACACCGCTTGGATGTTTTCTAACACTATTATCGTAAGTTGATATTTTATAAGTTAGAAACAGCAGAAAAAATTAAAACCACATGTACGTTTTTACTTCAATTTAAGTCAGATATTTGCAACGTAAGTTGGTAAAAATAGAATTACCAAAAATCTTTTGCATTTAGAGCTTAGATGTTTTCAGCAGATATAAATATGGTATTTATCAATAGGAAAACATGTAAAACGAAAGACATAAAATACAAGACACGTCGTATTCATACAAATCTTACGAAAAATGTAGCACCACTGGTACCGTTTTGTTTTCCGTTGCACCCGCTTATGAAAAGGATAGCCATTCAAAGAATATGTGTGTATGGATGAGATAGCTATTTGGACGTCCCACGCTACTGCTATAATCGGGTATTGCGCCACTAGCCGTGGTTGTCTTCCTCACACTTATGTATTTCTGCATTCGCTATCTCACACCGTTTTTGAGTACCAAAAAACCTCGTGAATAATTGTATTTGTTGAATTGAAATAATAAGTAATTTGTGGGTAATTATGAATGGAAAGAAACTCCACGATATGTTTTTTGCTCTCGAATGATTTTCACACCTCTCAAGGCATTTTTTCTCAGAAAAGAGCCAACAGCGACGCGTTTGTGATAGCTGATGACAGGTTGTCTGTCGAACGAATGTTTGTGTGATGCTAAACGCAATAAATCTCAGGTAAATCTTGCGGACTCGGCTTAGTGCATTCACACGCGTTGTCTCAGTAACGTATCTACATTATTTAATTCATCAAGTGTAAAATTCAATTTTGGAAAATTGTTGAATTCTGCATAACTACCAATCTATCCTTACCTCAAAGGAAATATCTCAGATAGCATCATCCACGGCATAATAACAATGCCCATACTAGCTCCCAGATTCAGCAGGATGAACAGGGTAATAGGCACCCAGGAGGTGGCACCCGGTATCTCGGTGGCGAAGGTCTCCGGGTCGTATGAACTCACGTTGTGGGGGATGACCACAAACGCGTAGATTCCGAGCAAAAAGGAACAGATTGTTGCCACTACAAGGGAGAACAGGTTCAGGAACCTTTTACCGAGGGTATGTACTGTTAGCATCATTGCAATGGTGGCGATGATACCGATTAGTCCAGTTATTACCTAGAAAAATAATATTTTGAATTATTATATATCTACATTGATTCTAGAGCAAATTCAAGATAGTGCAAAGCAGTGCATCCATAAATAAGAGAGATACCAAGAACATAAAAATAAAAAATAATAGACAGAAATTGAAGAGAAAGTATAAAAAAATAAATTATAATACTTCGTTCATCAGTAATAATTTATTACATCAAGGCAATGAATGGATGTTATTGGATTGCCTCCATTTTCCAAATGAATTAAACTATTTAATTAACCAAGAAGTTACACAAAGGAAAATAACAACTTTATTGTGATGCAATATTGAAAAAAAAACTCTAAAATTGTATGTATAACGTCTAATATATATTTATTAAATAATTTGATTAATGGCACGTACTATAATATTTCACGTTTCTGAATTACTGCGTATTCTATTATAACATCATCTAAACAAATCCAAATATTATAACTAATCGATCTTCTTTACAAACAGTTTGCTAAGTTATCACAACTCCTATTTGTTTTTATTTTTATATATTATTATTTTTATAGTTAATACCACACAAGAGTTTCAACCATCTAGAGCCAGTGAGATTATGGCATCCCCGATCGGGCTATGTTGTAAGGCTGAAGGTAGTGCGAAGAGGAAGGAGATGGGTAAGAGGAAGGTTGGGAGTACCTGGCTATTTAGATCTGGTCACCAAACAGAGCTAAAGCCTTTTCAAGCAACGCTTAGATTCTTAATGGTGGTCTTTCACAAGGGCGATAATTATTGTATCTATTACTCTGGAACGTGCCGCAAATATACCATACATATGATTAAATGTGTTATGACACATATTAATTAAATAAAATGTATGTGCGCACGCCAGGCTTGAAGCCGCGACCTCTGCATTCGTAGTCGAGCGTCTTACCACTCGACCACGGAGGCCGTCAAATTTAATGGCATCGAATTATTTGGGTCCATTTTTTGTTTGCAGTCGTGTAAGACATAATTCAACACGAACTAAATCGTGTAAATATCTGAATATTTTTAAGACTTACGGTTGCAACATGTCCGTCCAGTCCCATTCCATAGCTGTTGTAGACGTTCACCATGTTGGGCCTTATCGCCGTGATACCAGTTGCCTGCTGAATCAAAAACATCAAAATAGCCACACTTAAGGGTCTCATCAATTCCTTCCTTGACAGGTCTTTAAGGTTTAGCCTTGTCTTAGCGAACCACCCCATGCTCTCGTGCGGACAGTCGGTTGTTGTAAGTGTTTCCCTGTTGCAGTGGGCGCACTGGGAGCTGATGTTCTGGTATATCTGGAGCTCCTCGAATTCCTTTTGGACCTCTGGGGTCTCGGCCCAACCCCTGACCCAGCAGAGAGCCTTGAAGGCATCTTCTTTTCTGCCTTTGGTGAGCAGCCACACGGGAGATTCAGGAATCTAAAAGCAAAAGATTAATGAAAAATGCTTCGATACAATATCATCTAAATCACAAAAATTTACAGACTGACGATTTCAAAGTAGGCACTACCGCCCTATCGAAGGTGTGTAAATGTATAAGGCAATGGGGGACCGAAGATCTATGAATCTTTGGTGGAAATAATAGATCAAAGTTAATCATGAAACAGCAATAGAAGTAGAATTTTGTTTTCAACTCTACCTCTGCCTGCATAGTCGAGTGGTAAGACGCACGACTACGAATCCAAAGGTTCAAACCCGGCACGCGCAAATAAGTTCTATTTAATTAATATGTGCGACATTAAAAATAAAATTAAACACATTTAATTGATATAAAATAGAATATAGTATATTTTCAGCACGTTCTAGAGTGGTAGATACTCCAAGTACCGCCCTGGTGAAAGACCATCATTCAGAATTGATACGTTGCTTGAAATGGCTTTAGCCGTGTTTGGCAACTAGATCTAAATAGCCAGGTACTTCCCAACCTTCCTCTTACCCATCTCCTTTCCCTTCCCACTACCTTAAACGTCACAACATATCCCAATTGGGGATGCTATAGTCTCACTGGCTCCAAACGGTAGGGAGCAGTTGGGACTTTTGTATGGTAATCACTATAAAAAAATTAAATAAATAAAAAACCTCGATATGGGATTAAAATTTACATTTATAGACTTTTACTTGACTATTTTGTCAGTGTCAAATGACGCAATGCATTGAAACATGTTTTCAGGTTGTATTTTAAAATAAAATATCTATAAAAAATCAATAATTATTATTATTTAAAAATTTTTAAAACAATTTTTAGTTAAAAGTTCTGCTGGGTAATTATTTTTACGGGTGACAGCTGTTTCGCCTTCTGAGGGCATTATCAAACTGTCCAGGTATCAATTCTGTTATAAATCGTCCAGTTTGATAATGCCATCAGAAGGTGAAACAGCTGTCACGCGTAAAATAATTACCTAGCAAAACTTTTAACTAAAAATTGTTTTTTAAAATTTAAAATAATTAATTTTAACTTAATTTTTGTTTAAACAAAATTAAAAAACCCAAAAATTAAAATGGAGTTCTACAAAATAAGCTTTAAAACCATAATTATAAAAAAATCATGTGAACATTTTTCAGATAAATAGTACCCACTAAGTGACTAAGTCATGTTTCTGTTTTGAAAATATTGGCTTTTATGGTCACCCTTCTTTAAAATCTGCTATTCATTAAGAAAGGTTCAGTAAACCACATTTCTTATGATAGGAGTAGGTGTGTGAAATCCACTTGCAAGAGTTTACTTTTTTATAACTCTATTCCCAATGTTCATTGCCCCAGGGCAGAAACTTACAAACTTGATTGGAGTATCGAAGTGAAAGTTTCCAATTGCCCGATGTGTAGTTACATTATGCAATTGTATAATTAAACCGTATATAAAATAGTACATTTAATAAAATTTCCTCAGAGTGGTTTTTTAATTATTCTACATAAGATATTTATATCTGTATAGAACAAGATTTGAGACAATTAACTTGCGATTTATCACTTATCGCTTGCATAGTTAAAGTGTGTAAGCCTCTAAAGTCAAAGCATGAAATTATTCATTTTTATAATATTTAAATCAGTAAATCACAGCGGGTCCGAAGGGTTTTTCGATAGCTAAGTTAGACCAGTCACATTGGCTCGGTTAAGAGGAAGTCCCGCTGTTCTTATTTATGTGATTCTATAATTTGTAAAATGATACTATCAAAATATGTTTTTTAATCAATAAAACGATAGTGTGAATTGGTCGTAATTACCGAAACGGCGACCACAAGTGTTGCCAGCGGGAAGATCAGGCAAGTGATGGCTGCCAACCTCCAGGGTAGCAGGGACCCCAGGAGATACGCCAGGAAAATTCCACAAACAGCAAACACTTCGGCGTATGCTGTCATGAAACCCCGAACTGAAGAATGACTGAAAGATAAAATGTTTCTTATTGTAACCAAATTAAGGGCGGTATAAACATATAGACGGTATAGACGATGTATGAATGTAAATGAAGCAAGAAGTGTGTGCCAAGACAGAGTTGTATGGCGGTCTGTCCTCTCTGCCTACCCCTGCGGGGAAACGGCGTGACGGTTAGTTAGTTAGTTAGTTAGTTATAAACATAATTAATAATAATAAATTTAAACTGATTCTGTAAAAAGTATTTGAAAGTCTTAAAAATTCAGACGGGCTGTCTAAATTGCTGAATCAACTCTATCTTTAAAAAATGTGTACTTATGTGTTATTTTGTAACATGTACATTCCAGTGTAGGTACAGGTACTGCTCTGAAATCATTACTTCTGGGTACAATACAAAATATTTTTTTTAAGGGACTTCTACTCACAAAACTTGTTTTCCACTTTGTAGATTATTACAAATCAAAGGACGAAAAAATCATTAATGCTTAACTAAAAATCTGTAAAAGATTAATTCCTTATTTTTTTATTTAGTCAAATGCCTAGATCACTCTTTGGATACTATCTAATAAATTTTTAATCATATCTGTAAAAATAAAAAATAAAGTCAAAACTCCACAGAATGCGATAGCCTGACGAGCAGAAATCGATAAAACTGGTCACATTTGAGGGAGACCTACGCATGTTTCCAACATAATGCTAGAAGGAAAATGAAGACGACATTTCTATTATTTAATGGCAAGATTAAAATTTTAATACATACTTAAATATTTGGTCTTCTTCAAACTATTTTCATTATTACTTATGACTACATTCAAATGGTGATTAGATTCTGTTCTGCGCTATTGATCAAACAAATCTCAATATTGGTAATCAATAAATGATACTATAATTTTAAAAGGTAAATATTATTTAACTCAACATACCCACAAACAAATACTCATATCACGCAAATATGTAAATTAAGAATAACCAATGTTGATGTCTTGGTATATGTGAGACGCTTCAATGAAATATGCACTCACTGACAATTCGTAAAGTCTTTTTTTTAATGAAATTCCATTCCTCAACTTTTCTTACTTATGTCAATGGATATCACTTATCGCACGTGCAGGCCCGGCAGCGGCGCCTGGCGCATATACTTTTTTTGGCGCCCCTTGTCAAAATCTAAATTAAAACGCCTACACTTTAGAAAAGCTCTGCATGACTGTCTTTTTTTCACCCCGTATGATATTTTCGTTCGAACAAAAGATAGGTACCAACTCGTATCAAGTATAAAGCGAGAGGTATGAATTTTTACTCCATGCCATTGGATCAAGATGTTATGGGTTCGATTGACGTCTATGAATTTATACTTTTTAAATTTAATATAATAGGCGCTGGACGCGTAAAAAGGCACTGTAATTAGGTTCTATTAGCGCATTGGTTGTGCGCCGCCTGGAGCGGACTGCTCCAATTGCGCCTGCACAGCGCATGTGTAGCAAAGGTTTCAGAACACAAAAACATTCATGGCTGCCACACACAAAGCGCCACACGCCGTAGAAAACTTTATGTTAATGCCCTCCTTCGGTTAAAAATTTAGTAATAAATTTAAAGCCTTACCTAATCTCTCCTATGTAAGTGATAATGGGCGCCTCCATGAAGCCAGTTCCGAGTCCCAGGATAGCGTTAGCGCAGAAGAGGGTTTCCACGTTCTGGGCGTAGTAGATCATAACCCAGGCGGCCAGGTGAGGCAAGTTGGCAATGAGAAGAGACTTCTTCCTGCCGAGCTTTTCGCAGATTGGTCCGGATAAGACGCTGCCGAAGGGTTGCAGGACGAAGTTAACAGCACCTGGAAGAAGTATACATTAAAAAAGTATTGTGGTTAAGTAAAAGCTTGCATTAAAAGACGAATCTAGTTAGGACAAAATAACCATTCAATATGTATGCTCATCAAAACAATAATACATCGTTAAAATTATACTGATTTTATTATACTTTTAAATATAAAAGTACCTAGTCTTAGTGATGGATGAATGGAGAAAAATTAACAGCCGAAAGGGGTCAGAAGAATATCTTCACTGGAAAAGCAAAAGGGCGGAAGCGCCAATTCGGGAAGTTTACACCAGAGCATTTTAAAGTTTTTTTTGTTTAAAATAAAATTCATAAGTCTTCAGTACCTGGGTGGATTTCAAAAAAAGTTGACTCAGGTAACTCAATGAAGCGACAAAAAGATAAAAAAAGTCCCAAACTTGTGTCGCCCTTAAGTCAAGTCTTCTCCCAAATGGTAAATAGATTTTAGATGCCTGAAGGCCCACAAAAGTCTTCAGAATCAAACGAGAGTCAGAAAAAACTGGTGAAAACTGCATATTTAACTCATTTTTATCAAAGTGTCGCTTAAACCCCTTTGCCTTTCCAGCAACGATATATAAACTGCCTTTTCAAAGTGAATATCTTTCGGGTTTTTTATAAAAAAAATCGAAAGTGTGGTTTTTTTAGTAAAGTAAGTACTACGTTCAATAGGATACCTTCAAAAGGACACCCAGTGAAAATGCTAGATTTCAGACATAAGTATACTAATCAAAACAGTGAATAAACGTAAGTCTTTATTAACTAACTTTTTCATTTGGTTTCTGCCAAACTGCCACAGTACCTACCTACAGAGATATTTAGAGCTCTAGAGACTACATTAAGTATTGGCTTGAACCTTGGAGGAACCTTCTTCACCAGGAACGTAAGTTTTTCGACCCGGAAACGTTTCAAATGCCCCGATGTAGGTATCGCACCGAATGTTGCGAAAACATCTAACCACACAGATGCATTACTTGCATACAGCATGTTTTAGACTTATTATTCGACTGAAAAAAGTTAATTCTTCATTTAATAAAAATAACGCGCAATTTTCTAAAATTAGTTAAATAAATTAATTTTATATATTCGTAAAAAGCATTAACTTTGTAGCTTGCCATATTTATAAAGAAAACAGATAAAATTTTGGTTAAAACTACTTTATTGGATTTAAACAAAATTATAATAATTTATTATTAATTTATTCAAAATAATTTTATTATCAAGTTCTGCTGGATTTTAGTGTTTTAATTATTTTTATAGTAATTTCTGTTTCTTAACATGTTGGAAGTAAAGATTTTAGATTGAATTTACATAAACATTTAGAAATAAATAGAAGAACAAATGATCCAAATATAACACTAATTAATAATCAAACGAAAATTACCTCTTCTCCACCTACCTCTTCTCCACATACCTCTTCTCCACCCCTTTACATGTTCAACAAACCAACATTCAAAATACCAAAGAGTAATAATATAATAGAAGTAGGCGTAAGCAAGACAAAAGCCTATTTCTCAGTGACGTTTAGCAAGGACATCACTGTCGGAAATTTGTGTTGTTTGGGTCAACTTTAGTTGCGCTAAATTAAAATTAAAAAAAGATTTATTTAGAATTCTCTGTCTAAAATTTTCCTCGGTAATAATTCTTAGCATTCACTATTTCTCCTGGCTTAGAAAAATCTTTTCCGCAATAAAAAAAAAACTTTGTCACAAGTAGTAACATTTTTATGTCATTTTTAATGTATCCAAAACATATTAATAATGTATACAAAACATAAATATCCACATCATATATCTATATTTTAACGTATTTGTATTCGTGTTTTATGCGTCACCACGAAAACCTTGAATAAAATAAAATATCAATAAACTTAAAAATAAATGTGTGTTTCTTAAGTTATATAAAAAAATTATTAAGTCGATAAAATATTATAGGTACCAACTAATTTAATCATTGCCCGCACGTAAATAAATAAGTTATTAAAATTCCCTGAAATGTATTTTAATACTGGACGTTGTATTTCCGATAATTTACTGATGTAAATTAATTTTGTACAAATATTATTTAATCTTAGAATCTACGGTTTTTTCTATAAAACTTGAACAAGTACAAGGTTAGTAGATCATTAAAAGGGAAATAATTGTATCGATAGATTACTTATATTTGGAGTGAGGTTAGTGCGAATGTCATTTTGCTAACGGCTCTTTACCGACACACGTCAAAATATAGTAAACAGTCGCTAAACTATCTACTCGTAGATGTGGCGTGAAAATGTCAACGGTTCGTGAAGCATCGTTAAGTTCGTGTTGTTACCTTTTATGCGTTTTCTGATAAGCGCTAGTTCGAGTTCATTGAAACATCCAACACTATATTTCAAATTACAAAAACAAGTTAACCTTTTAAAACATTAATTACTTATGTAAATATTATATATACAGGACACAGAGACCTAAAACTAAAAATCTGACAGTTTAATGTCACTCAATGATGGGATATCAATGCTAGGCAGGGTACGAGGATATTTTTTGGTGATTACTGCCTACAGAAAATAAATAAATAATAAAGACAATCGTCCGGTAAAATATATTATAGGAAGGTACTTTATCGCTTGTCTGGATTTAAATTGCATGTATATTTTATAACCGAAAAAATGCGTGTATCGTGATTTCCAACATCGACTATGAAACTTTGAAACAACCATTTAAATAAGTTAAGGTGCCATGTTGATTGTTTAAATCTTTTCGGTTGTTCAAAAAGTTAGTTTCGCTAATTGCAAAAAGAACAGACGTCTTGGTTTAAAGATAAGGTAGTATATTTGAACGATCCCTGTAAAATCCCGATTTTCAGTTTAAATTGTGCTCAGCTGAAAAACATAACGGCCATGCTGTCAGCTGATCACAACATATTCTAAAGCTGAAACGGGCCTAAAATCGAGGTTTTACAGGGACCATTAAAATGAAAAATAAACAAAATGGCGCTAATCGTTGAATTGTAACGATGTCTAAAGTGCATAATATTTTGCTAAGTCAAGTATCCATTCAAACTGAAACCTTGGAAAACTTTTTTAAATTCCAATTATCGAATGCTTTAGAACGGACAAAAGTATAAAGGATCTCCAAAAAGATGTACGAAGAGGTATCCTGGTTATTGTTTATTAATAACAAAGTCATCACAACATCTAAAAAGCTGTTTTAGAAAACAATTTGCTACTAATAGGGAACGTAACATTATGATTAAAGTTTACATACAATAAGCTACTGGTTTTCCAAATTGATTATGTGACTTATGGTATAGTTAAGTTATACAAGAAATTGTAATTATTATTTAGCTGACGCTCAGGTGGGCCAAGGCTGATGCGTTTACTATACTGGCTAAGCGTGTTCTCTGACAAGTGGTTTAAGGCACTGAGCTCTGATTCTCGGAATTAACTGCCATGTAATCAGTGATGTGTGTGATATTGAAGATTTCAAGTAATATATTCATCTGAATTGATTGAAATGGACACCTCAAGAAAAACACCCTTCTAAGCCTGCTATTGCAAACTCGACCCTCCTATACGCCTTGCGGCGAACACTAGTTTTTTCAGCCCACTTTTTTGCCTTAAGCCGTTTTTATATCAGTCGCCACTTAGGAGTCTTTGAATAGAGACGTCTGATATCAGTCGCCACTCAAGAGTCGGCGGGTGGAGA
Organism: Drusus annulatus; assembly: GCA_022651775.1. Taxonomy (NCBI): domain Eukaryota; kingdom Metazoa; phylum Arthropoda; class Insecta; order Trichoptera; family Limnephilidae; genus Drusus; species Drusus annulatus. The sequence continues at coordinate 226,289 of JAGWCC010000534.1, read as the reverse complement.
CGTTCGATATCAGTCGCCACTCAAGAGTCGGCGGATAGAGACGTCCGATCTGTGCTTATCGTCAGCGTTGATTATTATTTTTTATGACGAATTTTCAGTGAAATATTGCGTTTTTTTATATTTTGACTTCACCTACCTCTAAATAAATTATTATTTATTATATTGTATTTTTTTCAGAATTTCACAAGCAAGAACGAATACAAACAAATTTAATCTATTTCGAAGTCTCCTCCCATTTTTTTGGGGAACTCTCCTTACCGATTACTTTCTAGGGTGGTGTGTCCTCTTAAGGTGAAGTTTGTGGTAACTTATGTATTTTAAATTTTCAACCAACTAAAATTTCAAGGCCCTTATTTTTCATGGTAGGCAATCATTGCAGGAAACATTAGATTAATTATATAGAATCCCGTTACCCAGTAAGCTTTGGGACAGGCAATTCCAAAATATGTTATTTATGATGGATACCTACTTTTGTTTTTTTTTTAATACCAGCACTGTTATATATCTACCGTACGTGCGAGAAATCGGAAGACTTCTATTGACTAGGCGTTGTTTCATATTTATTTATTTATTTATTTATATACGCCCTCATGGGCTTTTACATAACATGGGTATAAAATAAAATAACAGTGACATAAAAAATAAAAAATGAGACCTGAGTCATTGACTAACAGACGCGCTAGGGTGGTAACCTTTTTTCACCTAACATGAATATTTAACTGCAGAATTAACCGCTAAACTTACAATTAAATATTAATAATTTTATGCATTTCTATTTATAGCTCCACGTGTTGATTAAAAAAGCTAAAAGCTTTCGTCAAGGAAAAATCACCGGTGGCTCATCAGATGAGGGACGAGCCCCTCCCAAGGCCGCGTCTGATAGAACTATAATAGATGTACCGCTCTCAGATCAAACTTCGGGAAGCCAACCTTGGACCGTAATCAACCGGAAAAGGCGTCCCATCGCATTACGAGGAAGTCAAGGGAATCGTGAAGATTTGAAATACTTTCACCTCTACCCCTTGCACCCCGATACCTCACTTGACGACATGATGACATATTTAAAAACTATTTCATCTGTAAGTACCTCCTCATTCAAGGTGTCAAAAATCAAAACGAAGGGGGAATATGCTTCATTTAAAATCGGTATTCCTGAATCTGCAGAAGCAGACTTATTGCAATCGAAACATGGGCCGAAGCACTCATTTTTGAAAGAATGGGTTAATAAAGTCGTAACTCCACGACTTCCGATTGTTAAACCCAGTTGACAATTTACCAGTTTACATTTCTTTTACCAAAACGTTAGAGGATTAAAAACTAAATGTTCATTATTTTCTTCTAACGTTTTAGTAAACAATTTTGATGTAATAGGACTCACAGAGACTTGGCTAAACTCTAGTGTGCTTAACTCAGAGTTATTCGACGGAAATTACCACGTATTCAGGAAAGACAGAGATGATGGTAGTGGCCGCAGACAAGGCGGTGGCTGTCTTTTGGCTATCAAAACCAAGTTTAAAGCAGAACACATCCCCGCTCTAGATGCTGGTATCGAAGACTTGTGGGTAAAAATTACCGTAGAACTCTCGGTTACATTTACATGTATTGTATATTTTCCTCCAGCATCAATTCTGGAAAAATTTCAACTTTTTTTTGACAAATTACACGAAAAGGTAGATCTTATCGGAGGTAGGAACGTAATTATTTTGGGAGATTTTAACATTTATTCCGCGAATAATAGCAAAGATGTCGAGCTTGACTTAAATTTCTTATGCGAAGTATTTGGGCTCTCCCAGAATAATTTTGTTCCTAACTCTGAATCAAGGATATTGGACCTTATTTTGTGTAATATTGAGTTAAATATCATACACAGCGATTTCTCCCTCGTTCATGAGGACAAATATCACCCTGCATTAGAGTTCCGGTATTCTTGTAAAAAGCCTTCGAAGGCTACCAAAGTTCCTAAAATTATCGGTGACACTTTGCGTGGGTGGATCTTTGATAGAGGTGATTTTGACAAACTCTACCTTATGATGAGCCAATTGGACTGGCAAGAGCTTTGTAACTTCGACACCGTCAATGAGGCGCTACACCATTTTTATGTATGTATATATAATGTTTTTGATGCTTGCTTCCTCAGGAAACCTCCCAGTAGAGGTGGACGTAGATATCCGAAGTGGTTCTCTAGGGATACCATCGCGAATATTGAAGTAAAACATGCTCACCATAAGAAATGGATAGCTTCTGGCGATCGATGTGAGTATGAAATGTTCAGTAAACTCAGAACAGTCGTTAGGCGTAATGTTCATGTGGCATTTCGAACGTACGTCAATTCTATAGAGCGCGATATCAGACATGATCCTAAGTCATTTTGGAACTACGTCAAATCACTTCGCAAGGATGGTGGTATAACGGACATCATGATGCATGGTGGTCGGGAAGTTAGAGGAGCGGACGTAGCCAATGCATTTGCGACCCATTTCCAATCTGTATATAGTAATGAGCCTCCATTACTAAATCCTAATACTGCTGCCAAGTTGAATGTGAAGGGAGCCCAAAACATTGATATAAGTCATATAGATGAATCAGATGTAGAATCTTCCATAAGTAAACTGAAACATACACATTCACTTGGTCCAGACTTTATACCAGTATTTTTTCTAAAAGGGTGTGCTGAATTTTTAAAGCTGCCACTAACCTTCATATTCAATCTCTCTCTAGAAACTGGTATATTTCCTGATTCCTGGAAAGTGTCAAAAATTTGTCCTATTTTTAAAAGCGGGTCGAAGACATCTGTGGAAAATTTCAGACCGATAGCAATACTATCTGCCCCGGCAAAGCTTTTCGAATCAATACTCCATAAATACATGCTGTCTCAAGTAGAGCCATTCTTAATATCGGAACAGCATGGGTTTAGAAAAGGTCGATCAACCGAAACAAATCTACTTGTACTCACTGATTATGTTTCCAAATCTTTAGATAAAGGCTTTCAAGTAGATTGCTCATACAGTGACTTTTCTAAAGCATTTGATACCGTTAACCATGACATCTTATTGAACAAGTTGTCAACAATAGGGTTTTCTTTACGACTCCTCATATTCTTTTCCAACTATTTCACACAAAGAAAGCAATTTGTGTCACACGGAATATACACGTCAAAAATATTCTATGTGCTCTCTGGAGTACCTCAGGGTTCTAATTTAGGTCCGCTCCTCTTCTCTATATTTATAAATGATATTTCAGAAGTTATTCTGCATTCAAGGTCTCTTCTTTTCGCGGATGACCTAAAAATATTCATTGAAATACAAACTTTAGAAGACTGCAATCGACTCCAGTCAGACATTAATAGAATTGTTGACTGGAGTAAAAGAAATCGGATTGAGTTCAATATTTCTAAATGTTTCATTTTGTCTTTCACAAAGGCGTATCATATTTGGTTTTACCGGTTTACTATGAACGACCAAAGTTTAAAACGTGTTTCCACTATGAAGGATCTTGGGATCATGTTTGATAGTAGGCTAACATTTCATGCTCATATCGAAATGACCTGTGGCACTTCATTGAAAATGCTGGGTTTCGTTATACGTACTGCGAAAAACTTTAGAGACAACCGGGTTCTCACAATATTATTTAATTCCTTGGTAAGAAGCAGGCTGGAGAGTGGATCAGTGATTTGGAGTCCGCACGAGGAAAAGTACTCCCTCATGTTGGAGAGGGTTCAGAAGAAATTTCTGAGATTTCTCTACTTGAGGGAGTACGGTTACTACCCGTGGCTCTATCCGACTAAGTTTCTCTTGGGTATGCTGGGAACAAACCATCTACGGGTCAGAAGGGATGTGTACATCGTCACCCATTTCTTCAAATTGATACGTGGATGTTTCGAAAACTTATCTATCATGGAGAGCATTAACTTTTATGTTCCCGATGGTTATCGCCGTCATCGACAGCATAGATTGTTTTATCTCCCGGCCTGCAGGACTAACTTGCCAATGGTCATGCCGGTGGGGAGGGCACTCTTGCTGTTGAATCGAATCGCTTCGGATGTCGACATTTTTTGCATCAGCGAAACTGTATTTAAACAGCAAGTTTTATTGCTGCTTGCTTAACTTGTATTTACCATATATCTATTCTGTTTAATTATTAAATCTTGTTTTATATTGTATATTATATGCAGTGTACTCTGTTTTTTGTTTACTCCATATATTTTTTTTTTGTACATATCTTTAATAACGCATTAAAATTTTATTTTGTAATGTTATTAAAATGAATAAAGAAATTGAATTGAATTGAATTGAATTGAATTGATTAGAAACAATATTTTTTCTAAAAAGTTTTTTTATCTTAACCTAAATACAATAATATAAAACGAGTATCGGCATATATAAAGTCGAGCGTAGAGAGATATTTTAATCTGTACCAGTTATTGAAAGTTAAATTTAAAAAAAATGGGTTCCCAATTTTTTTTGTTAAATTTTGTTCCAATCTTCGAAAATTCCTTGTACACCTACATATTTATACTAGTTTCAAAACTTCTATTGGATGTTTTTACTTCGTGCGCTGTGGAAATCAGTTAATTATCTACCAATAATATTCAACAACTTATAGGTATTTTAATTTTGACCAATCCATACGTAAAGCTCTTTTGGGCAAAATAACTTTTGACAATATACGTCAGCGAGACATATGCACGTTCTAAATTTTAGCTATACTAGGTAGGTATTTTATAATATTAAACAATCAAACTTACTACTAACAAAAACCAAAAAAAATTACAAAATCTCATTTGAATTTTAGCTACATACTCGTATATTTAAATCAAATTTACTAAATATTCCAATAAATTGCGAGGACTTTTTGTAAAATACGACAAAGAAGCTCGAAACCTACCGGTACACATAACCTATGAAACGAGAATGATTGTCTATGACCCTGTTTTAAAGGTGCATTAAACCTTACGGCAAGTTATTATCGATTAAGTATTGCGTTATAAACATTACGAGGTAAATAATACTCAATGAAAGGGAAACTGCTCGTTACTTATTTTGTTTAACCTACAAACAACTAGTTAAATTATATCAAGCATAAATTATGTTCATCCAAGACTTCACAATACTATAAATTTAAGTAGATCACTGGGTTGGTATAGTCGGTGCTGAAATTGATGGTTGTGCCTCATTTGTCTTTGTTGCTTTGAGTGAGTAGGGCAGTTTTATTTGTTTAAGTTTTTGTGTTATGTGCATAGCAACAATGATATTGATTATGTGTGTTGGTGATGTACCCTCTAAACTTAGAGTATTTAGAGTGGTATCAATCCAAGGTAGTGTAGTCAGTTTTTGATGATTTTTTCCCGATTCGGCGGACCTGGGCGTGGCTAAGACCGAGACTCCATTCATATCACATATCGACATAATGTTTTTGTTTATTCGTATAACCACTTTTTCACAGTATTGATATCAACAAAAATATAGCATCTAACCTAAAAAACCGTTTAGTTGTGTCAAGTTTAGTGGCATAATGAAAAATGTGGGCGGAGTCCCGCGGTGACCCAGGAGCCCAAGATCATTGTGACAGTACGTAGGAGCAGAGTATTATATTGTCTCTTTCTCTCTCATGGTGTACGACGTAAAAACCCGGAGAAAGTGATTTATCGCGCGTTTGTATCGGTTGGGTAAAAATAATTAGCTCTCTCTCCATACATTGTTTCCCCAAGCCTCTAAATGATCTCGAAATTTAAGAGAATTCACGCACTCGATACTAAGGTTGACATTGTCTTATCACGAAAAATGACATTTTAATGCATTGTATTATTTATTTCGGAATCAGAAAAACTCCATTCTCTGGTAAATGGGGGGGGGGAAAAACAAATGCCTGTAACTTGTTCCACGTGTGTACCGTTTTACATGGAAACGTGTAAGAGAAACAACCCGTTCTCATGCAGCTGACATTAACTGTTTTTCCGTCCTTGACTGTCGGAAAATGAAATTGTTTTACAACCAGACATGAAAAGCCTGATTCCAAACCTTATTCCATTATTCTTCATCCCATTTCCTTCCACCTCACAAATAGAAGGATAAAATTACATTTACTAGACCATGTGGGAAAGGATTCAAATATGGCAATATGTAGAATCATTTAAAAAGACATTGATAAATTTAGATGACCTACCAAACCAGGAAGCCTGCTCTTTTGTGAAAGACAACTCTCCTTCGGCGCCCAGCAGGGCGGGGATCAGAATGGTGGAGAAGCTGATGGCCATACCCAGGTCCAGGAGAGTGAGATTCTGCGCAGACGCTGCAGCAATCTGCAGAACAGATTAAACAGCTATTAGTTTGACAGTATAATTAATATTTTTGCAACCAAAACGATATACAGGTAATTTAACATGTGTCTACCCAGGAAATAGCAATTTCAGGTGAACAAGATTATTCCTGCCTTTCTATTTTATGTAATATTGTACAGTGGTCCCCAAAAGAATTGTCAATAAATGTTATAAAGTGGGGAAAGGATGGGTTCGGGGTTCGGAAGAGGAAATGAGTGGAGGAAATTACCTTTTTAAAAGCAGCGTTTACAAGCAAATGTACCTTCGGATAAACAAGCTAGTAAAAAGTGATAAGGGTATAAGATGTGTAAAAAAGAATAAATGAATCTTGCGTTAAGTTTTAATGGGAGACCAATATAATATTGTGATAATCTCGATTAGAAGATTTTCACCACTATCTGTTTCTCACTAAGAAAAAAATAAAAAAATTCCTCCGATATATTATATTTTAAATTTGCTCACATGCCCTAAAAAAAAAATTATAATATGTAAGAATCAGCAAAATTTTAAGTTATTATGATATGGTGATTATGTCCTGCCAGAGGTGTCCTGCCAGGTAAGTATGTTGCTGTATATTTACAAAAACTACAAATTAAAATTAAGTAGAAATTAAAATTTGTGCAGCGTCTTTGAGGTGATTTTTCACAAAAACGGAGCTGTACAAATTATCAAAATATTATTATTATTAATCTCGCATCCTTTGACACCTCATATAGCTACATTAACTAAAGATATCGTAACAGTAAAATTAATGTAACAACATGGCCAAAATATACCAGTTTTTTTATTTATTTAAATACGGCACAAGAGTCCCAGCTGTCGGGAGGCAGTAAAACCATGGCCTTCCCGATTTGAGGTATGTTGTGAGGCTGAAGGGATAATCTACATCGATATTCAGATTTGGTCACCAAAGACGGCTAAAACCATTTCAGGCTACGTTTCGATTTAGAGTGGTGGACTTCCTCTATTACGATACTGAGAGTATCTAGCACTCTAGAACTTTTTTTTTTAAATATGAATTAAATGTTAAATACCACAAAGTATTCAAATAAAAAATATTTGCGTACGCCAGTATTTGAACTCGCAACCTCTAGATTCCCAGTCGAAGATCTTAAACGCTCTACCATGGAAATCGTCGTTCAATTGAACATGCATTTTAAGGGTCGATGTACACAAAACGGAACTAAAACAGAACAAAAATCCTCAGGTATATTTAGTAGGTACGTATACTTGATAGGGGTTTTCCATTTCGACGACCGAGACCTCCAATTACAATGGTCAACAATGGTTTATATTGTGTCATTATACTAATTGTATGGAGTTCCATTGAAATGCTTTGCACACAGCGAGTTCGTGAGGCGAGTTACACAATAAACAATTTATACTGAAAACCAATGTTAAGACGTGATTAAAATACGTAGAAGTCTCTTTATACTTCCATATCAATTCTGTTTAATATATCACTATGGTGGTTGCTAAACATGGTTAACTATTATCAATGATACTTTACTGTATATTTTTATACGTTTTTTTATGTTCGTATCGTGCCTAGAAGGTTTCTCGTTATTTTACAAGTAGTTGTAATCGTAACACGTGAAAAATTGAATTTAACGTGATAAAATGAAAGGATTTTAAAAGAATATTTTTGAAAGTTGATAATTCTAATTACCGTCAATTCAAAATTTGAAAAGGTCACACTCGTACGGTCGCACGTACTCACTAAATAAAATATTTATATTCGATTAAAATTTAAGTAATTGACAACTGTACTAATAATATTCATATTTTTAAAGCTGTATAACATGTTAAAATACACAATCCACTTGTTTTTTCTTTACTGGGTCGAGAAAAACTCACTCAAGAAAAGGAAATTATCTGTAAAGCAGTATAACTTCAAATGATATACGAGTAGGTAAACGTAGTTGTGTAAAATTAATTGATGTATATATGCTGCTTTTTCGATTTTTTGATAGGAATTTTATTTCAAAATCGTGCATAGGCAGTTGAGATATCAATTTCAACCTAATCAAGTCAAATTTATTCAATTCCTCATAGCAAGTATATTTGAAAACATTTCTAAATATCCAATGATTCATCTTCATAAAACATGTTTCAAAATAGTATATCATAATATTATATTCTGCAAATAGATTTTGATGTATTTTAGACGCGGTTATCAAGATCTTTATCATTTTTTTTAATTTTTGGCAACTCAAAAATGTGGTCATCATCTTTTTGTAAACGTCTGAATCGATTGTGTTCTTTGGAAACGACTTTAGAAATAAATTACGTATTAAAAGAATACGTTTTTCAAATAAAAAATAACACACTGACTATCGTTTTATTAATTATTTATTAACTATTCAAAAATCCCTGAAAAAGATACTTCAATCAATCGCATGATTGATTGAAATTTTGAATTCGCCGATCAACCAAGGATAGCCTTGTCTGTATCTCATATATCTTTTAATTTTTTTAGCTTGGTACTTAATTGAGGTCACGACTATCAACAAAAAGGCTTTATTTGGGTTTATTAAAGTATAGTTGTAGCTTTTAGTCCATTCTTGTACGGAACATTCTTATCTTCTTAATAGACAGTCAATAATAATTATTGAAGCCTATTAATGACTTACTTCTCAACATTAAAATCACTTTTACTAAACGTAGATCCGTTCCTATTCTCCTTAGTACTTTTTATGTAATTAATTTCTCACTTCTATAACGTTCCTTTTTGGTTGTTTTACTACAAAAATGCCAATATCATTCATCAAGCTTGTGTTGACAAAAATGACACCCGAATGCCGTATGTGTATTTGAACGGGTAATACACAGCGCTCATGGAAATGCGCAAAAATGCATACTAATCCACGCACTGCACTGTCTATATATAAATAATATCGAGCCGAAAATCATCTCATCTCCGGCCGGGTCCATCAGCAGTTTTCCCCTTTTGACTCTCCGTTAGGATTAACGATTCAAATTCGTAAATCTTAAAAAATATTATTTGTGGCCGACCGGTTTCGCTTCATCAGGGTACAAAATTAAAATAAACGAAAAAAAAAACAAAGTGTGCGGTTATATATACATACAGAGGGAGAACACAATATGAAATAAAAAAGAGAACAGTGAGAAAAAAATAAAATAACATTTAATTTATACCGAAGGAACAGAGAGAAAAAGATCGATAATATGAAATGAGAGAATCAAAACGTCATTATTTCATTTTCATTAAATATGCCAAACCACAAAGTGATTGCTTTCTACAAAAATAAATAAAAATAGAATAAAACTTTAATTCCGAACAAAAGTTGACGAGTCAAAATTACGTATTGTAAACCAATTCTGAAACATAAGCCACGAAATCCTAAGAACCTATATACCTACTTCGTTTTTCAATATGAAAGGTAGAATCGGAAGAAAAAAAAATGCGATAAAACTTTTTAAGTTGCACCCGTCTTTATTATCAATGCAATATCGTACATTATATTAAAATATATTTACTTTTATAACAAAAAATGTTACTATAAAATTTCTATCAATTCTCACCTTGAACCGATGATGATTTAAAACTATTATCGAAGGGTGAAAGTCAATTAAAAGCTGCAAGTATCGATTTAATCGATTAATGTTGAATCAAACGAAGCATGTTTCCTACTGAAATGAAGGTCAGCGTAGGTATCATCAATTTTAACTATATTATTCGTACAAGGCCAGTGATTCTATTCATTTTTGGATGAAAAGAATTTATTGTGAACAACTCTGTTGGCTGAGGTCTATTTATAGGATGAACAATTATTTATTTTATTGTTTATATGTTACGAAGTGGGCGGATTATTTTTGAAAGATGGGTCATAGAATATCACGTAGCTGTGTTATATTTATTTAGAAATTCTCATCTACTAAGTATATATTTAGTCGATGGAAACGTGTGAGTGAATTGTAAAATTGACGGTTTATGCATTCATTTAATTCATGCAACCGCCCTTGTGAAACATCGCGATTAAAAATAGAATCATGGTGTCACACATTATTTAAATTAGTATATTTGCGACACGTTCCAGAGTGGTAGATACTCTAAGTATCTCCCTGGTGAAAGACCACCATTCAGAATCGAAACGTTGCTTGAAATCACAATAGCCGTATTTAGTGACCAGATCTGAATGGCCAGGTACTTCCCGACCTTCCTATTATTTATCTCTTTCCCCTCTCTACTCCTTTCAGCCTTACCCCATTTGGCGATGCCATGGTCTCACTGGCCTTGGACGGTTGAGAATCTTGTGCGATATTCACATAAAAAAATTCTAAAAGGGATTGCAATAGTTCTGCTGACCCCGGGCAGTGGATATCTTCCGTAGAATATAAACAAAAAAAACATCATTCGCTCAGTCAAGGTTTTGAAAACGGCTATCTGATGTAGTGATGTTACCACTTATAATAAATTTACCGGAAACAGCAAGCAAAACATAAGAATTACCTATAATTTACTACCTTTTAAGCATCTTAATAGATATCACGCATGCCAATAGAATCTTCTTGCCGCGGAAGTTTTATTTTAATGCAATGACAAATTTGAAAATGATTAAGTAATTTTATGTGGGCAGATGTATTGTTCTTCAACGATGTTGGTATAAAAACTGTCAGTTGTCAATTTCATAATTACTCATGTTCGGAAAAAATGATTCCAGCAGGCTTGCCATAAATCGACTAAAACATATCGCTGCTGGAAAGAAAAAAGGGCTTAAGCGACACTTTGGTCAAAAATGAGTTAAATATGCAATACTAGGCAAATGATTTCTCAAATAAACGAAACGATTTTTATTAAATTTAAGATCACAAACCAACCATCTCCTTATTATTTTTTCTATTCTTTCTTGATGGATTTTTTGTGACTAATTTTGATGAAATAATTCATAAGCGCCTTACTTAAAAAAAATATCAATTGATAAGTTCAATTGCATTTTCTGATATCTGTTACACGATTATGAACATCGCACCATCTGACATAACCAAGTATGCACCTACTTAAAAGGCTAATTCGTAGTAAAACCGCAGCATGAAATATTAAGAATAACAACAATTACACATGTATTTATCTCGATTATGTGTGTCAAGGATTGCGACTGAAATGTTCTCGACGAAAATTAACTCAATAGTGAATGGCAGTTGATTTTCGGCTGTGAATAATTGGTGTTGTGCAAAAGTTTGTTTACAAAATAATCACGCAGTTCAATGTACTGATATAAATCATTAATCAACCGATGTACGATATTTATATTTGCTCTAACTGCCACACAATTTTGTTTAAATATTAGCATATCGTCTCCGGAAAGGCAAAAAGGCTGATCTGTCATTTTGGGAAATTTACACCAGAGCACTTTAATTTTTTTTTTACAAAATATCATAAGTCTTTAGTAGCTGGTTGGATTTTGAAAAAAAAATTATACAATGCTCTCACTGAGTTACCTGAATCGACAAAAAGCTAATTAAGTCCCAAACTTGTGTCGCTTGAGTCGAGCCTTCTCTCAAATGGTAAATATATTTTAGATGGCTGAAGGAACACAAAAGTCTTGAGAATTAAATGAGATACAAGAGTATTCGATGCAGAAAAAAACTTGATCAAAACTGAATTTTTAACTCATTTTCGACCAAATTGTCGCTTAAGCCCTTTTGCCTTTCTAGCGACGATATGGAAAAATGTTTGAAAACTATATCTTGTGAAAAACAAATAAAAATTAATGACCTCAGTTGTAGCGCGGTAAACTCATTGGCTCTATATTCTGAAGCCTAAAGTTAGAAAGTCGGTGAAAGTAAATATTAAAAAAAGAAAATTATTGCCTTTTCCATGGTTTTTAAACTTTAATCATCGCTTTTATGAAAACCTACAATTGATTTCTTAAAATTGCCCAAAAAAGTTGCTTAAAATTGCTTTGAGTGCGTCAAGTGACTTAATATGAATAGCCAGTTGCTTCCAAAACTTTTCTTTTCCTACGTTCTTCCCACCCCCTTACCTTGATCACGAAAAATTCCACAAATGGGGATTCAATAGTTACAGTTGCTCCAAACTATCGAAACTCGGAGTTTTTACGAGATTATCAAATTTAAAATTTTTTTTAAGCTTTATCTGAATCGCTTGAGTTCAGATTTATTTGAATAATAAAGGTATAAATGGCCAAAATATTGGAACACAACTCTGCTACCTTTACATGAATATTTTTTTCTATCGTTGAAATTTCTAATTAATATTCGCCAAATACCTTATAATGAATATCATAACCGACAACATAAGGTAATTATAAGGTATTATTTTTAGTTTAATGTTATACCCCGATGTTGCCTAAGCTAAACGAAACCGGTCGGCCATACAAATTAAAATAAAATCCGTGGTCTTATACAAAGTTATTATTTCATTTTCATTAAATATGTCAAACCACAAATTGATTACTTTCTTCGAAAATATAAAATTATTAAGATATTTACCATAGGGTATTAAACGAGCATAGGTACCTTAATTATAAATTGGAACTCAGAAATCGATAGAAAAATTGACTTGTTTTATATTAGGATGGCAGAGTTGTAAAAACAGAAATTTTCTTAAATTAGAAAATATAATAAATAATAAAAATTATTATTTATTATGTTACAACAATATTTGTGTGTTGCTGTCACACTATTCAAGCCACCGCATAATTAATAATCCTATTAATTTTTCACCGTTTTCTTAAAAAAAAAAAATTACTTTCACCGACTTTCTAACTTTAGGCTTCAGAATATAGAGCCAATGAGCCTACCGCTCTACAACTGAGGTCATAAATTTTTTTTTTTTTTCACAAGATATATTATTTTTAAACATTTTTCAATATTTTCCCCGCAAAAAAGGTCACACTTCAGGTACCCACTTGTTACTCTGAAACTTCCCGCTCAAACCAGACACGTGTCAGCTTAATCTACAGGGCTCTGTTCAACTGAATACAACGCTTTTTCAGTATTTAATTGTACCTAATTGCAGCAAAACAAGTAATTACAAGATAATGTAGTCATTAATATTTTGTGTGCATTTAAAAACCTGTTGATATATATATCTCGGCTGTCCAAATGTAAAACAAAGTTATGGGCGAGAGGCAAATTGTTCAGAAAACACTTACGTGGGGAAACTGTGGTTTGTCTCTTAGCCTCAGGCTTTTATTACAGCATAACTATAAAACTTATATTCCTCACATAGAATAGAACTTTGGCATGAGAGAAGGAGAACGACGTAAAATAAATGTATTTCATTATATTTAGTGTGCGGCAGCACTTACTTCGAAGTTAAAATAATATTTAATTATATTGCGTATTTTGGTCGGCTTAGGTGTAAACACCTAAGCTTATAATAAATTATAAGGTATTTAGCAAACATAAATTAGAAATCGAGAGAAAAACGTGTTTACGTTATGATGGCGGAGCCGCAGCATTATACATATTTTGCCAACTATCAGCTAAAATATTCGATTAAATCATTTATTGCGCAATATTTTGCGTGAATGTACGGAGGGTCGTTGAGAAAAATGCTTATTAAAAGTAAAAATCTGAAATAAAAGTACTATCCAAACCATCAAGAGTAGGTACCTATTTCTGGTTTAAAAGTGATTTAATAATAAAACATGAGAGTTACTTGGTTTTGAAAATATTTTTGCAAAGTAACAGGTCTCCTGCTAGTTTTTTTTTGTTATTTTCTGAATCGCTCGAGTTTTAAAAAAAAATAAAATTTAGAAAAATAATTTTTTCGTAAGTGAGTTGCAAAATGCAAAAAATGTCACTTACTTAAAAAAAATTAACCAGCCGATCTGTGAGCATAAATTAACTTTCTCAGCAGAATATTTGGAATTTTCTAGTTGTCCATGTTATTTTTTTAGTTTCGTGTTGTTTGATTAAGTGAACCAACGATGAATATTTTTTTATGTGAACTTTTTTAATGAAATTTGACATAACGTAATTACCATGTGTGAACATATTTTTGTTGACCTAAGACAACTTGTTTGAAACTACATAATAAGTGCATTGTCATAATATCGTCAAACAGGTTTTTGGTCGGGTTAAATAGTGGCTCAATAGAACAAAGATGAATTCGTTTCAACAAAATTATTATTTGTATTTTATTTATTTTATTTTACATAAACAGTTTTATACCAATTACAATGCAAAAGCGATAAAAAGAACACAAAAAATGTTAATCATAGGCATACAATTATATTAGTTCATAATAAAGTTAAAACTGAATATTTAGTTCTGGCTTAAATTTGTAGTTGTTGTGAAAAATATCCAAATTTCCTGCGAGGCAGTTAATTAATGTAGTTAGTCTTCCCAGGGGTATCACCGTTGGTAAGTAAGTTCTGCACGTGGAAGAAACAGAAGCCTGTGTTGGCGGCCTCGCGTGAAATTATCAGGGACATAAAATCCAATTTCCGCTAGGATGTCAGGTATTAATAATACACTGTTCAGGAGTTTATGAGCAAAACGCAGTAAGCTATATCCCTCCTCGAACTAAGGTTGCAGATACCCAGCATTCCCGAAATAAACGCTGTTGGAAACAGCCATGGGTAAAAACAAAACTCTCTCATGTAGAGGAGCCGTAAAAAAATATTTTGAATTTTCTAAACCATCAGTACATAGGTGGTGACCTCTGGTACCCATACCTGGGATCCACTCTCGAGAATGCTATGCACTAAAGTAAAGTAAAGCAGCCTTCTCACTGAAAGATTTTTAGAAACATTTTTGTTGCTGATTTGCAGATCTTTTCAATGTGATTATGAAATGTTAAACGAGGGTCGAATACGAGTACTATCCCCAAGTCCTTACAAGTAGTCGTATGCTTCAGAGACGTATCTTTCATGATGTAATTGAAATACATGGCCTGTTCAAAAGAAAAGGTGAATTTTGAATTTTCGCGGGCTGTGTACATTCGATTATCGATTTTTTTTGTTATGTTGGTACACATATGTTTATCATATGTTAGCATTATCAGCCATTTTAGATTAGTGGTTTGTTTTTGACAACTGGAAAGGTTAGTCACGTTTTTGTTTGTTTATCGATTTTTTACTTTTGAAAAAAATGGATCAAAGAATAACATCCATGATTTGTTTTTCCACAACTCCAGGACGCTCATCGTCCCTAACATCTTCTCGGCCTCCTGTAAAGCGCTTGTACTACCTATAAACACTTTTTTGAGACAAAGTAGACTCGCCGAATGCCACAGTCAACATGTTAAGTGCATTGAAGCACTTTATTCCATTTTTTACGCAAAATTTAAAACATATTCTTTGATCCATTTTTTTTTTCAAAAGTAAAAAATCGAAGAACACACAAAAACGTGACTAATCTTTCCAGTTTTCAAAAACAAACCACTAATCCAGAATGGATGATAATGCTAACATATGATAAACATATGTGTACCAACATAACAAAAAAAAATCGATAATCGAATGTACACAGCCCGCGAAAATTCAAAATTAACCTTTTCTTTTGACGTAGTTATTATGGGCTATTGAAATATTACGTTTAATTTTTGTACGATAAAATTTGAACAACAATTACTCATGTTCACTTTCCAACCCTGATCGTTTCCACCGCCGATGGTGTATGAACTTCATCCTTATGTTTTTGATAATCTCACGTGTAAACCATCTAGGGTAGTTTTCGTTTCGCGGTGCTTTTTTCCTTGGAAAACATTGATCAAAGTATGCGTATAAAGTGTCGTAGAAGTTTTTAACTGCCTCGTGAACATCGGAAAGCTCCAATTGTGGTCATGCAGTTGGCTATATAGCTTCTTAAAGTCTCCTTTGCTGAAATTCCAGCCGCGGAAATTATTTTCAAAATAAAGATAAAGATTTTTCAACGGCTCAACATGTTTAAAGCTAATTTCTGACAAAAGTGTTGAATGATAATTATCTTCGGTAACCAGACAGAAATCTGATTATTCTACAATCAATTTAATATTACTTGAAACTAGATCTAAAGTAAGATTACAAGAATTCAACACTGTATTCAGTTGCTTAAGATGAAATAGTTCCATAACGTAAAAGAATTCAGTGTTCACTGCACGAGAATTTTGTGATGAATGAATATTGAAATCGTCAATCACAAAAAATTTCTTGTTGGCAAAAAAGCTTGTGTTACCAATAAACATTTCGAAAAATATCGTATTAACATTTGTTTTAGAATTAGGTGGGATGTAAATAGCACAGATAAATAAACATATGTTTGAACAATGACTTTGACCCATAGATTTTCATCTCCCGTTTCCAAATAGGAAAGCCGCTGTGCTCGCATGTTTTGTTCATTTAGCAACGCTAACAGTAGACCGCCACCTCAAGTTTGAGCAGTGCTTCTGTCTTTTCTGAAAACGATATATCTGCGCGTTGAATATAGACTCGTTTAGCCAAGTTTCAGTAATAACGATGACATTGTGGTTTTGATTAAGAAAGTTTTACAAAAAAAATGTCAACTTAGATCTGAGCCTCGCACGTTTTGGTATAAAAGTAGTCATTGTGTTTTTTGGGGCTTTTTACGACTTTCTTGGTCCAAAGGAGTTCTTTTTTGTAAAATCGGAAACGACGTACACCCACTCCTCAGGGCCAGAGTTCCTATTTGAGAAGTACGTCAATCTTCTCCCCATTGATCCCTATTTTGAAAATGGAGTATTCTCGGCACTGCAGTTCAGAGCAGTATTGGCGCTAACGTGGGCAATCACATCTTCCGTTGTCGTGTTAGGATCTAACCGAGAAACAATTACTTATCTTTGTTTAGGAATTACCTTATCGCACTCGTGTCTTTGGTCCCGATAACGAGTAATTTGTTTTTAGTGCGTAAAACTGCACTGTAGGATTTTTTGCTGTATGGCGACAGTTCTTTAATTTTACTTTTGATGCGAGGATTTTTTAGACAAAATTTAAAAAAAAAACTGTCACGAACAGTGAGCTTCGGCGTCGCGAAATTTACCCGGCTTTATATGTGTGGAAATCCCTGGTCAAGACAACTATTTTATCTCCCAATATAAATTTCATCACAAGCTATGGACCTTTGAAACATCAATTTAACTGCTACCAGTTAAAATGTATTAAACGAAAGACACCAGTTGGTTTATTCCGTTTTTTTTTTTTTTCTAAATCGTGTTGAAATCTTGAACGAAGCTACAAACTTACGTAAGCGTGAATTATAATATTTATTCGTACGATGTTAAAACCATAATATTATTTATTAAAAAATACAACAAACGCTTTTTACTATAAACATGGTTAGTTATCGACGTTCGTACAGGTTTTAATTGAAAACAATTAGATTTAGTAGTCACGTAGGTTCGTACACACACGGATTTCATATAATAATATATTGTCGACGGAAAGCTAAAAAGGCTAAAGCGCCATTTTGGAAAGTTTACACTAGAGCACTTTAAAGTATTTTTTTTATCTTACTATAAAATTCATAAGTCTTCAGTACCTGGTTGAATTTTGAAATAAAAGTTAGTTCGGGTAACTCAATACTCTCACCGAGTTACCTGAAGCGAAAAAAAGCTTAAAAAACTCCCAAGCTTGTGTCAAGCCTTCTGCCAAACGTTAAATATATGTAAGATGGCTGAAGGGCCACAAAAGTCTTCAGAATCAAACGAGAGTCAGATTATTGCGAAACATTATGCAATCACACTTGGTTTTTTTAAAATGGTTTTTAGTCATATAATTACATGAACCCTTTTTACCGAGCTAAAATAATTAATTGTTGAAACTATATAAATAATAGCAAAAAAATATGAAAGAGAAGATGTCAAAGAAAATATAAAGATTAGGTTGCGACCAAGACTCGAAAAAAATATTGATAAACGTAACTAAAATAATGTTACAGCCTCAGATATACAACCTGAATATGCATTTAGCAACCTAAATGTGCAGAAAAGCGTAGTAAAAAAAAATGAACAGAATGAAACAGATTATATTTACACAATACATTGATTGATATTGTACAAAAATAGATTAAAATTAAATATTTTTACTAAAACTCTACACCGTCTATTTCGTCCGTCACAACACAGTGACATGCCTGAAATATTTTAGAGTAATTCGATTGTGTGAAATGATTGATTCACGACCATTTCTGTTGACCTCTTGCGAGATATTGCGCAATAATTGTTAATATCAATTAATGAATTCAAACAAACCTGTGAAAGGATCCAGCGAAACGGTCTTCTGACATTCCCTGTACCTTGCGTTAGCGAACTAATTTCCTGCCAAAAGACTCAACATTATGCAACAGTGTAATATAAGAAAACAAAATGATTAATTTTACGCTAAGAAATGCGTGGCAAAAATTTGGCGCCAAAATGTCAAAAAACTGAACGCGGTAACATTCGACTCAAAGAAAACTTTGTGAAATGGAAAACGCTTTTCTTTGCAACTAATAACAATAATTAATTTATTCACAACAATAAACGAAAATACAAGAAGTATTACACGAGAATACGTAATTTCCTGATATGCAAAACAATTTACGGTGCATTTAGAGAAACTGTTAGAAAGCAAAACGAATCAAGCTTACGAAAATTTGAACATAGCAAAAAAATACTTTGAAGAGAATTGTTAATGCAAGTGAGACTTTCATCTTAACCTCCATTTATTGAATTGGTACTCCAAATAGAAAAAAAAATCGTTAACGAACCTCCGAAAACATCCATCGTTCCGGTCTTTCAACTTCTACTAATGTATCTAATAACGACATTTTGTTATTTAAAAATACTTCCGATGTAAACGAGAAAAAACTATTTTTTTAAATTTCTCCCTGGGTAGGATTTAAATTAGTTTTGTATTTTATTACTATAATAAATTATTATCGATTAATATCACACGCAACTATAACCACTACAGCGGAAGAACTTAAGAGCGTATTTTGTTTCCGGTCTTCACTAATTATTTGACTAGTTTCATTGTCCCTCGACCGGCTATTCAGGCCACTGCACACAAACTGAAACTGAAATAAAAATGATTCCTTAAAATACCCCTGTTCTCTCATTCCACCTGCCTGTGACCCGATAATGTGAAAGATATATTTTTTTTGTGATAAGAGTTTGTTTTATTCAGAATTTCACACAACTTTACCGTAACCAAAACAAATTAAAATTATAATAACAGTCGACTCACTCTACAGTTGTAAAAAATGTTTTTTTTTTATTTGTATCTAAGACGTTTTTTTTCAATAGATTAAAAATAATATAGCATTTTTTTATTAAATCAAACCGAAAAAGGTGGTTAATTTTGTGCTTTTATTAAAAAAATTTTTTTTTTTTTTTAATTTGTATTTATTTTATTTAGATTGGTGTATTTTATTTGTTTATTTCATATAAATCTTACGAAAAATGTAGCATTACTAATGTTGCACCACTAAATGTTTCACCCGCGTATGAAAAGGATAGCCATTCAAAGAATATGTGTGTGCGGAAGAGATAGCTATTTGAAGCGTGTTTCGAAGGTATGTCTCGTTGACTTGGTTTAGAGCAACCAGGCGCGTTGTCTCAGTTGAAAAACTACGTGAAACAAATTAAGGAATTTTACATAGAAGAGGTTAAATAAAACCATATAAGAATAATGCATAATAAAATAATGTAAAAAAGCGACAAATATAATTAAAATAAAAGAAAAAACCCAACATAAAAGAATAGAAAAAAATAACTAAAATATCTATAGCACAAAGCAGGAGTTTATATTAACCTTACGATTTATTTATTTCTAGAATGCATTTAGTAAATTGACCTGTTGAAAAATGAAAAATATCAGTGTCTGAAAATAAGGTATTGTATTTAGTGCACGTTATTCTGAAACCCGAATGTTGTGTGTAGTTAGTTTTTTAGTGTTTATTTTTGACACTTGGTAGAATGCCAATATTTTTTTTGGTTTAGTTAGAGTTTTTTTATTGAAGGAATGTAAATATTGTGCAGCATTCAATCGCACATGGTGTGAGAAACCGAATCGTTCATTGAAATTTTTTGCCAAAAATGAATTATAATTAGCAAAAATAGGGCAATTCTTTAATAAAAATAGGACATTCCAGTCAATTAAGGTAATGAATTGGGAAGAAAATTGTAAGCTTATTGCGCAATGTTATCAAATCGCACGTGGTGTTGGAAACCAACTACACCTCTTCGCTATGTGTAAATTATTATATTTTAGTCAGGTGTCACCCCCTTTCTAACAATTATTTTTTTACATATTCGTAAAAAGCATTTACTCTGTGGCTTGCCATATTTATAAATAAAACACATAAATTTTGTTTATAACCACTTTATTATTTTATATAACGTCTACCGGTTTCGAAACTTCGAACCTCTCTTTCCCATTCCAACTCCTAAATATGTATATATACCTCAGCATTTTATATTTTATGTTAATTTTAATATTGTCCTGACGATGAAAGGGTACTTTCGAAACCGGTAGACGTTATATTAAATAATAAAGTGGTTATAAACACAGTTTAAGTGTTTTATTTATAATTATTTTTTTAAATATTTGAAAAATATCAGTAATCAACAACACAAATATGAAACAGAAAATAAAAAAGACAATGGTCACAACCGAGACTCGAACTCGGATCCTCTACTCTATCCGGGAGTAACGCTTCAACTAATTCAGTCAATGGGACCTTATTATAAACTGACATTTTTAATCGATGTCATACTTTAAACTGAAGATTATTGAAATTACTTTTTTAATTTTCTTCCGATTTGGCTGCCATTTTTGTAATGATAAAATATTGATATTATTAAAAAATAAGAAAAACCTTGATGCTTCAAAGTTAATTCTAATTTCAAAATTAATCTATTACCAAAACAAAACATCAATATAGAACAGAATAAGGCAATGAACTTGGAATTCAAATTATATGCTTGCAATTATTGCACAATGTATTTCAATCGTAGGAAAACCGAGTCGTATCGATTAGCTTTTTACATAACTACATTTTTGTGATTGAGGAAAACTGTGGATTATTACACGCCATCCCAAACGTTTTTCTTTAATACAATGTCGCCATTCGAAAAAAAATAGCAATTGTATAAAATTTATAAATTTGTGAAGATTGTACAACGTTATGAAATAGCCATTAAACGTTTTCAGGTGCATTTTTTCTCTGAGATCATTATGCATTTTATGCAGGCGTCATTGACAGAGTGGTCAGCTGTTTGGCACTGGCCCAAGAGGTCACGGGTTTAAATCCCGGCGTGCCCAAAACAATGTATTCAATTAATACGTGATATTTCACATTTAAATAATGTGCAGTAGACCATTCGGAAACTATTATATACATTCTAACAGTCGACCATTTAGAATATAAACGTTACTAGAAATGGATTTAGTCGTGTTTAGTAACGGCCTCCATGGTCGAGTGGTAAGACGTTCGACCACGAATCCAAAGATCGCGCGTTCAAACCCGGCATGGCAAAAAAATACTTTTATTTTATTAAAATGTGTCATAACACATTCAATTAATATAAAATAATATTAAGTATATTTGCGGCACGTTCCAGAGTTGTAGATACTCGAATCGCCCTGGTGAAAGACCACCATTCAGAATCGAAACGTTGCTTGATTTAAATGGCTTTGGCTGACCTCTGGAATCGTAGTCAAACGTCTTACCACTCGACCATGGAGGGCGTCAAATCAATGTATTGGGAATCATACCTGTTATATTTATTTAAATAAAATAAGTATGTGGAGATTGGTTAAATCTTGAAGTAACAATATATGGAGAGAGAGCTAATTGTTTTTACCCAACCTATATAAATTTGGGATAAATCACTTTCTCCGGGTTTTCACGTCGTACACCATGAGAAAGAAAGAGACAGCGAATTATCACACCGCTTTAAAGTATTGTTAGAATGTTCTTCGTGTCCCGCGTCTCCGTTGACTCCGCCCACACGTTATGATACGCTAAATAAATTGAGAGAACTCAACGGTTTATTAAGTTACATCTTATATATACTCGTATTTACATTTTTTAACAATACTGTGAAAAAGTGGTTATACGAATAAACAAAAACATTATGTCGACATGTGCTATGAATAGATGTATAAATACCCTAGCCCTAGTCCTAGACACGCCCAGGTATTAATAAACTGACTACAGCTCTCTCTACAGCGCTCTCGTATATTATTGCTCTGAGGGTTAAATGGAGTATTCAAAAAGGAAAGAATTACTGTTCGGTTAGGTTGGGTTAGGTTCAGAGGAGCATGTACAATGCGATCTTGAGCGGGTCAAAACAGTCACGCTTAAACATTTTATTTCCTTTACCTACGCATTGTGCAAATTTTTAGTTATCCCTCTTTTTGGAAACACCGACAAAGATTTTCAACGGTCCGAAGCCAGTGGGACTATGGTATCCAAATTGGGGTAGATTATAAGGCTGAATGGAGTGGGGAGGGGAATTAGATGAGGAAGATAGAAGAAAGGGGATGTATGGCTTATCATTTAACACATTACTCTAAGGGGAAATCACATTTTAACAAGTTTTGGTCGCTTTCTTAGATTTTTTCAGCGTTTAAAATTTCTTAAAACCCTTGAAAGTGAATTGAATATATATTGATTTTTAACAGATTTTTCGTATGTATTATATATTTTCCACTAGTTAACTAATTTTATTGTTCATCAGTCCAATTGTTTTAAATTATCCACTGAAAAACTAAAGCTTCTTTTGATCAAAGAACAATGCACCTCACTGCTCTGAACTGATTCCGCTGCAATAAACTAAAAACTGACTGTCAAAATGATCACAAATTAGTTTATTTAATAAAAAAAATGACTGGACTGCACTTATTTCGCCAAATTACACTATTATACTAGCATTGGTTATGGCTATGGCCACTCAACATAAAATCCCTAGAAGTGTGATCATTACCGATTCGGAAGACACTGTTTTTATTATTATTATTTTTTTTTTTTCTTGGTAAATACAAAATATAAGTGACTGCTTCATGTCTATTTCAATAGGAGATTCCATTTCCGAGATAGACGCAGAATACACAAATTTTTATTTACATAAGATCTCTCAACTCCTAGGCTCCAGACATGCCAATGAAATAGATTCTCGGTACAGAATTTCGATATTTGAAAATTCATTATCAACCTCACTCGAAGTCAGATAACATTTAATTTACTTTTGGGCACACAGGCATGCCTACAACACTACCTATATCGTTCAGGATTTGCGGTTTCAAATCCCGGCGTGCGTAAATAAAAAAAATAAAAAAATATTAATTTGTATTATTTCACAATAAATTCAGTTTAAATAGTCGTACATATCATGTGAATCAAATACTCGAGTCGGGCCATTTCAAGAATCAGAATAACAGAACAGTGTTTATGAATGTGAATGAAGTAAGGAGCATTGGCGGCTCGTGACTTTTTAGCGTGCTAGAGTGGTAAGATTGAAAAAAAACGACATTATTGATGTTGTTGTAGCCGAAAACAATATATTTTTTTTTTAAATTTTCTATTTTTTGTACGAAGATTTTTCAGAAATCCGTGCAGTGCACCACCAAAACTGAAAAATCATGAAAATCTTCGTACAAAAAAAAATTGTTGAAAAAAATAAAAATCCTACTCGACTACAACAACACTTATAATGTCGTATTTTTCAATCTTAGCACTCTGGCACACTAAAAACTCACGAGCCACCACTGGTAAGGAGTGTGTGCAAAGACAGTTCTGTGGCATTCCATCCTCTCGCCTATCCTTTCGGAAAACGGCGTGAGGGTTAGTTAGTTAAAACAATATACTCTCAGTATCGCCCTGATAAAATACCACCATTCAGAATCGAAGCTTTCCTTCAAATGACTTAAGCCGTGTTTGATTGACCGGTACCTCCCCACACATCTCCTTCCCCTCCCCACTATCTTCAGTCTCATAACACACCCCGATAGGAGATACCATAGTCCCACCGGCTTCAGACGGTTAAGATCAGTTGGGATATTGCGCGGTATCCTTAAAATAATAACTCAAACCTGATTATTTAAAACAAAAACAAAAAACTAATATTTTTTTTCCGTGTCTTGTTCTATTTCATATTCTTTGAATGTTATCAATTTTCTTTTGATAATGAATTATTTTAGGGTTTGCTGTTTGATTTTTGACCAATAATCTTTAGCTATTATCTTAATTAACTGTCAAAACTCCGTTTCCTCAATTTCAAAACTGTCTAAAGCAATTAAAAATATTGATTTCTGCGCTTTTTTTTTTTAACTAACGATGCATAACGACAACTTGACCAGGTAGCAAACGGGTTCGATGAACTAACTATATTTTAGTCGATGTCAACTGTCAATTTTCATTGTCAATGTGCGGTATCGACTAATCACCGATTTTGTTGATTATAATTAGACGTAGTTATGCAGAAAGCGTTCAACCCATAATTGGCCAAAATCGAGTTTTACATGTTTTACTACAGATAAATGCGAAATTCATTTTTGCTGAAAACATCGAAGCTCCAAATGCTATAGATTTTTGGTAATTATTTTTTTCACTAATGCACATTGCAGATAAATTAAATTAACTTTAAATTGAAGTTTAAAAACATTATAAAATGTAACAAACCACAAGAAATACATTTTTTTATCAACACATTGATAGATTATACATTATCTATTTATAAAAATGCTCATAAAGAAAAAATACTAATTTTCCCTTTACAAATGCTGATTGCCCTTTTCTCAGTTTGATCAATCTGGGGTTGGATGCTTTCTGCATAACTACGTCCTATTAATAATTTGTATATCAGAGCACGCAATCTTGAAGTGGTTTAACTTATTCGAAAAAGTAAAATGTATATAAATTAAGCAATGCAAATGATATTATAATTAACAAAAATCATTTTAACGTATGTAGATACTTCCGTCTTTCGTTGTTTACGATGGAGAGATCCTATGGCGAGGCAAACGAGTCAAAGTGTTTATAAACACTTTATAATCAGAAACACTTAAGTTCGGGCCAAAAGGTCGAGGCTTGAATATCTGACGATTTCAAGATACTTTCACGTAATTACAAATAGATCCATTCAAAAGCACGTGATTTTTTTTCCCCAGTGTATAATATATTATTTTTTAAATATATGCGTATCTATATATATATATATATATATATATATAGTTTTACTATTTTACTATATACGGCACAGCGTGTGCCAATAACATACAAGTATGCGATAAAAAATATTTTTTATTTATTTTTATTATTTATCTTGGTAAAATATAAAATATGAAGGATTGCTCCATGTTTGTCTCACTAGAAAATTCCTGGGTTGAGACATAAAATTTATTTCATAAGTCAGACCTAATGCTGTTTCACTGAAACAGATTTTTGTTTAATTATGTCCTGTTCATCTAAATTTCTATCAGCTATAGTATAGTTTTAATAACGGTAGACATAAATAAATTTTGTTGCTTCAGAAATAATGTTTTTTTTCTGCATATAATCAAAACTATATTTAATGAAATTAAAAAAATTAACTTAAATTTTATTTTCGTACCCTGATGATGCTCAAGCTAAGCGAAACCGGTTGGTCATAAAAATTAAAATTAAATCGGTGTAAATGTAAAAAAAATATATTTCATTTAATTAAAATATGTCAAACCACGAAGTAATTACTTTCTACAAAAATATAATAAATATCAATTTAATACACATCACAGGTGAACTCCTAGCGTGGAGGACAATGTATGTATAATATTGTAAATAAACACGAAGTTAAGTAAATTTAAAAAAATATATAAAAAAAAATACATAGTATAATTTATCTTTTTAAATATGTTTAAAAAAATAATAAAAAAGAGATTTGTTCTTTGTCACACAATGTATTCATTGAAATGATTTTAAGAACATTAAACGGCGATCCAGATTCACAATCATTATACAAATACATATATAAATATAATTTTCACTTTTTATTTCCTTGTGAGATAAATATTTATTTAAACAAAAACATAAGCAAACCTGAGAAAGGAACCATCGAAGTGGCCTTTTGACTTTTCCTGAAGTCTCCGGAAGTGACATGTTAATCTTCTGTCAAAAGTTTCCAACATTCAGAATCAAAAAAAAGTTTAAATAAATTTCGCGCAGTTTCCTTATTATTTTTAAAATGGCTTTACATCAATTCACTATCACTGGTCACTTTCATCTCTATGCCAAAACAAATTAAAGCGTGTTTCGGTTTCGTATTAATTAATTATTTGAGTAGCTGTCCCGCGACCGGCATTGGAGACCACTGGACGCAAACTGAAGTTTAATGAATTTCTCAATATGCTTATGTACATTACCTGTCATTGCAAAACTACCGATTGCGGTAACCATTCGACTTTAACAAAAGTTTACACGAAAATATACCTAGTAAAGTTTTCTTAAATTCGTATGGTATGTTATGTGAATTATTCTCATAGAATCGATGTTATGTTCAAAGTAGAAAACATTTTAAGCCAATACACACTCGTACGTAGTTAATTGTTTGTTTAAGTGCGAATTTAATTATAAATACTGTGTTCCTACTTTCTTATTTGTAATTATTTGATCAAACGTCCTTGAAGTGAATTTTTCACGTAAATGGCGCTGTTGAAAATATCTCATTGATATGGAATAGTGTAAGAATAAAATACAAACTTATACTTCGTTGCCTAATTCTAAATTCTTGATAGAACTATCGCTAGAAAAGCTACAATGGCTTTCAGAAAAACCTCATTTTTTTTAGAGGTTGGAAAAAATGATATTAAAAAACCATATACCTACACATTGATAAGGTGTTTTAGTAATTTGTACTAGCTTTACAAAAAAAATACTGTGACAGACACAATTATTTATAAAACCGATTTTTAAAAAGGTTTTTTGTATTATTATATTATACTTACTGTTATGCCAGTAACAATAAACACCTTTGTCAATCCAATTTTGAACCGGATCCACATTATTCTCGCGCTTCCACATTTATACTGCAACATACATTCAGCCATTTTAGGAGACAGTAACGCTGCAACACCCTATTATACAAACACTTTGCATAGAAATAGAAAACAATATTAAAAATGAGATCTTTTCTAGAAATCAGCCCGATACTTTTTTTATTTAATTTCCATGTAAATATTTTTTTACATAACAATCAATTTAAAGTTAAAAAGATAATTTAACAGATTGGTTCTAGTTCTCCACTCTAGGTAATTCTGTGTTGAGGCCGACTAGATGTGGATTAACCAATTATTGTATTTTTTATCAATATAATATTATGTTTGCTGATTTAACATTTTAGATCAATAAGTCGAAAATTCAAGTCAGCGAAATGCACTTCTACTTTTTTTTGCAATATTTAATTTTTATTATTTTTTTAACATCGAATATTATTTTTTACTTCTGCTTGGTAAATTATTTTTAAACGTTTCATCTTCTGAACACATTTTCAAATTATTTCACAAACGCTGAAAAACTTAAAAACAATCAATCGTTTAAAGAGGGTAGTCATCGGTACCCAGTTAACGGATTATTTTTTGGACCATTTCAAAAAAGTTGATGTCTCCGTTACTTTAACCGCGTGGTCACCATATTGCAGATTTAATCGCCATCCCAATTAACCACAGATTCATACAACAACGTTCACAGCGAAGTACACAATAACTGCAATTTATTTTGATCCTTGAGAACACTGTTGGACGGTTTGTGGAATCGTGGATTTAACAAATAAAATAATCTAATAAAAAAAATGTTAAATTACTTACTTAAATACTTCGTTAAAAAAAATACCACTCTTACAGTTTCTGAGTCAGTTAACACGAACAATGAATTAAATCAAACAGCATTTATATTTGCAGGAAGAAAATATTTTACAATTATTATTTTTGATTTGGTTAAGGCAGAGATGTAATCAAAACGCCATTGTCAGCTAACACTTCCTTGGTGTTTACAAAACATAGTTTTTTATCAATTTTGACTCGTCGATCGATGACACGAAGGCTAAGCGCAGATTTAAAAAAATATTTGTAAATTCGTTAAACACGAGTTTTCAGTGAATTTGTGAGTTTCTATCTTAGAAAAAAAATCTGTGAATAGACAAACCTGTGACAAAGCTTAAGACACACGAACAGATTTTTTGCATAGTTGTAAGTAGACTTACGGTTATGATTATATATATTTGGAGATTTTTTAAAAATATTATCCAGTTGCAGATATTTTACCTGGGTAGTCTTAGGGGATTCGTTGCAACTAATAATTTCCAATTGATTAGTAATTACAAAGATAACATTATGTGAACTACGCTATTCAAGTAGCTATCAATCGATGGATATTCTACTTGTGATTACAATCAATGATTGCTTTTGCAATGTTTACATTAGTTCCGATATAAGTCTCGGATTTCCGATGACTGTTAATTATATAATGCGGGTGCAACTGAAAACGTTTTAACTAAAACCTTAGAGTATACTAGAGGTAGCCCAAGCCAAGGCAGTGAAGTCAGTTTTTGACTTGTTTTTGATGATTTTAACATGACTCGGCGCAAATGGGCGTGGCTAAGACTAAGGCTACGGTATTTATACATCCATTCATATCCCATATCGACCTAATGTTTTTGTGTATTCGTATAGCCAATTTTTCACAGTATTTTTATCAACAAAAATATAGCATCTAACCTAAAAAACCGTTTAGTTGTGTCAAGTTTAGTGGCAAAATAAAAAATGTGGGCGGAGTCCCGCCGTTAACCAGCGAAGAGAGCCAGCTTAAGATCATTGCGACAGTATATAGAAGCGGTCCAAGAAATTTGTTGTCTCTTTCTCTCTCATGGTGTACGATGTAAAAACTCGGAAAAAGTGATTTATTACAATTTCGGATAGGTTGGGTAAAACAAATTAGCTATCCCTCCATATATTGTTACTTCAAGACTAAAACAGTCGTTACTTGATTATTGCTTTGTTATTTAGGTTAATTAATCAATTTTAACTAGAGTACAATGCCTTTCTTTTGTATGCATGTAGATATATATCGACTGTGTTAAGTTGAAAGGTGTTATTCCACATTTTTTTGTAAGGAAATTTAGGCCTCTGTGATAACATTTTTTTTTTACGTGAATACCGCACAAGAGTCTCGACTGCTCCCAACCGTCTAGAGCCAGTGAGACTATGGCATTCTCAATAGGGATATGTTGTGAGATTGAAGGTAGTGGGGAGGGGAAGGAGATAAGGAAGAAGAAGGTTGGGAAGTACTTGGCTATTCAGATCTGGTCACAAACGGCTAAAGCCATTTCAATCAAGCAACGTTTCGATTCTGACCGGTGGTATTTCGCCAGGGCGATACTTAGAGCATCTACCACTCTGGAGGTCATGCTGTTATGCTTGACACCTGATCATAAACTGATCAAATGTTGAAACGGGCCGAGAATCGGTGGTTAACAGGGGTGATTATTTGAAGTGGTAGCGTTAAAAATATCATAATGGCGCTATTCGTCGATTACAGACTAAAATGTGACAGTTGTTCAAACCACTACGCCTAAGTTTGCTTGCGAAAAAATATGGTGTAATGGCTTTCATCTTAACACAATCAATCTAATAAAATTTACAGTTTGACATTAAAATGGAGAAATTAAGTAAAATTTACAACAACACAAAAAATGGCGACACTGAGTCTCACCGAATTAAAACAAATTATAATATAAAGAATTTCACATGTAAGTTTATGCTTGACTCCCGAAATTTGACAGTTTGATATTTGACATGTATTTGTTTTAGGTGTGTGACGTATTCATACAGCTGATATTTAGATTTGACATTTTATAAATGACTCTTTTCATTACGTATATTTAAAAAAATAAAAATATTACTTTTTCGTGCATTCGTCTCGCTTGCAAAGCGTTAAACAATTACAAGTTCGGATATCAAATTACCTAAGAATAAGATGTAGAATTACTTAAACCCGTGATAAATAATATGAAAATTATCCTCATGGATTATGGTGCTTTTAAGTAACATCATTTTACCTTTGAACCTTCGTGGTGTTGCCATTTAAAGCAAAAAAAAATACATAATACGCGGGTGATACCTAGTGCGATGAAATATTTCATTCAAATTGTGATTAATTCATTTTATTGTATTTTTATTACAGAATTTGAGTCGCACCTCAAATAACAGAACATAGTTATCACATTTTGTTTGTCGATTTTGTATTGAATGGCGTTTGCAGCAGTTGACTTATTGACTTCGAATCTAATTTATTTATTTATTTATAAATTAACGGACTAAAGTCCAATTACAAAAATACATAATAAACACGAAATAGAAAAAAGAGTAACAGAGAAGGAATAGCATATACATTAAAATAAATGAAGCGATGAACAAAAATAAAGCATAATAAACATAAAAGAGAACATTCAAGCCATGGTCTAGTCAAAGTTTTGGTAGAGTCTTAAATAATGACGAAAATCATTTAGACTGCTACCAAAAATTTCAAGACCATGGCATGAGTTAACAAGTCTTGACATTCTGGACATTGGAGAATTATACCCATAATTAGTATTGTGATGATTGAGGAACAGCAATTCATTGTTTCTGAGTCTACGGCAAGGAATGTTGAACTGGATAAGTTGCAACAGAAAAGGTGAGTCAATAAAACAATTAATGATTTTGTAAATGAAAATTAAATCGACTAATCAGACAGTTCTGCTAAACAAACGTTGTTTATGATGCAACCCCTCGATATATCGAAGTTACAAGACACAGCTTATAGAAAATAGAATAAATAGACTAATTAAAATAGGCCTCGCCACCTATCATAGAAGGCTCTACGCTCATACCTTGAATGTCCCTGGCCGTGTGCTGAAATGGTTGGGATGGAAAAGTTTGTTAATGCAATGTTCCCGAATAGAGTGTAGGTCCCGAGTTTGAGTCTCGGTCACAACCTATTTTTTTGTTTTCTGTGTCTTTTTCTATTTTCATATTCTTCGAAGATTGTTAATATTCTTTCAACAATCGATATTGCAATAAAGCGTTATTCTTTATTTAGTGAGTTCTTATTTATTGTTTTGTAATATAATAGATAAAAATGTCTAGGTACCTACTCGACAGATATTCATTTAACTACTTTTTTTGTTATAGGTTGTAGTTAGGTAGATTTTATACTAGAAATGAGTTCCCTGAGGCGTATGTGCGGTAAAACAATGAATGACCGTGGAAAAAATGTGGATATCCGGAAATAATGCAAGACTGATGTAAGCGTAATGAAAAGGATAAAGAAAGGGACGCTTGGATGGTTTGGGCATGTAGAGCGAATGAAAGAAGAAAAGAATGTGAAAAGAATATAGACGCGAAAGAATAATTGACCAGTCAGTAGCTGAGTGGACAAACGCGTCGGATTCCCACCGAGGCGTCGTGGGTTAAATTCCTCTGCTGGCCAAGTCCTCCATCATTGCACAAGCAACATTTTCCGCTTATTATGATGATAGTAGAAGTTTTTCAAATATTGTCAGGTTATTCGTAACCAGGGAATGTTTGTCTATCTTAAGTAGAAGTCGGGGACGCCCGAGGAAGACATGGCTCGATCAAGTGAATCACATATTTGAGTCGAGCCATGTGAAGAGTCAGAATAACAAAAGAGTATGTATAAGACGATGTATGAATGCGAATGAAGCAAGGAGTGTGTGCCAAGACAGAGTTGTATGGCCGTCCGTCCTCTCTGCCTACCTCTGAAGAGAAACGGTGAGATAGTCAGTTAGTTAGTTAGTCAATACCACTTTTTACCGTTCAAACGAGCACTATCCAAAAGTTACACTCGCGTCCATTGGTTTTATCGAAAGTATATGGTAAAGGAGATTTTTCTAAAGGAGGAATTTCTTCAAGACCCAAATAAACCCCTACCTTTCCCTAAATAACACTAAGCATGTCATTCTCCAAAATAATATAGATTTTGAGTGAAACATTCCATTTAAAGTCAATATATTAATAAAAAACACAATTTTTTAATTATGCCATTAACAACCTTCAATTAACATCTGCGTTCGCTTGCGGAAACTATGTAGGTACTATATTCAACTATTCTCACGGTGGTGGAAAGATTACAAGGAAATCTTTTTAATTTCTACAAGTAGATATCCATCAATTCAGATAGCTACGAATAAATACTCCACTGGGATATGAACCTAAATGCATCCAACGTAATGTTGCAAGGTCGGGAGATTGCATAATTATTCGTTGCGATACTTCCTAGAACAACGCTTATCTTTATTTAGCCGCAATGAAGCAAAATAAATAGAAAATCACATCATTCAGATGATACGAATAAAATACACACTTACTTATTGAATTGTATACGTCCAAGTAGCGAGCTTTTACATATGAAGTTACATTTAACAGTGAGTAAATTATTTGCTCATACGAAAAGTAATAATGAGTAGTGAACATGAGCTTTACGTATATCGTATTTGTTTGATAACATCATACTAATATTTTTAAAAAAATATGATATTATACCTGTAGCCTTTTGTATCTACATTCAGTGTAGTTAAATACATTAACCGCCTTTGTGTACGTTTTATTATTATTTTTATAGCTAATACCGCAAAAGAGTTCTTGTAGTTCTTCTTCTAGATTTTAGACCTTCTAGATTTTAGTCTTTCATCCATATTGATGGGCACAATCGACGTATTTTAATAAAGGAGAAATAAGAATGTTTCGAATTAATCAAGCAAATAAAGAAATTCGACTTTGCAACAGAAGTGTGTTTAGCGAAAAAAATCAATATCTTCTTCCAACGATGACGCCAACGAAGAAAGAATTGATAATTTGTGAGTAAATTGTGAAACCATTTCTTTTTTTGATGCGTAAGCATCTCAACACGCGCTCGAATTCCAAGAGTTTTAAACAATAGAATTAAGACCTTTAATTTTCGCAAAAGATATTTCGTTTAAGCCGTACGACCTAATCTAGCAGGCGATTTCTTAAAGAAACTTTTTTTCCATCGCCAGATATACAGCTATAAAATATACATTAGCTGCGAAGATTAAAAAAAAATACGACGCCATATTATTTGATTGAATTTATGATCAATAAAGATAAGCATGTGTTTTTATATTTTCGTAGAAAGCAACCACTTTGTGGTTTAACATAGTTGATGAAAATGAAATAATAACTTTGTATCAGACCACATAATTTATTTTAGTTTTTATGACCGACCGATGATCCTTAGGCTAGGCGAAATCGGTCGGTCATAAAAATAAAAATAAAATCTAGGAATTTATACAAACTTATAATTTCATTTTCATTAAAAGCGTTTTAATCTTTTGAATAGCCGAGTAAGAAGTAGCAGTCAAATGACTTTAAAGTATGATACAGCGCTTTGAGCACAAAACTAAGCTACATTTTAATCGGCCGGTTAATAGCTGAGTAGGCAAACGCGTCGGATTCCTACCCGGGCGTCGTGGGTTCAATTCCTCTGCTAGCCAAGTCCTCCATCATTTCACAATCAACGTCTTCCGCATATTATGATGGCAGTAAGAGTTTTTCAAATAGTGTCTCGTTATTTGTAACTCGGAAATGTTAAAAAAAAATCAATGGTTAAATTAATTCAGAGAACAAAAAAATTGGACAAGGCGTGATGATAATGACCGATGTAGATGACTATATGAAATTCAGATTGCTGGTCACCGAACTTCAGCACAAAGACGACATCTAATAATCATGAAAATAAAATATATCCCTCTGTTCTCAAAACCAATCTAAATATTTTCTCGTCTCACTCTCTTCACCCTTTCCTCCCTCCCCAATAAGTTCCAGAGAAATAATTAGGCAAGGCTTCTGCAACGTCGAATGATTTAGCATTTTTGTTGTTGTTTTTACTATACCAAGGTTTTCGAATCAGCGTAGCTACCTACTTATTAAAAGATGAATCCCAGTAATTATGATATAATAGTTAGATGACAGACATATTACAAACATTTGAGAGTATTGAAGAGTAATACTATTGCATATTCGAGCGCTTAAAAAACATTTATAAAACCATTGAAACCATCTACACTCCATAATATATAATATAATCCGTCTCAAGACTTTTATAATTATCACTTGACGTTTTTATAAAACTTTTTGGGGAATATTGTAATCCGGCAGAATTATTTGCGGGAGTTCCTTTTCTGAGAGGACGTTAATCATAATAGCGTGACGACTGTGATGAGGTTGCTTTTTTATTCTTTACGTTTTTTTATAATTATTTTTACTTCTTAAAAACTTACGATCAGCAAACTAGGAACGAGTCAATTATGGTTAAAACCTTGGAGTAAGAATGTATATGGAGAGAGAGCTAAATATTTTTATCCGGGTTTTTACGTCATAAACCATGAGAGAGAAAGAGACAACAAAAATTTCGCAAAATACCACACCGCTTTTATGTATTGTAAGGATGTTCTCCGTCTCCCAAGTGTTCAAAAACCTTAAATGTAGGACAGACCTTAAAAAAATAGTAAATTGAATGTTTATTCCATTGCATTACATCTTGGAGTAAGAACATATATGGAGAGACCTAAATATTTTTACCCAACATATACAAATTTACGTCGTAAACCGCGAGAGAGAAAGAGATAAGACAAGTTGTCACATAATATCGCACTACTTTTAGGTATGTAAGCATGTTTTCCATCTCCCGCGTCTCCGTAGACTCCGCCCACTACGTTTTTTCATGCGACATAACTCAACAGTTTTTGAGGTTATATGCTATATTTTTGTTGGTAATAATACTGTGAAAAAGTGGTTATACAATAAAGAAAACATTATGTCGACATGTGCTATGAATGGATGTAATAAGGTGTATCCATGAGAACCCTAGCCACGCCCGAGTCACGAAATAATCAACAATCTTGACTATACTGTTTCGCAAAGCTATCCCTTCTGGCATATTATTGCTCCGAGGTTAAAACAAACATAGATCGGGGGTTCCCAAAGTGTTTTGAACTTCTTTGACATTGTTTATTTCAACTCATATCCACGAGCAAAACCGATTAGGTACCTGCATTGTTTTAGGAATTTGCTGATGTTTTTAACAAACAGTCATTGCCATAAGCCGTGATGTCCTGAATAACTGTCCACAGAAACGTTTATCGTGTCAATGTTGACAATTTGAACATAGACAATCCGCCACTGTCTGAATAAACAGCGGTGTAACCTCGCTCCATTTCAGAAACCCAATGATTTTGTCGCCTTCTTCTGTAAAGCACCTACACATTTCTCATCCAGGGACGAATTTTCCAGCCTAGCAGACTACCAGGAATTACCTAATTGGTAAACAAGTCACCCGACTACGCTATGGTGGTCGTAACCGAGAGGCGGCGGTACTAGCGAGCGCCTCAGCGCTTCTCGTATAGATTTATATATTACCCGAATAGAATAGCAATATGAGCACTCGTTAAGACAACTGTGTCGATACAACGCAGAAGAGATACGAGACGATCTAGAAGAAGACACAACTGTGCAGAAAATAGCGAAGTTTTTACAGGTGCCCGTTCCAAATGGGAAATGTTAGTTGACTGTCGTGGTGACATCTTGGAGTAACAATGTATGGAGAGAGAGCTAATTATTTTTACCCAACCTATACAAACTTGCGATAAATCACTTTCTCCGGGTTTTTACGTTATACGCCATGAGAGAAATAGTGACAACAAATATAATACACGACTTCTAGTACTGTCGCGATGATCTTGGGCTCCTGGGTCACTGCGGGACTCCGCTCCCATTTTTTATTATGCCACTTAACTTGACACAACTAAACGGTTTTTTAGATTATATGCTATATTTTTGTTGACAACAATACTGTGAAAAAGTGGTTATACGAATAAACAAAAACATTATGTTAATATGTGATATGAATGGATGTATAAAAACCCTAGCCTTAGTCTTAGCCACGCCCAGGTCCGCCGAGTCGGGTAAAAATCATCAAAAACTGACTACACTGCCTTGGATAGATACCACTCTATATACTCTAAGGGTGAGATGAACAAATAGATGAAAAAATACAAGTCGCCAACCTTTTTTTTTCCTTTTATATTAAAATTCGTAAGTCTTCAGTACCTGGTTGGATTTCAAAACTCAATGCTCTGACTGAATTACCTGTCGCTTGAGTCAAGCCTTCTCCCAAATGGTAAATATATTTTAGATGACTAAAGGGCCATAAAAGCCTTCAAAAAAGAATCAAACGAGAGTCAGAGCATTCGATGCAGAAAAAAACACCAATCTGCCTTTCCAGCGACGATATATTATTAAATTCGTATTTTTTCAGTATCGTAAAATGTTCCGGGCCGTGTAAGATTACGGAAAGTTCTATTATTAATATATGGTTTTACTGCAGGAAAAGCGAAATAAGATATTGAACTATTGTTTAAATTGAGACCCTTTCTTCCCCAATAATAACTATCAACTTTTCAAGCAACGTAAGTACTTGCATAGGGAATTCACCGCAAACGGAAGCCCTTCAACATACGGAAACCTTATTTTTTATTCCCTTTACGTGTTACTCGATACCCTATACCTGTAAACCCTTAAAGCAGTTAAGTATGAGAGATCCGCTCCTATTAACTATGCCTAAGTACAGGATTAACTTTGTGTCAATGTAACTACTGTCTACCTGGGTGCTGCTTTCAAGTTTGATTGCCCTTACAAAATCAGCTTAATAGCTGTCAAAAGGAACATTGTTTTTTTGTGATCACTGCACAAAACTGCCAACTGCCCGGAGCCAGTGGGACTACGGCATCCCCAATATGGGGTATGTTGTGAGGCTGAAGAGTGTGGGAAGGGGTGGGATAGGAGAAGCGAACAATTGGGTGGTACCTAACTTTCAGGTCCGATCTCTAAACACGGCTAAAGCCATTTCTGACAATATTTCGATTCTTATGGCGGTAGGTATATATCACCAGAGCGTTATTACTGAAGGTGTTGGTCACTTTCGTAAATATATTATTCGATTCTTAAAACAACCGACGTTTCGATTATGGCAATCGTCAGTACCTACCTATTTATATGGAGATCACTGAAGAGACAAAACGATAGAAGTGTATTTTGAGCGCGTCCGTGTGCCCGAAGTAAGCTTAATTATTCCTTACTTCCGTTGAAATTGATCAAACATTTCAGAATGTCGAAATTCTTTCTTGAACAGATAATCAATTTCGTTGGCCCGTCTGGGGCCTAGGGGTGGAAAGGTTCTATATAAATTGACGACATTAGGTTTCTTTCAAGTCGATATAAATCATTCTTCTAGCGATTATCTGTTGAGTAGTGAAAAAAACGAATATTTACCGGTTAGTAGCCGAGTGGACAAATACGTTGGGTTACCATCCAGACGTAGCGGGCTCAATCTGTTTTTAATTCGTTATAATCGTGATCAATTAAGACTGGTATTCTATCTGCGGTTACTTGGGAAGCTGGGAAGTCCCCTTTCGAGATCATCATTCTGATAGCTCTAATGTTATCGACGATCTTGTGTTCACTTGAAAATTGAAATAACGTCATTTTATGCTCAGGTAGGCACGCACCTACGTACTTCTCGCAGCAATTATATTTCCCAGTATCGGAGGAACAATAATAATAATTTCTTTATCATTATCTTAACTACCTACATAAGGCAGATACTATTTTCAGCTCGCAACGTCATTTCCATCGTCTCACTAAAAACCTATTTTTCGTCTGAGATTTATATATCACAACTATTTTCAGCTAACAAGGTCATGTATTTTTAAGTGTTGTTATAATTAAGGATGCTGAGACCATCATGACTATTTTATGCAGTCAAAAAAAGCCATCATCAATACGAAGAAAAAAACGCAGTAATGTTTACCTACAAGCCCTGACGGCCTCCATGGTCGAGTGGTAAGACGCTCGACTTCGAATTCAAAGGTCGCGGGTTCAAACCCGGAGTGCGCCAATAACTTTTATTTAATTAATATGTGTCATAACACAGATCCATTCACATCCTTTAAGAGCTTTAAAATTAATTCTAATTTAATACAAAATAATATTATTGTTTATTTGCGGCACAGAGTGGTGGATACCTACTTTAAGTATCGCCCTGGTGAAAGACCAACATTCAGAATCGAAACGTTGCTTGAAATGGCTTTAGCCATGTTTGGTGACCAGATCTGAATAGCCAGGTACTTCTCAACCTTCCTCTTCCCAATCTCTTTTCCCTCCCCACTATCTTCAGCCTCACAACATACCCTATTTGGGGATGCCATAGTCTCACTGGCTCTAGACGGTTGGGAGCAGTTGAGACTCTTGTGCGGTATTCATATAAAAAATATAAAAAAGCAGGTAAAAACCATGGGATTTTTCAGCTAGGCCCTGCAGGTGGCTTTTGTTGGGTTTATGTAGGAGGCCGCAATGTGGGAGGGGTGTTTTTTAGTAGGTTTTCGCTCTTTGTACGTACAAAAAAACATAGTACCTACTGGGAATGTGTGTAAAAATGTTAAAAAAAAAAGGAATTATTTTATACTAATTAGTCAAACGAAATAACAAAAAAAACCACTACCGCCCGCCAAAATGTTGACTATTGATTCGAGTTCAGCTCCTCCGTATTTACCGATTTTCAAACAAAATCAGTAAAAAATTATATACATAGGTATATATGAATATCTACTAAATGAATCATGTGTTAGCCCAGTGCACACGTCCGGTTTATGTCCGCTACGGCGCCGCAATTACACCTTCGGCGGCGAGAACTTTTCGATGGCTTTTAATGTTTATTTTATCTCTAATCTATTATTTATCTACGTAAATACATATATTTTAAGTCATGTAATTTTTACAACCCGCGCGACAAACAATGAAATAGGTGTGTAATTATCAATAATAACTTACTTTTTAAAGATATTAGATATTTCGATCATCTCGTATTTAAACCTAAGAAGGGGTTGAGCGTTTTCAGTATTTGTATGGTCATTTAAGTTATAGTTTTTGGACAATTTCTAGCCTGGTAAGTGCAGTTGTAGTGATATTTCACAAACATTAGGTTACCTAATTTAGGTTCCCTAACTACCGGCGTGTAGGTACTGTCGCTAGTCGCTACTGCTGACTACCGACTAGAGATAGTCGATATTCCTGTGTCCCAGTTAAAAGGAACCGGTTCCAAGCCGGCCACTGGAACCTCTGGAATTTCTCCGAAGAACTGGTTTTTCCATTCTTTTCGTTTTTGGACAGAAACTAGCGCTTCTTAGAGACGAGGATCCGGTTCCAGTTCTGTTCGTTCCCAGAACATCGCTAGCCACCCCTACCCACCTCCCCCCAATAAGATTAAAATAACTAGAGGAAACCTTTCGTCATAATAAAAACATCCACCCAACTGTCGACTGGTGTGCCAATGTTGTTTTTGCATAGGCTAGCGCCCTACACAGCGGTTGAATGAACCATGTACAGAATAATCATTGACCGGTTAGTAGCCTAGTAGATAAATGCGTCGGGTTCCCACCCAGGCAAATGTTATGTGCGTGTTTAATTTATTCACCGTCGGAGTGGAGTACCTACATAATGTCCATCATATTGAAAACATCAAGTACCTATT
Source organism: Drusus annulatus (assembly GCA_022651775.1). Lineage (NCBI taxonomy): Eukaryota > Metazoa > Arthropoda > Insecta > Trichoptera > Limnephilidae > Drusus > Drusus annulatus. The sequence goes on along the minus strand of JAGWCC010000534.1, from coordinate 186,418 downwards.
GAGTATTTCTGAATCTTAATACAAAAACTTGTTTTTTTTTTTTAAAGAGCGACAAATATTCCCGGGTTACTGATAACCTGAAAATATTTTTAAAACTTCTACTGCCATCATAATAAGTGGAAAATGTTGCTTGAGCAATGATGGAGGACTTAGCTAGCAATTAAATTGAACCCACGACGCCTGGATGTGAACCCGACGCATTTGTGAACTCGGCTACAAACTAGTCAAAAGAATCATCATTTACATAGGATGGAGAAATTTAATATAAGGTGTATAATTTAAATGTTGTAGGAATTTGTAAAATATTTCAAGGGTTGGTTGAAATCACTTTGCGGGCCGATAGTTAAGAACAAAAAAAATTATAATAATGTACTTGCAAGCATGTGGAATGCTGTGATATTTTTTTTAATAAAGAATAAGGAGAAGCAAAAACATAGACATAAAAAACAAGATATAAAAATATTATTTATCTTATTTTAAAAGTACAAAAAAGTAATCATTATCTAACCATCTGATATAAAATTTAACAAAATAATAAAATATAATGTGATAGATGTGTGGCTTACCTCATAATACAATTTCAGAGAGCAAAATTAACCAACCATTTCGCCTTTGAAGGGGTAGGCAGAGAGAATAGACTGCCACACAACTGTCTTGGCACTCATTCCTTGTTTCATTTACATTCATACATCATCTCACACATACTCTTCTATTATTCTGACTCTTGACATGACGTGACTTAAGTATTTGATTTACTTGATCGTGTCATGTCTTCAGGGGGTGTTCCCGAATTCTTCTACTATTCATTTTGCGTTGTATATTCTCCTAACACTCCTTTCTTAGTTCATCACTGCATGTCAAAAAACCGTCTTAGCGTCCCTTTCTTAATCTTATTCCTTACGCTTACATAAACCTCGTATTCTTTCCGGATCTCAATACGGTCATACATGATTTTATCACATATATGGACAAATAAAAAAGCAATATTTATGTTTATATTATAAATCAACTATATAGTTATATTTTTCTAATATTAGTATGATCTGTAACTTTAACTACTGAATATGCAGCATAAAAATCTTAGGATTTTCGTGTGTGTGTGTGATTTTCATAGATACAAGTTATTTCTAGTACCTAACGGAACTTTTGTTTTTTTTACACAGTTAGGTATACTATTAGGTATACATAGATTTTAAATAATGAAATACCAAAATATTATTTTCACATACATATTCATGTATGATAATTATCACAGTCTCTCATCATACAATCTGTTGATTTCTCAGTCGGAGTCCCGATGAATATCTTTGGGTCACGGGGGCTCCTGTAGAATCTATTTTTTCCATGCTACTGTCTGTAAATATACAAGATCATTATTTTTTTTAAATCATGTGATGACTAGTTGTTACCCGTGAAAAATCACCGGATGTAACTTAATTTGCCAAGAAAAAATATTAGTTCCCTTAATCAACCCATTTCAAAAATAGAATAAAATTATAGGTTGGTACTTTATCGTGTGTCTACATTTGAAAAGATTCCTTTTTAATTTGATAATTTTCGGAATGCTTCAGTTCCAATTTTGAAAAGATAAAAAATAATAAAATACAGAATGTAATAAAATATGTTATATGATATGACTTACTGAAACCCTCAAAGCATTTTCAGCATGGAAATATTCTTCTGACTGGGGGCGCAATGTCATTTTGTATTGTGTTAGTGACTGGCGATCTTTTTGGAGAACCAGGCAGTCAATGACAGTTCTGTGAACCTAAAAACATAATGAGAAATCCTATTAGGACCAACTCCATGTCATAGGTAATAGAAGAATAGAAATAAAAAATAAGAAATTTGAGATGTGTCTAACCTTGTGTTTTTTGGCCAGTTCCAATCTCTGATCCACAGATGTGATATAATTCAAGTAGATTCCCAGAAGGATAGAATTAGCTCCCAAATCTTTGAGTAGAACTATCACCTTTGGAAGTGGGATGCTGCAGGAGAGAGTTGTTCTACCAATAAAATTCTGAAAATCACAAAAAAGATTGTAACAAATATATATGTACAAGTTAGTATAAATCATGGAAAAAAATATGTTCGAAAAACAGTGTATAAAAAATTCTAAACATGCCTTTTTAATGAACATTGTTTCAATGATCTCCCAATTTTTATGAACAGCGTGAACATTAAGCGCTGTCCACTCATACTGCTGGGAACATATCTGGAAAAAGAAAGGTATGTTATAATGAACTTTAAAAAAAAAAAAAGAAGATAAAATATCAATCTGGAAGATTGACAATGGTTTCAACAATCTTCTTTTGTTGAATACAAAATTACTGTCATCCTTCCTTTCTAGAATTTCTAGATGTAATATTTAGACAAAGCATACATCAGGAATAGTATCTGAGCATCGCTCTGCAGAAATAAGTCAACTATGCATTTAAGATAGTTGTTTCATTATTCAATTTAAAGCAGACATTTAAGTTCTGTTTATATTTACTTGTTGCTGTTGGCAGAATGTCTGCGGTGAAGCAATCTTTCCATTTCCCTCTGCCCAATGGTGGGTGCAACAGTGAGTGAGGTTTTGTAATGCAGACTTGTTGTTCAGTTCTACAATACCAATGCACTTCTGCCATTCTAGAGAAGAAAATAACAGTTAGTAATCAACCTATCCTTCATATCAGCAGCCTGAAATCAATAGTGCACCTTCGCCGCTAAACATTCATGTTTGGTTTGGCTTGACAAAATGACTACAATGCAGAATTTTGCCGGGAATTTCCAAAAGAATCCATATATTCCTTTCCCCAGAGTAAGCTAGGTAAAAAATACAGAGGCTGCTCAAAGAGAATCTGGATCTGTAATGAATCAGGGTTACCAGCAAGATAGGAGATGAATTGTCAAGGCAATGAGTCTCAGACCTGACTAGGAAAAGGCAGTAAAAATCATGATGATGGTGGCATCAAATCTTTGGTCCTGCTTTCTTCAATTATTATGGATTGATGAAGCCATACAAAATAACCTACCTAAAAGTTTGATGTAATTTGTAAGTGTGGTGGTATAAAATGGTTCCACACTGGGCTGTGTGAAGTGATTGGCTTGAAGATTCTTTAGTTTACTCAGAAGGACATCAACAGAGGAAGTGGCAGTAACCATTATCATTTGGAATTGTTTCATCTGTAAAAATACATTCATATACATAATTACAAAACTGAAACTTTTCGACGATCAAAGTTTGCTAAGAAACAGAAAGAATGGTGGTCAAATGATTTTTTAATGAGTTTAAAAATACATTTTGAGCCCATTATTGAGACAGTAGTTTTGTCAAACAGAAACAAATGTATGTAGAAATGTTGTGTATTAAACAATAGTTTAGAAGTTTGTATAAACTTGTTTTTGAATAAACGGAATACTTTTTAAAATAAAAATACAATTATGCATTATAAATACTCACAGCAGCTTCAGAACTTCTTCCCAGCATTCTGAAACATTAAAAGAAAAATCTATTACATAGATAAAAGTTTATTAAAAGAAAGTAATAATTGTTTGAGAGTTTACAATCTTTATGGATCATTATTGCATTGACAGAAAGTAACACAGGAATACAAAAAATAAATCTTTCATCCTTAATAACATTGCAGTAAGATACAGGCAGTCTTTAATGCTTGTGCGTAATCGGTTCCTGAAAATATGTGAGCAGAATAAAAGAACATGAAAAAGTGTAATTAAAAAGTATTTTTTTATAGCTTACGTCAAGAGATCAACCAACTCGTGTGTTTTTAATCTTGTCATTAAGTAACTGACGTAATGGTTAACAGCGGCTGGTCTAGAGGACAGCAATTGAAACACAATTTTCCTTTTCAGTGTTTGCACCAAGAAAACAATCACCTGCGGATCAATCAATTTAATAAATTTCTTACATATATGCAACCAATATATTAAATGTATTTATATTTTATATGCTGACCAAGACAACTCTGCTTTACTCAATGTAGTCCAGGAAAGACAAAATATTGGGAAGCAGTGGTTTAAATTAGCTTTAAAATGAGAATGACTTATTCCAGCTATTTAATGTAAATGGAGACATAATATGCTAACAAATCTCACTTATTTATATACTAACGGACTATTATCCAATTACAAAAAAAAATACACAACACGAAATGGGAAAAAAGAGCAACAGAGAAAGAAGAGCACCTACATAATATTTTAATGAAGCAATGACAAAAATAGGACAAAATATACATTAGAAAAAGCATTCAAGTCAAAGCCAAGGTCAAGTCAAGATTTTGTAGAGTCGTAAAGAATGACAAAAATCATTTGCCTGGGAACAAAAATTTCAAGACCGTGGCTTGAGTTAACAAGTCTCAACATTCTGGACAGTGGAGAATGATACCTTTTATTAGTAGAGTGATGATTGAGGAACAGCAATTCATTGTTTCTGAGTCTACGGCAAGGAATGTTAAACTGGATGAGTTACAACAAAGAAGGAAAAACAACACTTACTATGACAATTACCTGATTGATATTTGATCCAATTTTAAATACAGAAAAATCCAGTCATATTAAATACATATTGGGAATATTTAGGATTAAGTTATAATATATATAAAAATATAGGAATTCTTACCACCAAAATAGCATTTCCATCTCCAACTGCGATAGCTCCATCCAAGAGTTGTGTCTTTGCCTTGAGACTTTTATGGTGGTATAGGGAGCATGGTCTCCCTATGACCAGCCTCTTCAGGGTAATTGAAACACTGGGGAATGATACGTCACTAGACGTCCCTTTTCCTCCTGCAGGTTCAATACCGGCTTGGGCTGAAATTACTGAAATAGAAGTACATATTTGAGATGTTTTATGAAACATGTTTACAATGTTGGAAGAAATTAATAAAATTCTGTAAATCGAGCATGTCAAACAGGCCACATACGGACCCAAATGAATATTTTTGCCACTGAAAAAAAATCAAAAATAACAAACCACAGCATTCACCAATGACCGGTACTATAGTCTTATTGCATTTATGTTACAACTATAATTCTATTGTTGTTTGTGTTCTTTTTCATACTGTACCTTTCGAAAGAAATTAAAGAACGCTATTTACGCTATTTTTTGTACTGCCACTGGCTTTTGGCATAGATGTATATAATTAGAAATTATATTAGACGCTCAAAGTGGTTTCACTGCAGTGGAGCCCACGGAAACCTCTTCTCGGGCAGGCGAAATAGTTACTCACAAGCAGCTGTCGACGCATGAAGTATTTCTATGTTGACTGACTGCGAAAACCGAAGCAAAAAAAATCCCAAAATGTTTGATAATATTGGCATAGTAACTTTCTCCAGGAAAATGTATTTTTATATCATTGAAATAACTGTTATGAGTAAGGATTTAACCTAAAATATGATGTTCGCAAAATACAAATACCTACTTACTTGCAACTGTCACAAAGCCCAGCACACTAGGTAGTCTGTAAATTACATGCCAGTGCCGAATCAAGCCGAATATGATAGTCCCCTCCCCGCATTACGTACCTCCTCACAACAAAATGAAACATGCTTTGAACCTTTATGAGCTTGAAAACTCTATAAATAATTCCTCTAAGGGTCTAGTGTTAATAAAATATTAATGTTCTTGAAATAAATTGGAGAGGTACAGCAAATGTGTAGATGTATTTATAGTATAGAGAAAGTTTTGTTGATATTCCACGTATTGTCGGAAGTCAGATCTTAAAGAAGAATAAAATATGTAGAAAGGGAAGTCGTATGTTGATAAAATCACTTTAGTTTACCGGTATTAGCAAATAAATAGATTTACTCACTTTTTTCTAAAGATTTATCAGAAATAACACAATGCAATGGCAGCAATGATTGTTTACTAACATCAAAGCTGATACTTCCTTCAAGTGAAGAATTTTGATCAAGACCAGCCCTCACTTCTGCTCCTAATTTAAAAAACTGCTGTGATGATAGCTAAAATTAAAATTACAAATTTAAATACTAAAATAAATATATAGAATGATTGGCAATAGAATAAAACATATTGCTAACTAACCTCATCATCTTCAAAACTGTAAGGTTTCACTTTCACTTCACTGTGGTTCCAATAATCATCCTCCTCCGACATTTTGAAGGGTTAAATGAAGTTTGTATGAATTAAAATAACTGCGTGCAAAATTTCGATATATTTTCACATTCAATATTTTGACAGAGATATCAAATTTATCAAAATACTTTGCAATATTTGACAGAGATAAACAAATATGAAGATAACAGCATTGACACCGAGATGTTGGTCAACTTGAAAATAGTACAACAGCTACATAATATTATTCACCTTCAATAAAAACCTATTTGGTTTTTTTGGGTTGGCTTTGATACACTTTACATTTTTTTAATTTGAATTATGCAGATCAAAACTAGATGTTACTATACTTACTGAAAAATTCTAATCATTCTATTATTTCCATTTAATCAATGACTTATAACATCCTTAATTTCAAAATGTTTATTCAGGTATTTATTAATCGCCCGAGATCAGAGATTTTTTTTCACTGGTAGCCCCAGTGCGATATTGTTTTCATGAACACCAACAAAAGAAATAAAAATAAATATAAAATTCAAAATCCCACCGAACTTGACTTTTGTGATTACAGTTTTATTGTTTTAACATTTTGCTTAACAATTAATTTCTTTCATATCCTTTACTTCATAAGATGAAACGATCTGTTGATGAATTTAGAAGAACGGTATTTTTTTCGATTGATTTTCATTATTTGTAAATCCATTCAAAACTTCGGGGGTTATGTGTCAAAAATAGTTACCTTAATGGAAATTCGACCGTGCTTCGTATCTTTTTATAAATCCTTTATGAAGTGATCTCAATTACTCACTACTATAGCGATTTCTCAATATTTTTTTGTAGATTGATAGGAAATATTTCTTGTTGAAGCTGTCACGTTTAAAGTTTGTTTACTAAATTAAAATATATCGTGCTGTAGTTGACTACTCTTTCAAATATACGCTCTTTCATCTTGTAATGAATGTTTGAATAAATCATTCAACTCTATGTTTTAGGCAAAAGATGTTGAATCCAGACTTGACATGTTACAATGGAAAATGGAGGCTCTCGCCCAGAATGGCTTCAAGGCAGATAACCCTGATTTAGCATCCCAGCAGCAAGACCCTGTTACTGTATCCAAGTTGCTTAAGGAATTCTCTAAGGTTAGCGAGAACAATATGGTAGTAAATCTAACCATTTTTTTAGAAAATGTTCAATTTTTAATAGTATTATACTACAGGAGCCATAAATAACTCCATATACAAACAACAATATGCAGCAACAGTTTTATGATCTAAAAATTAGACTATTATTTCCGGTTTTTGTGATAATTTTCACTCTCGCTGCACTTATCAGTTTGTCATACCTAGTGCATTCCTTTTTACTTCATCGATCATTCTGGCAAAAAGAAAAAATACCAATTTTTTTAATATCCGGTTGGAGAATCTAAATACCAGCAAAGGCTTTGGAAGAGCTTTCACTCAAACGAGTAGATCTTGGACATGTTTTTTTTATTGAATTTTTCGTTTCACAGTCTATGTCGTTGCCTTTTTTATGATACATCAAAGTGTGCGCTGATGAATTGGCACTGTGAGGCTTTAAGCGTAATCTAACTTATATCGTAATATGGATATTATGGACACAATTTTTTCTTTAGTTTTTCTATGATTTTTCCCGTGCGCAAACTGTATCGAAATATGATTGTATTTTTCTAATCCACTGTCTTATTCCTTTATTTTTCAGGTTAAAAACGATTTCTCAGGTGTTAAGCAAGAGCTGACGCAAGAACTAGAGAAGATGAGCAATGAGTCTACCCAGTTGCAGGAACGATTGGACTCCATGAAGGAACGATTCACACAACTCAAAGAAAATGTTGGAGAACCTCCAGAATAAGGAAATAACACACGTTACTATGATCATTAAAACGTTATCTACTTATATTCGAATCGGAGAATCAAACTCGTAGCATTTTAAATATTTAACTTAAATTACTGGTTTATTTTTAATTTAAAAAAATTGTAAATTAGTTTTCCAATGTCGGAAGGAAATGCCAGCTTTGTCATGCACATAGTCCAGTAATGGCTGGTATTTTACAACTTCAATTTTAATTCAACATTGTTTCCAGATGAAGATTGTGGGAAAGTGGTTTATTTTATATCTACTTTTTTTAAATAACATTTGTTTTTTTGAGAAAGATCTAAGAATTTGAAACACTGAATGTATACTGATTATTTTTGCATAATTGAATTTATTCTGGGTTCTTATTGGCTGTAAGTGTTTCTACAATAAATTTCGACAAATAAGGTCAAAGGACAACGAAAAATTCAAACTAAAATTGATTTAATTCATATTTTATTTCTAGTAATAATGCTTACAATTATAATGTGAATGTTTGAATAAGATTTTGTGATTGGTTGAATTTGTACTACGTTGCTACCTTACAAATTTTCAGTTGGAATTACAGGTATAATTTTACTGCTTATATGTTTAAATTAATAGAATGTGAACAATGCATTCATATTTATAGTCATAAATTAATATGTAATCATTTCCTAGATCTTAAGAAACAAACGGAACTTGAAACAGTTGTGATATTTTTGCATTTAATAAAATATTTTTAAACATTTTTTTGGTTTTGATTTGAAAACTTATTTTTTACACTTGATAATAATTTTAATTCTAAGTAACTAAGCAATTCAAATTTCAACATCAAAAACGCTTTAAGGTTTAGTGCAAACCTCAGGGGTTTAATCGCTGCGGCTCTGCTAATGGATGCGGGTACTATGGACGGTGCTGTAGGGGCCGTGCGGCGTGTGTGCATCACCCCATCTAACGTATAGTATCCCGCCCCGTAATCGCTGAGTCACAGCTATTCCGCACCTGACGTGTGTACCAAGCCTAAACATATAGCTTCCAAAGCATAGCCTGTGGAATTGTGAACCATGTTTATGAATGAGGAACTACATATATCTTGATTTGTGATGATTTTTAAAAAATATTTCTTCTGCTATAAGAATGCAAGTTAAAAAACTCAATACATAGTATTTTTTTTTAATGCATACATTTTTCAACACAAATGTTCAATATGCAGAATGGGGGTTTGAATTCGAATTCAGCTTTAATGATAGTACAGTTTGACACCGATAACTTTTCCAGGCAGCTAAAAAAGGAAGTAATACCCGGTTTTTTGTTTTTCGGCTGTCAGTATTTTATATTGGGTGGTTTCTTCAAATTATTTTGTGTGAATACTGCACAAGAGTCCCAACTGCTCCCATCTGTCTGGAGCCAGTCTCACTGGCATCCTCAATGAGGGTACGTTGTGAGGCTGAAGGTTTGGGTGGGAGCGGTAAGGGGAAGGTGGGGGGGGGAAGTACCTGACTAATCAGATTGGTCACCAAACACAATATGTAAATATATTAAAAATAATGTGCTACAAATGGGAAAACAAATGAAAATTGGTGCACAAAACATTATTCTCATAATTTTGGCTTGCATGAATTTTGAAAATTTGTATTAAGTACATATTAGGACGAGCCACAGATCATGGTTTCTACTATCCATGGAACGAGATGTCGCCAGCTTTAATTTTGTGGTGTGTTTTTATGGAAAATAATCTTCCAAGAAAAAATGTATTAATTTTGTTTGGTTTTTTCATTCTAAATATTTTTTGTATTATTTATACTATGTAATAAAAAATTAAAGCATTTTGATGTTTTTACAATAACAATAACTTTTCAATGTCATAATAAAGTTATCAATGTAAAGCTGTTGTTATAGGTATCGCAACCAGAGTTGACACAAACACGGTACTCACACAGATGAATCGCTTCCATACATCATGTTTCAAACTTGTTATTCGACTTCATAAAAGAAAATTCCAGCGAAAATGGATTTTTTTTTTAACAAAATACATAGAATACACTGTTAAACTTTTAGATATTAAAATTTTATGATCGTATACTCGTACACTTGCTGTCCTCTTCTCACTAAAAACAATAAGTAAGCCTAAGCAAGACAAAAATATTTTCTCAGTGACATTTGGCAAGGACGTTACTGTCGAAAGAGTATACATATGCACCAATACACACAATTCTAAGTTTGTGTTGCTTGGGTCAACCATTTGTTGGAGCGACAATTACCTGACTTGATTTTTTTGCGTTCTAAATGAACAAAAGATCAACTCTTATGTCCACGACAGTTACAACCCTAAAACAAAAACTATTATTTTTATACTCCAATCGTAAAGATTCGTTCGATTCGTCGGTTGCGCCTAGTTTTAAACAACGTACAATGCAGTGTTGCTGTGCATATTGCAAATGCAAGGCGTCGCCCAGTTTTACCCACTAACTAGGGTTTTTAGAAACATATTTTTTCCCTACGTAAACTCCTGAATTTAAATTCAATAGTCGCATAAAAGCATTTTTCCACCCACTTAAGGTAATAAAGTAAGGCGCATAGCGCCGTTCTATTGGTATAAAGAACAAGAGTTAGAGTTAGAATCAGTAACTTTAAATGATTCATCACTTAATGATAAAAAAGAATCTAGTAAATGAAAAAAAAAAAAAAAAATGACCTAGTAACTATTTTTGTAGCGAGGAAAATGCATTATTTATTTAGACAAAATGTGTATGTGATTGATGTGAACAGTGTAGTCGAAACTAAATGTGATTTCATGATTTTAAAGGCGAGGTTAAAGGTTCTCCTTACTAGCAACGAAATTGACTTATAAGCATTAAATATTTATGATTTAATAAAAAATTTTAGCCATAATTCGCCAATTAAAAAAAAAACAACTCACTCACTCTGATATAAATAACATAACTTTTTCTATAAATTCATTTTGTGATAATAAAATTACTTAGATTTGCTGAAAGGATATATTGTTTGCTTGATTGATAACAAAACAGTTATAAACTACCCAACCTTCATCCAAATTTCCGCAAAAGGTTGTAATGTAATTTTTTTACAGGTACAGATTTATAAACTGACACAGGTAACTATTACATAACAACTACAACTATCTTAATATCTCTAGTACCCAACACCGCCCTGACAGAACGGATTAGTTTTTGCATCGCCTAATTGATATCTTGAAGCTACCTAGCTCATTAAAATAAAAAAAATGTTTTATGATTCTCAAAATTTCAAAAGGAAGAATCTGTGCAAATTTTGTGACACCAGAGCTCACTGTTGATTTTATATTAGTGAATTAACATTATTTGTTCCGATTTCAAAAAAAAAATTCTCGTTAATGGCTTATATTATGGTGCTGTCTTTGGTTTCCCATAACTATTCACGAAAATTATTTAAGTCTCGTTCCCGAAACAACTTAACGGCACATAACGTAGGTAATTAAGCTTTAAGTAGTGTTAGTACGGTAAAACTAATTATGAATACGTATTAGAGTACTTTCCGAGAGAATACAGGGATGCGACTACTCGTAACACGAGTAGGTATTTTAAAACATTTTTGTGGGTCCAGAAACTTCTTGCATATGTAGAAAAAACTATGAAGAAAGTTATATGACACTTACGGATATATTTAATAATGTTAAACATATTATTATGTTTCTTTGAAATACATATTTTTTTCAAACTAGGTATATAGTTAGCACCCTTCTTGGTATATGGTATGCATAGTAAACAACATTTTTTTAAATTTTAAAATCTAATTAAATTTAAATCAGATTACCCAATCCGGATTTCATGTTAAAAATCCGAACACTGACATAATTGTGAAAAATCTGAAAATCCGGATATTTCTAACTAAGCCTTGGTAAGTAGTAAAATAAGTTTTCACAAAAAACAAACAAACACCCTCTTAGTACCTATATTTTGGAAATCATTTTCAAATATATTGTTTTAATCACGTACTCTCCTCAGTAGGACCTATTTATTATATTTTTGTGTTAGCTAGCAGTGCCAACAATTTTTTAAAATAACCGTTTTTTTATACTTTGATACATACCTTAATAATTTAAGAAAATAAGCATTTTTTTCTTAGAAGCGTTTGAGGTATAAATTAATTGGAGTGAAATTAGTGGGCAGTGGGAGTTTGCCTGAGGCGAAAGTCGAAAAGATAATTGATTAAGTAATACGCGGTGTTTTCCATGAAATAATTCCTGCAACGACCCACAAATGAGAGGTTTTAATGTAAGAAAACTTACGAATTTTAAGGTATTAATTTTCAAAAATATTCAAATATAATGAATTCTTAATAATCTAGTCGATTATAAAATTTTGTAATACATAATATTATGTATTACAAAATTACCATTACGGTTTTAAACACCATATTATAGTGTTTAAAACCATAATAGTAATTAATAATAATAATAACTAGCAGATAAAAACCCGTTACCGCGTGATTTAGTCACGACAGACACATCGAAAGGAACATAGTGAGTAAATCGTGAGGGACCGTTTTCAAACTTTTGTACGTATGAGCAATTTTTACATCGAACGTGGCAGAAGACGCCTTACGGTATTAATACTATCAGATGGCTGATTTACATAGCGCCGTTTTCGTGACAGAAATATCACTTCAAGAACGCTTATATATATATTCCTGTATTTATTTTCCACATATTATCCTATGAAAAAAAAATTGTGATTACTATAGAAAAGTCCCATGTGCCCGGAACCAATAGAAGTATAGCAGCCTCGATTTAGGTTCTGAGTGTGTCTACCACTATGGAACATGCCGCAAATATACCTTATATCATTTTATTATATAATTATTCATTGGAAAATACTACAAATGATTTATCTGTAAATCCTTTATAGGTAATTCGACTTTTTAAGAAAATGTTTAACCCTTTATCGCATGGATTTTAAATCTTCCCACTAAAAATACATTTGTTTAGAAATGTATTAAGAATCATGTAAAAAACAATAAAATAGATTTTTTTTAAAGAATTGCAAAATATTCCCAATCTTTTCACACTATACTTTAAAAACCAACCACACCAAGGAATAGAAAAAAATACATTTCTATTTATTATTACTTCTAAAATATTGCAAAATAATTCACACACTGAACAATCACAACTACGCTCGTTCACAAAATGGCCTAAATGACAACTTACTGACCTGTAGTTACTAAAAAGCTCGTAACTGGCAGCGCTGTTCGATTTATGATAATGAAAAGCTCACAGTAAGGAATTAGCTGAAAATAAAATACATTTATGGCTTACATAGCCCTTTATGATGATAACATTCTTATGTTCCAAATTTGGAACAGTATGCGGTAAAGGGTTAAGGTTTCCAGTAAATGCAATTATTTAACTGTAATCGTTTAAATTCTATAAAACATACACTAAACTATATGTTATAGGTGCAGTATGCCAGCGAAGGCATTTTAGAACGTTTGACCTAAAATTCCAGTATGTTTTTCAAACGAGAATTTAAAAGATTGCAGCTTGAAAATGTATTCACTAGAAACCTTAGACATTTTCCAATTACCCGTATAAAAATAACAGATAAATCAGTTTTTGTTTTGCTTGTATTATAATCCTGCAATATGTTCGTTAAAAGAGCGTTGTAATCTCGGGCAAAGCCAGCTAGCCAGTAACTAACGCGTAATTATCACTTTTCGTAATCTGTGTCAATAGATTATTAAAATTAGGTCGTATTATAACTGTAAATAATTTCCTTTGTGAGCACCTAGTTACGAGTGTTAAATTTTCAAATTAGGAACTGTGGATGAAAATATTCAAATTAAAAAAATATATCTTTTCAAATCCAGGCAAGCGATTAAGAAGGTGCCTACTAATAATATATTTTACAAATTCAATTGAGTGACATTTAAAAATCAGATCTCTAGTTTTTCATCGTTGTGTCAGATTACATTGCTAGTCATCCCGTAGTTTTTCACAGCTAGTGTTAAAAAAAAAAAAATTACAAAAAAATATGGTAATTTTTATTAATATATATATCAAAATAAATAACCATAATTATTGGTATTGAATAGTCAATTTCCATCTTTGCAAAACGCTTCCAAAGTTTCTTTCCAAAAAAGCTATGTATTATTATTCAAAATACTTCTCGGAAATAGTGTTTGAAGCTGGCACTTAATATGTAAATACCGGTTGTTGTCTGATTAAAAGTGTGTACATTAACTATTCTTCAAAGTTAATGTGTATCTTCATAAAGCGTCCCTGAGGTGATATTATTATTACTAAACGTGGCAAAATCCCTTTAAAAATAATGTAATGTTTGTTTTCGCCTCCAGATGGAGCCACGCGCCGACCCTGGTCCGCCGTCTACCTCCACTCCCCTCATCGCCTTCACCATTAACTTTTTACGTCCTCTCCCGTCCCACTGCGGGCGGCACGTGGGGCCGATAAAGCGCTCTGAGCTCTAAGCTTCGAGCTTCGAGGCCCCAAACAAAGCGGAAAGCGATAAATCCACTGGAGCTTCGAGCTTCGCAAAGTGGGTGTCCGGGGGAGGCCCATTTAGTCCTCGTTCGAAATTCTTCAATTCGGTGTCTTCTCTTTTCTGTTTTTTAGAGTGTTTTTGTGTATTTTCGATAGAAAGTTTAACGCTGTTTTGTCGAGTTTCCGTGAATTCTTACACTCGCTAAATAATAATTAAACAAATGTTTTCGTAACAACCACTTACTAACTGTTCATACCATTTTGTTTTTATACATTTCACTTATTTCGTATGTGGGTACACTATATGAAATGTGTGGGATTGTACTAAACTCTACACACGAAATAAATCTTTTAGGTTGTCTGTTACTACCATGTTAATCTTACAGAGCGTAAATCTGTTGTGGTTATAAAACAGCAATATGTACCTAAACTTTTCTGTCTGGAATTGATAGGTCAGCGCAACTAATTTCAGTGCGCAATGTTATTTCTATTATGACCAATGGAGTTTTTAGTTTTTTTTTAAATTTAATTGTCGACAAAGTCAAGACACCATAGCGTTTGTTAATTTCGAAATAAATCTGGGCAGTAACTAGGTAGTACCTACCACTGACTTATAAGTTATTAAGGTAAGGTGCTCTAAGAGTACGCACTTTTTGAATTTGTGCATGTACATCTTCTAATTTAACAATTTATTAATATATTTTTTTATTGTCAAACTGGAATGTTTAATTTTCACAGATGTTCACTATGATACTCAATATGCTTCCATTCCGGACACTAATAGTATATATGCCATAGATTTACTTAAAATTGTACCAGTCTGAAGATGCCCCTCATAAGGTGAAACCGGTCTTAAATTTAAAAAAAATAGTGGAGTGAAGTTGAAAATTGGGTATTATGAAAATCATTTAAATGCAGTTCCACCACAAATTAACAGTTTAAAAATTCCTAAACGTTTCAATAACAACATGTGGACTCTCCAAATCTATCGAAATGATAGTATAACTTTTCTCATGTGAACCGCCTACTCTAGGAGCATTTTACTCTACGTAGATACCTACTATATTTGTTTTTGTTTAATTCTTCACAAAAATATTTCGCCTTTTTTTATGTCTCTCGACTACGAAACTAAACAATGTTTTGTGGTGGTAAAATACTATAAGCATCAGAAAATTACATAAATTCGTTTTTTGAAAGTTAGAACGTCATTTCCACCTCGTACACTATTCTCGCTACTAATCAAAACATATCCCTGCAAATACCACTTTACATGTGGTCAGAAACAATTTCAACAATAAGAATAGTTATAAAGGATTTTTAAATCAAAAAACGTGTTTTCAAATAGGGCGATGTGACTCCGTAATGGACAAAGTAAGGCGCTTTTAATATACTTTCCCTAATCCTCAAGGCTTTAGCCAGACCACAAGTAATTTGTTCGGACGCCGGACCCAAGCGAGCAAAATCTACAAAATCGTTATATTCTAATGAAACGAAATTAGGGTAGGCCCTTCGTGAAAGATTTGCCATAATTTATTTTAATGAATATAAATGAGATGTTAAAACATGGAAATCGATAAAAACATGTATTTGTGTAAGGGTAGCAAAGCTACATTTTCAATGTTTTTGCGAATTATAGCTTAAAACTTCAACTGTATCTAAGAATTCGTATTGATCCTACTTTGTACAAGCTGTTGAACGAGTATTTGTTTAAGATAATATAATATAAAGAAGAGAAAACATGAAATGGTTAATGTTTAACTATATTTATAAATTAACACGATTGCTTTTTTCCTCTAATGCATAGGTTCTCAACGTGGGCGATAACAGCCCCTTCTGGAGTTTGAGGCTTTCAGGGGGGCAGTAGAAGATAATACTTCTCAATATAATTAAGTATGCGTTTTACTTGTTCTCATTTTCGTTAAACCCAGAAATAGGATAGGAGTCATATCCTATCTTACGGCTAGATAATATGACAGTGTAATTACACGTTTAAATATAATCTTGGCAATAGCTGTTTTAGATTCGCGACAGATGGTAAGTAAAAAAAAAATAGGGGGGGCTCTAGAAAAAAAAAATCTCAAAGTGGTCGGTGGGAAAAATAAGGTTGAGAACCTATGCTCTAGTGAATACGTCATGGTGTGATCACGGTATGTCGTAGAATGCACATGCACAAAAAAGAGTTGTAGTAATTTATTCCCGATGCACTCAACGAAAATTGGAAAACTCTTTGGGATGCGGTGACAATTTAAACCGGTGATTATGAAAGTGGGTTATATGCCCCCCCCCCCTTCGGCCAGGGAGGCGCTAGAATCATCCAGACATTCAGAGGGGGTCCTGGCTTCAGGGGCAACATGGGGGGCATTAAAGTGCAGTAAAGGGGCCTCAAGGCCATTGAAAATACATGCTGAAATAGATTGTTATTCAACGATTACCCACATTTACCATATCAAACCTACTTAATATTATACAGTCATGAATCATCTATACTCGTACATACCCATGTACCGTAAATAAATATTTAATGATTCAATTTAAGTGACGTTTAACAATAAATTAAACTAAAAGTGTGTTGTGAACTGGGTAATAACTGCAATAAGGAAATTTACATATCGTCGCCGGAAAAGCAAAAGGGCTGAAGCGCCATTCCGGGAAGTTTACACCAGAACACTTTAAAGCTTTTTTTTTTTACAATAAAATTCATAAATCTTCAGTACCCAGTATCTGGTTGAATTTCGAAAAAAAAAGTTGACTCCAGTAACGCAATACTCTTACTGAGTTACCTAAGGCGTAAAAAGCTAAAAAAATGTCCCAAACTTGTGTCGCTTGAGTGAAGCCTTCTCCCAAATGGTAAATATATTTTAGATGACTAAAGGGCCACAAAAGTCTTCGGAATCAAACGAGAGTCATAGTATTCGATGCAGAAAAAAAACTTATCAAAGCTGCATATTTAACTCATTTTTGACCAAAGTGTCGCTTAATCCCTTTTGACTTTCCAGCGACGATATCTAGACAGAAAACATTAATTATAAAGTTATTTATGGAGGTAACAAAAATAATGATTGATTAACCTGTCAATACTAGTTTTGTGCCTGTTTTGGTTTTGAGTGAAAAGTATTGCGGGGGCACGTGTTGTCAACATTTCACTATCCGCTTTTATATATCCACATTAAAGCCACGTGTCGGCCTCTTGTAATGGCAAATGCGAATACCTGTATATACTACACATACAATACACGAGTAAACTGTATACTGTACTCTACACACCTCTACATTACCAACCCACTTCATTTTGGATTCTAAACTCGTGTTCATTCTATAATTTATTGTTATCAAAACGATGTGTGTGTACATTCTACAGCTATTCGACAGGCTTGGCCATTCATTCTATATGTTCTGAGGTAATAGCATAGGTTTATTCGGCCAGTATTTCGCCAAATTAAGTTATCTCTGTTTTGAAATATTTATAACTAGTTTAGACTTGCAACACACGTCAAAAGGGACAAAGAGAGTAAATTGTGAAGTTAAGTAATCGGAATAAAATTTCAGACTTTTTTACGTCTGAGCGAAAATTACCATGTGTAATTTTCCCGTGTTTTGTATCAGGATACATGTTTTTGCAGACATTAACGCCCCACGTGGTGATCGAACGAATCATGTACAGAAGAAGGCTTAGCGTATTAATAGTATCAGATCTCTAACGTGAAAGAGTAGGTATTCTGCCGACAGCAACTTGGGCATCTGAAATTCGTGGAGATAAACTTCATCAATGAAAAAACTTTTGATTCATTTTCAAAATCCTAACATTTCTCCGAGACAACCGTTCAAGTTAGCAAATTAAAATGTTGTTTTACGAAATTTCCCAGCGATGATCAAATGAATAATAACGGAAATTAGTTCTACAACGACCGATACCTATAAAATATCTACGGCCTCTAATTAGCGGCAAATTTTTTTTTCATTAA
Organism: Drusus annulatus; assembly: GCA_022651775.1. Lineage (NCBI taxonomy): Eukaryota > Metazoa > Arthropoda > Insecta > Trichoptera > Limnephilidae > Drusus > Drusus annulatus. The sequence goes on along the minus strand of JAGWCC010000534.1, from coordinate 168,027 downwards.
TATGTCTTATAACACATTTGATTCATATAAAATAATAAATAGTTTATTCGCTGCACGTTCCAGAGTGGAAGATACTTATTGTATCGCCCTGGTGAAAGACCACCATTCAGAATTGAAACGTTGCTTAAAATGGCTTTAGCCGTGTTTTGTGACCAGATCTGAATAGCCAGGTACTTCCCAGCCTTCCTCCTCCCCATCTCCTTTCCCGCCCTCTACTTTAACCTCACAACATACCCCAATCGGGGATGTCATAGTCTCACTGGCTCTAGACGGTTGAGAGCAGTTGGGACTCTTATGCGGTATTCACTATTAAAAAATATAATAATAAATAATAATAATAATAAATGGATAACTTTTATAGCGCCGTTTTTGTGGGAAAATCACCTCTACGTTAAGAGATACGTTTACCCTGATTATGGATAATGTTATCTGAAAAATAAGTACTTTTTTACGAAGCATTTTGATATGATCTTTTTTGGTGAAAATCCAAAGATGTATGTGAAATGCAAACTTTTTACCACATAAAAAATTCTAACATCCATACCATTTTTTTATTATGCCACTAAACTTGACACAACTGAACGGTTTTTTTAGGTAAAATGCTATATTTTTGTTCACATCAATACTGTGAAAAAGCGGTTATACGAATAAACAAAAAACATTATGTTGATATGTGATATGAATGGATGTATAAATACCCTAGCCTTAGTTTTAGCCACGCCCAGGTCTGCCGAGTCAGGTAAAAATAATCAAAAACTGACTACACTGCCTTAGATTGATACCACTCCATATACTCTAAGGTTGGCACTTTATTAGGTAGGTAGGTATTTAAAAGTTTTTTTTTAAATTTGATAATTTTCTGAACTCATCCAATTAATTCCCACACTCCGAAAACATATAATAGATTTAGCGAAAAAAAAAACTCTGAATTAGATTCGAATCCGAACCCTTCCTTTTCCAACCTCGGCCCCTGAACCCCCGCCACCGACCCCTTCGTTTCCGTCCAAATTCCGTCGTAAACCCTCCCTGACCTTGGTGAGTGGGCTTAAATAAAATATTGTTACAAGCATAAAAAACAGTGTACAAAATTTGACTGTAAGCATTTGTACATAAAAAGGCCTACAGTAGCAATCCAGCCCGCTTACCGTTCACCGGGTGAAAAAGATTATTAACCATCACGCCATTTCTCCGCACGGGTAGGCAGAGAAGACGGGCCGCCATACAACCCTGTCTTGGCAGACACTCCCTACTTCATTCACATGCATACATCGTCTCATACATACTCTTCTGTTATTCAGACTCTTCGCGTGGCCCGACTCAAGCATGGAAAATATTATCTCCACATTAATACACATCTAACCAGGTGACACAGGAAGAGGGAGAAATATTTCCTGGCATTCTTTAATATTTTACCTATTTATTTACGATCAATGACCATTTAAAAATAAAAAAAATATAAATATATATAAGTACCTACAGGTATATGTACACAAATCATTATTCTAGGAATACATTAGACACAGCATCCTCCACACAGCATCCTCAAAGATCACATAGGCCCTTGGGGAAATTATTTCCCTCAAGGAATCCTGTGTGGAGTTCATGTAAAAAAAAAATGATTATCCAGCAAAACAAAGTTACAATACGATACACAATATACGAGTATATCCATCGGTTCCAAATTTGAAAAGTTCACACTCGTACTTATGTATTCAGAAAGGAAATTATTTATAGTTAAATATGTTAAAAATAAATACCATTAATAGGTTTACAGTTTAAATTAGATTATTTGCCGAAAAAAATAGCGCTTCTCCAAATAGTTCTGAAAAACATATTTACAGAAGCAAACATACTTCAGTAGGTATTCAAATAATGATCCAAAGTGCAATCGCAAAAGCAACGAACACGTATAATAATTGAGGATGTAATGAAATCACCTACACAAGTACACAGTACACACGCCACCAACACCAGGGCGGAATGTGACACGAGGCTATCTGCACACGCCCGCGAGTGTGTGCGTGTGGCGGTTTGGCGGTTAGAGTTACCAAACGTTTTTTGGCGACGGAATACTTTTCAACATAAATGTTTTTTTTTTGTAAAATTGTTTTGAGAAAGGTGAAGCTGATGTTGGAAAAGTTGTTAATGTTTAAATCAATGTAGTTATTTTTACTTCGGCGACACAAAAAAAGAAAACCATTAGTAAAACATTATCATTGTTATTTTGTAGAAACCTTAAAAGTATATTCAATTATGTCTGAACAACCATTTTGTTGGGACATGTAAAAATAATGAAGGTACTTATTTAACGAAGTACAACTACATAAACCATGATAATTTGAGGAAGTTTTAAACTATCTAACGACTTAAAAGTAACAGAAAACAGCAATCTGACTATATGGCCGTAAAAACTTTCGAATGTTTTTTTTTTAAATTTTATTACTAAATAAGCTAAAAAGGTACCCTTTTGAATAGGGAAGAAGTTACCGTCTTTAATATCTCTGTGGTTAATTTTACCGTTTGATCGATAATACCAACATGTAAGTTTGAATGCACGACCAAAGGATTTTTTTATAAAGTAGGGAATGTATAAAACAGTTTTAGAGCTGATTTTTTATATCGATATCAACGTATTCTTATGGTTATTCCATTCATACAAATTATTGTTTTCGTTATTTTTCTGGTAAATATGTCAAAGACGTCAGCAATAGCTTTAGAAAAAAGATATGAAATGCGTAAAAAAACAGTAAACACTAAAACACATACGTAAAATTATAATATGGGGGTTAACACAAATAACACATGATAATATTTGCATAATTTGTATAGCGGCGTTTTTGTGAAAAATCACCTCAAGGGCCCATGCTTTATTAATTGGTTTTGTACTAAATATATCCCAAGAAAAACGTAATTTAAAAAACTAAAATTTAACGCGAGCCTTCAATGCTCCGTATATTATGATGAAAATGACGTTGCTAGCTGAAAATAGATCAATTGACTTCTTAGAAAATACTGTGCAATTTTCATGGCGCTAGCTAATCGAGGGTTTTTGCTGCTTCAGCTGTACGATATTTTCTCATTGCTAAATTGTTTACTATGATAATGCATTCTAGATGAGCACCTATTAAATTATCTATTTTATTTCATTCATTATATTTTATAATGAGTGCTGCAGGTAGTCTGATGTGTTAAAAAAATAAGATTGTTTGAATAATTTACGCAGAAGATTCCTTTTTCGTTCCCACGAGCTCTTCAAGTCTGGTCAGTGGTATTAACTCCACACTTCTGTGGCCTCTTAGCACCCCAGTTTTGCAGATGTGCATTATGGAGATAATCATGTTTGTCAAATAATAAATGAATAAATAAGAAAAAAAAATTAAGCCAAAAATTATTTGATGTTACCGCAATCTTGTCAATTACACAATAAGCTTAGTTAGGTACCTAATCAAAATTATTGATTGCAGTTTTCCCTTTTCTTTAAAAGCCATTAAATTTTTGGTTTTGTTCGTGATTTTTGGTTATTAGTATTTTTTTATTTCTGTGTAAGCGATATTATCTGAATCAGTACACAAAAATGGAGACTCAATTTGACAAAAATCAACGTCATTCTTATGTTCATTGCTAATATAGGCACTGGTTTTAAAGTTTTATTATCCGGCTTCGCCCGGGTTCAAATGCAAATATTAATGTACTCAATTTCAAATCCTTTACATTTCACTGAAATGCTTTGGACAAAATGAAATATCCGAAAAACAAAATAGCGGAGACAATTCGACATTCTTTTTTTTGTTTGTTTTTTTTTCGTATTGAACGATTGAAAAAAATCGCATCGTGTTATGATATTTTTATGGCGTCTTATCTATTTTTTATCAGTAATGGATGTTTTACAGCTCGATGGCTGGTGATGAAAATTACTTGTTTCAAAAAAAGTTGCGTGAATTTGATGATGCTAGAGCTCACCATTATAGTTTTTTTGATTCAGAAAAAATATAATAAGATACATGTACGTCATTTTATTTTATTTAAATTTTCATTATTCTTCTTTTCAGTCTTCAAAACTATACATGTGTTCCTTTAGATCTTTAGAATATTACTATTTTACCAAAAATTGAATACACATTTTGATACGTCGGCGACAGAACAAATAAATATATTTTGAATGTGAAAATCCACAATATTTGACATTTTTCCAGCAGGCAAAGAAGTTTTACAAAAAAAATCTATATTTAACGAGAAAGCAATAAGCCATAATATGTTTATTTTGTTCACAAAGGAAGAATTCACATAAACACCACGCATTCTACGAATAAAAAAATTGGAGTAGGTGGGTACTTATTTTACGCACACTATTACTTACGGTTCTACTGATTAATCTATGCAGTCGTGGGCGTCACTATGGTATAAAAACACGTGCGAAAAATGCGTAGATCTGTACGTCTGTTTTCTGTAATTATCTGTAATAATATATGTTTCAAAGATTACGCATGAAAAAAACATACACTTACATACCGGTCATGCAATTTTTAAATATGTTCCAGTACTAATTTGTCAAATAAGTAACGTTTGTCTAACTTCAAATTAATATTAAAAAAATCAACGAAAACGTAAAAAAAAAAAATTAATTCTTAAACATTTGAAAATTTATATGAAAGTTGTCACCCCACTCTCATTCGAAGACAGTTTTCTTTTTAAAAGTGCCTACACACATGGCGTTAGATAGAAAACTGTGCTATTCTATATACCATCTAACCATTAGGCAATTTCCCGCAGGGGTAGGCATGATGAAGCTCTACACAACTCTGTCCCGGAGCAAATTCCTTTCTTCATTCGTATTCACACATCGCTTCTACATATTTGGCTCGAGTATTTGATTTCCTCGATAGTGCCATGGTTCCTCGGGCCGCTTGGTCGTTCACAACCTTCTTTTTTTCTATTATTAAGTACGCATTGCATATTTTCCTGACACTCATTTCTCCATCCATCCGCTCTGCGTGACTATACCTACAAGCGTCCATTTTAAAATTAATATTAATTACTGAAAAGATATAATACAATATTCAAAGAATGTGACGTAGAAAAAAACGCAGAAAATATAATGATTAGGTTGTGACCGCGACTCAAACTCGGGACGTTCACTTTATCCGAGGGTTCCGTTCTACCGACTAAACTACCTCCAACAATTTATTCACAGTTATTTTTTTTCTATTTTCCATTTTTATAATCGTTTTTTTTTTTTAAATTTAGTTTCTCGATTACCGACCAAAGATTTCGCATCACATACTTGGATAAACCGTCAAAACTAATGGCTATTTTTATTACTTCTTGTGTAAAAAAATATACTTATCACTGCTTAAAAATCTCAGTAATAAATACATAATGGCCAACACGTGTCGGCGATAAAAAATAAGAGTTTTTTTTATAAATAGTAATTATGTAACAGTGTAACATCATTTTCTTCAAGCCGCTTCAGTCTAGTAATTTAATTATTATAAATAAAAGAGGAAAGTTAAATAGCCAAGTAGCTTTACATGTTTATGTATTTGATATTGTTATATTTAGACTGTTTTATAGACAGGTAGTAATAATCGAAAGGGTCAATGACTATTTAAAATAAATAATAAGGCAGTAAATCAAATACATAGATTCTACTCGTATATAAAATATTAGTATATCGTATCCTTTTGCACACGAGCCTCAGTTGGACAACTACAAACTATTTGTAGATAAGTACATCGAAATTCGAACGTTAAATAATATGTTGTAAAAGGAAAGTACACTTTAAAATTTTTAAACTTAAAAAAAATATAATTTAAGCCTTTTTATTCTACAATTTTTTAAAAACATAATACTGACTTATAAATTCAATAATCGATGGTTCAACGGACCGTTTTTTTTCTAGCAAAGAACGAAACATTTTTTGTTCGCCCAGTTTGGTCGACTAAAATAAATCAACGAATAGGTAGATAATGCTAAAGTACTCACTTTACGAAAATTATGAGAGGATTCATACAAAGTTATCACAGATTTCTTTTTTTTATGCCGTTATAGTGTAAAGGCCCACCCAGTCGCGCCCATGTGCCATGTCAAGAACCATTCATACGAATGTCGTTTTGTGTTTCTTAATTGCTTCTTTTAATGTCTTTCTGTCTCTTAAATTGTATTGTAAGGGTCGATTTCTAAAATCCTTTTGAACAAGCATTATCCCATAGACCACATGTTGGACTATGATCTTTAAGTTGACTATTACTACGACTCTGTTCTACCGTCAACCTATTTCATCTCAGCATTCCTATTCAGATCAAGGTACTTAAATATCTTCAGTTAAAAGTTTAATTATTATACTTTTTAAATTCTTCCAAAAAAAACTATGCAAGTAAAGTGATTATATTTTATTCTACATCCCCGAACAAAAGCGCGCCTTACCCAAGGAGCATCTGTCGAGCTCGTCAGCGAACATTACAATAGCAAGAATCCTTATGAAGGTCGGTCGTATCGCGAGCAGTATGAGTTTATTTACCTTTGAGTCCTTTGAATTGTCTCCGTTATATCCGAGAAAAACCAAAGGCAAACAAACTCTCAAAACTGGCGGAAAATACGTTTGTTGTGCGTTTTTTTAATAAGCCCATAATCTTTGAATGTTCAAAAAAATTATCCAGCGGCAAAACCAATCTTGAAATGAGAAAAATATACATCTGAGAAAGCAAAAGCCTATTAACTATTGAACGTGTTGTAAAAATAGTCCCTCACTTTTTACAACTTTTACATATTTCAAGAAATTACGGTATTTACTAGCGTTATGACCACCTTTGAAAGAACTACTAAGAACTACTTCCTTTAGCAACAGTTCCTACTTCATTCATTGTTTATTGAACAAATACTTCAATTCTTGTTTATTGAACAAATACTTCAAGTCGGTAGTTCATTTTAGCGTTCATTCATTTCAATAACTTCATTTCATTGAACTAATATTTCAATTGAAATTGGTAGTTCATTTTAGCCTTCATTCATTTCATTTCATTGAAAAAAATACTTCAATTGTAGTCGGTAGTTCATCTTAGCGTTCAATCATTTCATTGAAAGAACTATTTATTTACAGTCTGAAAATATTTTCACATATCTAGACATTCACATTCCACATTAAACCATTTCAAACTTTGGTATTTACTCTATTTCAAAACATGTTTGAAGATTAAAAAAATTAACATTTAAAAAATGTACATTTAACATTTTTATGACCCCAAAAATCTAGGATCTTTTCGCAGCCCCCCACATATTTATGTAAACACTTAGCAGATTGATGCAAGTCATTGAACGATAAAAACTTCTAAATTTACAAGTTTACAAGTAAAAAACATGTAAATAAAAAAAAACAATCACAATTACAGAAACAAAAAAAAGCGAAAAATATTTATTAATACGTCCAAAGTTGGGTAGAATCTGGAAAATTCATCGGCTTGATCGCACTTATCCATACATTACTCGAGTCAACAAATATCCAGTTCTAGATCAATTTTCTGAAAGGTTAGAAGGTCTCAGTTTACCTACAAGTTATATAAATTGGTTTAACAACCAATTAATCGTCTTTACCTGTTTATATTTATTCTTTTACTGAGGAGAAAACACAGATACAGACGACACTAATAAATAAACAATATTACACATTGAGTATAGAAAATTTGCCTGCATCCTAATTATTTCTCACAGATTAAGCAAATTATCAAAATTTTGAAACTCATCAAAATTACGGCCTACGCACCGTTTTAAGATTCCCCTAACTATTTGATACTCGTAGTGGGCATTATCAACATATTTGATTCATAAAAATAAACATAAAATTGAATCAAGTTTAGAACACTTCGACAGTGGGCGGAAAAGTTTTAATGTGCTTATTTTTACGTAAAAATCAAATGTTTGTATCCTTAAAACACTAGGATACAAATTTTCTGTATTTAAGACAAAATAATTCAAAGGTGTGGGTTTGGGCGTGAAAATGAACGACGTGAAAGTGTGTTGCTAATGATGCGGGGCTGATTTCTAACAGTATGAAAGATCTTCAGTTTTTTGTGTCTAGGATGAACCAAAGATGTATGCATAGTAAGTTAATGATAAATTTAATAAGTTCAAAGTCATGGTGTTTGAAAGAGAGAGAGAGTACGAAAACAGGGTTCAATAGTATGTTTACGAGAGATATAAAGGCTGGTGAAGATATTGAAAGAAGGGTGAATGCAGGAAACTCCGTTAAAAGAGGACTGAACGCTGTTTAAAAAAATTTCCAAATAAGCGAAGCTAGCAGTTCACAATAGAGTGCTTTTACCAAGACCTAATGTACGGGTATAGCAGTGAAGCTTGGAACTGGCAGAAGAAGGATTATAGTTGACTGAATCCTGTAGAAATGAGATCGTATGTGCGGTAAAACCATTTATAACCGTGTTAAAAATGGAGGAGGAGCAAAGTTAAGAACTTTGAGACTTAATTTCGTATAAGAAACACGCGAGTGAGGCAAACAAGCGAATAAAGCAAAGAGTGCACTCCATTACAGACTTGTGGGGCGTTTCTTCACCCTCTCTCGATTAAAAAAATGTAGATAGGAATCAGTCATTTCGAAATAGACATTGCGATTATGTCGCTCATCACGTCTCGCAACATACCCGGGATCCTCAAGGATTTAAGACCTCTAGTGCAGATATTTATAAAAAAACCTTTACTAACGGAAAACTATTTTCTCAGTCGTTTTTCTACCTGTGCCTTTCATTATCTTCCACGCTTAGATTTTCATACTAAAAAAAACCTTTACTAACGGAAAACTATTTTCTCAGTCGTTTTTCTACCTGTGCCTTTCATTATCTTCCACGCTTAGATTTTCATACTAACGTATTTACCAAAAAATCAGGTTTCTTGAAGAAATTTAAAAAAATAATTTGATCTAGTAACCACGTACTGAGTTTGCATAGAACTCGACGACCGGACCCCACAGCTGATTGCGGTCGGTGAAAGCGTACGTATATCCGCTCCAAGATATTTCACTCTTTAGTGTTAAAACAAAAGTCAACATTGGCAGTGAGTTCATCGTGCAGTAGCGCGATCAGAATTGAATTGCAAACTTTTTTGGTGTATGAGCGAAAATCACCATTTCTATTTTATCTCGTCTACAGAGGCGTAGGATCTGACATATTATTGCTATTAAATGGTCGACACGCGCGCCGGCGTAGCTCCTCGAGGAGGATGTGCATATAATATTACCTAGACCGGTGGCAGCGGCAATAGGTTGCTCGCGCTGTCTGTATGCGTTTTTTGTGGTTGGCTTGGTTGCGTGACTGTATATGTATATGTCTGCAAACTGGGTGGCGATTCCCGAAATATGTGATCCATACCGATTTGAATTGACGTTGCCAATTAATAAAATAGCTTTCGAGTCCCAAGCCCCAGCCAGGCCAATGAAATCAACCATCTGTTCAAGAATGAATTCCGATAGGTGAAGAAGCTTAATCAATTTCATCGGAAGTAAGTGAATATTGAGCTTACTTCGGGCACACCGGACACGCTCATAATATATTACCATCGACTTATCTCTTCAGTGCGTGTGCGTAATTTATAGCTCTCGAGTTACTTAATTAATTCTTAGAATGCATTTGAGAGGGAAATCAATCATCTCCTTCGTTATAAAGGCCCAGACACTGACAAGATGGCCGCCAATATTTTTCATAGCGGACGCCGGATCAGCATGTGCACATGAAAATTATTACATTACGGCAAAAAACGTGTACAAAACATTATAAAATTTAAAAAAACACACTAACTAACTAACTAACTAACCATCACGCCGTTTCCCCGCAAGGGTAGGCAGAGAGGACGGACCGCCATACAACTCTGTCTTGGCACACACTTCTTGCTTCATTTACATTCATACATCGTCTCATACATACTCTTCTGTTATTCTGACTCTTCACACGACCCGATTCAAGTATTTGATTCACTTGATCGTGCCATGTCTTTCTCGGGCGTCCTTGACTTCTTCTTCCATTCACTTTCGCATCATATATTCTTTTCACACTCCTTTCTTCGTTCATTCGCTCTACATGCCCAAACCATCTAAGCGTCCCTTTCTTAATCCTATCCATTACGCTCACATCAGCCTTGCATTATTTCCGGATATCCACATTTGTAATACGGTCATACATGGTTTTACCGCACATCCGTCTCAAAGATCTCATTTCCACAGCATTCAGTCTACTTTCATCCTTCCTCTGCCAGTTCCATGCCTCACTGCCATACATCAGGGTTGGTATAAGCACTCCATTGTGGACTGCTAGCTTCGCTTCTTTGGACAATTTCTTATTTGCCCCAACAGCGTTCAGTCCTCCATTAATGGAGTTTCCTGCATTCACCCTTCTTTCAATATCCTTATCAGCCTTTCCGTCTCTTGTAAACATACTTCCTAAATACACGAACTCATCCACTTGCTCCAAGTATTCATCATTCACAACTATATTGCACGCTGTTCTCGTACTCTCTCTTTCAAACACCATCACTTTGGACTTACTTACATTCATCATCAACTCATTTTGCATACATACTTGGTTCATCCTAGACACGAGAAACTGTAGATCTTCCATATTGTCAGCAATCAGCACCGCATCATCCGCATACAATAGGCAACATACTTTCACACTGTTCATTTTCGCGCCCAAGCCCACACCTTTCAATTCTTGCATACAATTATCCATGTACAAATTGAACAACCACGGTGACATTACACAGCCTTGTTTTACACCTTTTGTGATGTTAAACCACTTCGTAAAATCACCGTTCACTCTAACACATGCAACGCTTCCCTCGTACAAGGACGCGATTGCCTGTATAAGATTTGTGTTAACTCCATACATGGATAATACCTTCCACAATTTGTCCCTATCAACTCGATCATACGCCTTTTGCAAATCGACAAAAGCACAGAAAAGTTTCTGGTTTTTTGCCAAAAACTTCTCTGTAAGCATCCGCAATGAGAAAATTTGATCCATGCACCCCCTTCCACTCATGAAAGCACCTTGAATGTCCCAAATTTTAAAAAAACACACACTCTTATCATAATTTGTATGAGGTGAGTACATTAAGGAATTGTTACTGTATTTAAGGTTTTTTAATAAAAAATAAGTGTATGCAAATTGTAACAGTTCACAATGTATTTCAAATAATAGGCTCGACGGAGGTATTCACTTTATATTTTTTTTAATTAAAAATTAACGTACTGACAAAATGTTGAATATTTAAATCCTAAATTATAGGCGTACATAAATCAGTATTGGTAGAGAGCTTTCCAGCTTAATTTTTCAATCTCTACCAAGAATATAAAGGAATCGGATTCATTCTTCTGATTTTCCCAACCCAATAGTTGGCAGTGTTGGCACGGTAGTTGTTAGTATTGGAGTCGCCCGTTGTGAGGTGTGTCCGTGTTCGGCATGTCTGTGTTCGGTGTTCAGAGTATCTGTGTGTAGATGTCTGTGTGCCCCGGTCTCGGTAGTATCCGTGACCCCTTCTCTCGAGCCAAGGTCACCCCCTTCCCGACGCAGACGGCACGTGGCTACCACTACCACCACACGCGGGCAAGTGTCACACCGATAGAGATAGTCGAACCTACCTAAGTCTGACTAAACAACCAGGGCCGTACTAGATCACCTTCTACAATTTTAGTGTACACGATAAGAGCAATGGTTTGACGTATGTACTAATCTCTTCCTCTCTGAGTTTGAACTAATCTCTTCAACGCCGCGGCAAGACTTATCACCGGCGTATCAAAATATTCCCATATCTCAGAGCACCTCAAAAATCTTCACTGGCTTAAATGTCCCGAAAGAATCCAGTTTAAGCTTTGCTGGATGGTTTTCAAATCAATTAACGGAATGGCTCCGGCTTATTTATCGGAATTGTGTATTCCTGAAGATTCCAATTCGCGACAGTCAACTCTTAGATCAGCAATGTCATCGGCTATCGGAAGGTTGAAAGAACCAAAGCGCACACCAGACACTAAGTTTGGAGAGCGCGCCTTCGGAGTGTCAGGTCCTAAAACCTGGAATGGACTACCACATGATCTGAGAGTAATAAAAGACTCGGCAGAGTTCAGAGCCAAACTCAAAACTCATTTTTTCAGAAAATCATATCCATAATCAAGATGTAACAAGCCCAATAGAACCAAGAAAACTTTTCAGACTCTCATTCCTTAAATTCATTAGAAGATTATCACCATTATCTGTTCTTCACTACGAAAAGTTAAAAATACCTCCGATATACTTTATCTTAAATTTGCCTTCATGCCCTAAAAATGAAAAAAAAAATAAAAAAATAAAAAAAAAATAAATAAATAAATAAATAAACAAAATAAAATAAAATAAAAAATAAAAATAAAAATTTAAGTAATTCTAAATTTTAGGTTATTATGATATGGTGATTGTGTCCTGCCAGAAGTGACCTGCCAGGTAAGTATGTTGCTGTATATTTATATAAACTAAGAATTAATATTAAGTAGAAATTAAGATTTGTACAGCGCCCTTGAGGTGATTTTTCACAAAAACGGCGCTATACAAATTATCCAAATATTATTATTATTATTATTATTATTTGAAATTATCTCTGTTTATTAAAAAAAAGATCAATTTTAAAACGTTCGGACGGAATTTAAGGTTTTGTTTTGAACTACGAGTACCTCTTCCTGTTTTACAATTTTTGCATGCATCCATATTCTTCAGGATGACAACTTCTACTGTGAGTTTGAGATTTTCGCCAAGCGACAGAGGGGAGCGACCGCTAGTTAAAAGAAAATATTCGTACGTAATATATGGGGTTTTCTTCGCAATGTTTTCAGCCTGTTCAAATATTTTTGTACATTAGTTTAGTGCAGAGAAATACATAGTAGCGTGCGTGCGAACTTTTATGACACTCTTCTTCTATGAATTAAAAATTAACTCAAACACCTTGGTGAAATTTGACGTTTTTCTCAGAATTATGTCAGCATTGGTTTGATTTCGCCCTCCATCTTATGAAAACAACGATAGTGAACTCCGATTCAAATTGGTATTATTTAAATTATTTTTATTTGTGGTATATCTGCGAAGATTCGTGAAACAATCCTCAGAAGCGAGTCCGTAAAAGAAGTTCAAATAGAGAAGAAACTGACTTTGTTGTCTGTGAAATTTATGATGAAGTCACTGAGCCTAATACTCTTTCGAAATAATGTGGGGTATAGACTTAGATGAATTAAATAATATACTCGTAGATACTTTACTGAGACAACGCGCCTGGTTGCACTAAAGAGAGTTCGCGAGACATATCTTCGAGACATGCTTCATATTAGCTATCTCATCCGCACACACATATCCTTTGAATGGCTATCCTTTCCATAAGCGGTTGAAACTGAAAACAAAACGGTGCTAGTGGTGCTACAGTTTTCGTAAGTTTTTTCGTATGAATATGACGTGTCTTGTATTTTATATCTATGGGTATAGAAAAGGACCTATCCCTCTTGTATCGTAAATAACTACACGAATAAACAAACTCCTGTAAAGACTTTACTATATAGAAGTATGTACTTCGTATAAAGTTTAAAATTTATTGAGTTAATTTTCAAAAAAAAAGGAAAAAATCTTTACCAAATGCTTAGTAAATTGGAAACAAGGCGTCTGATTGTAACTAGAGGTAAGTAAGAGTTGCCGGTTGCTTTGAAACATAATTTATTTTACGATGGAATATTTAACGCGTTCTTATAATATGAATATGAACACTAATTTTATTGTTGAACTGTCAAAGTGACACCGGTGGCGTATGTACTGACTGAGCTGTATGCACTGACAGAAAAGACAAAATTATTAAATTTCCTAAATGAGAAATGTACAATATTTAAAAAAAATACGATAAGGGCTTATATGGAACACATTTTTGTGGAAAAAAAACTTTTGTAGTGATTTGACCACGGACTAGGATTGCATTGTATCCATTTATCTCAGTTATATATTTGACTTATCTAGAGCAGTAGAGATGAGGGTGTACGATAAATGAATGAGTATTTCTTGGTGTAATCGAAATTATGTCACAAAAATTAAATTCGGTATACTGCAAATAATTAATTTTGTGTTAATTTGTTATTAGATTTAAAAGCCTTTAAGAAGTCGACTCTACTCGAAAGTCCAGTACGACTACCATAAACAAGAAAGAATTTAATCGTCTGTGTCCATGGACGATGCAACTTGTTATTACAAAATTAATGCAGTATTGTTCGTTCCGGGAAGGCAAAAGGGCTGAAGCGCCATCTTAGGAAGTTTACACCAAAGAACTTTAAAGTTTTTTTTTTATGTTTTACAATTAAATTCATAAGTCTTCAGTACTGATCTTCAGTATCTGATTGGATCATGAAAATAAAATATCTCAATGCTCTCACTGAGTTATCTGAACCCACAAAAAACTTTTATAAAGTCCCAAATATGTGTCGCTTGAGTCAAGCCTTCTCCCAAATGGTCAATACATTTTAGACGGCTGTAGAGCCACAAAAGTCTGAATTGAACAAGAGTCAGAGCATTCGATACAGAAAAAAGAACTGATAAAAATTGCATGTTTAACTCATTTTTTACCAAATTGTCGCTTAAGCCCTTTTGCTTTTCCAGTGACAATAATGTACTTGTGTTTTTATGATCTGCCGTTTAATCATAAACGCAGAGATAATGAATAAAATATGTCTTCCCAACAATTACCCCAAAGAGCCGTTAACATAATTAATTATTTTCCTATCTGCAAGACCAGCCTGGCGTTGGTCAATTTGGTAATACCGTGGCGGAGAGTTAGGAGAGAAATCTGTCTCTTTTTTTAAAAAGAATAATTTTCTTCTAACAAATTTATAAATGTGAAAATAAAACTGGCATGAACATTGAAGGGTTTAATTACTCATTTAGGTAATTACACTTGTAGCATGAATAGGTATAATAATCGTATCAATATATGGACAATAGTATCGTGGGTTCCGGTCTTTACCAGGGTAGAATCCAGACTGATTGGGTAGAGGTTAAGGGATGCTGTCCCCATCTGCATCGTCAAGTGCATTCCTCCGCCACATGTCGATTGACATCTTTGGGCGAGCCCATTTCAATTCACGCGTTTACAAATTATTTACATTAATAAGTAAAGTTTATTTTATTCTTATTTTTTTAATATTAGTTACTTGTACATCAAAGTTTACAAAGTATCTAATTCATGTTATTTTCAACTTAATAATAATATAATAATTTATGTATACTACTTGATAATGCTTACGTATTTCAAATGGTTTGTACAGCCTATTTTAAATTAAGTTAATAAGCTTTCCAAGGTAGTAAGTAAACTAACTAGGGATTAAGTAAACCCACGTAGGTAGTACTGTACTGTAAAACATGTAATTATTGTGTGTGCTTTCAACCGATATTCGTTATGTACATATTATTAAATAATAAATTACTAGAAGTAACTTGCTTTAAAATTCGGTATGATAGTCTTAGTTGCTGGTGTTGGGAGGTGCTGGGAAGTGGTAGGAGATGTCTTGTCTCCCCACAACCCTTTATCTAAATACTGAGTTGATTCAATTTATTTATTTAATACTAAATAGGTCGGCTTTAATGCCTGTGTTAATTTATTCCTGCCGGTTCAGATTTAGAGTGAGAACAAAATTAGGTTGCGTTCTCGCGGCAAAGTGTTCATGTTTTTTTTAAATACAAATAAACAAAAGTCCTGTTCAAGTGGGGAAATTAAAGGAATTGAAGAGTTAATACTGAAACCGCTTCTAACAAATAGTTATTAAGTAGTATGAACTGTGGTTAGTCGAGAAATTCATTAGTTAGACTACTACGCCAACCACCGCAGAGGACGAGTCCGCCGTACGCAATGCGAGCGTAGGTACGAGTAGTATTGTCACCTCAGAGCAATAATATACCAGTAGGGATAGCTAGTGTAGTCAGGATTGTTGAATTTTCGTGACTCAGGCGTGTCTAAGGGTAGGGCTAGGGCTAGGGTATTTATACATCCATTCATAACCCATCTTGATATAATGCTTTGTATAACCACTTTTTCACAGTATTGTTATCAACAAAAATATGGGATATAACCTCAAAAACCGTTGAGTTATGTCGCGTAACAAAACGTAGTGGACGGAGTCGCCGGAGACGCGGGAGACGGAAAATATGCTCAAATACCGACAAGTGGGCGATATTATGTGAGAACTTTTCTTATCTCTTTCTCTCACGGTTTATGACGTAACAACCCGGATAAAGTGATTTATCGTAAATTTGTATAGGTTGGGTAAAAATATTTAGCTCCCTCATTCTTGCTCCGAGGTTGTTAGTGTTTGAGTGAAGGGCTACCAGCAAACAAAGTTCGGTGTTAACAACTACCATAAATGTCACAATATGAGGGACCGAAGGTCTATTATAAATTAACAGACTTTCCGATCGAAAAGATCGATGAATGTAGTCATATTTTCATCCCACTTTGACCCCCACCACGGAAATAATAAGTCGGACAAATGTAATTGTTACAAAGTAATTTTGGTATTTGTGCTGCTAAATATTTAACGGTATCACACACTTGAAAGTGCCTACATATATGCTGTCAGTAGGAAATTTTTCTTTAATTCACCAGCAACGCAATTTGAAAATTAAAATTCTGTACAAATCCTACATTGGGTTGCATTGCAAGACGAATCCTGAGTATGACGGTGCTTAAACACCTACCATATGTACTGTAGCCAATCGGGGAAATTTATGGAATACAAACCAAGTGACCTTCTGGTGTACCCATCGTGTTATATGGGAACCATTTTCACTCACAATTAATAAAACAAACTCATAAAGAAAAAGCTCAAAAAGTTTGAGTAGTAATTATTTACATATGAAAAGTTTGTTTTGGAATATTTAAATGAATATTGGTAGTAAAATTGGTGAAAACGCTCCCTAATTGGTAAAAACGTTGTAAATCAACAATAAATTTAAATATTAGTACAATTTTATGTTTGTTTTAATTTTTTATACTTATTTATTGAAATACATTTATTATCTTAAGAATAAAGTAAAATATTTTTTCCTTCTACCTTCTACGCATGTCTTCAAAGCAAGTGCTTGTGTAGAGAATGTAAATCAATAAAAAAGTATTGTTTACAGAATTGATGTAAGTGTTATAATATAGGAAGTACATGAAAAATATTTTTTAAAGTATAAAGATACGACCTTAAGGAGGTAACATTGTATATTATTATATATAATTCTTTTCTTTTTTAATAAATTTTGAAATATTTTTAATAGCATTTGAGAAATCTTTAGCATCACAGATTTTTTAAATATCTTCAGGTAAGTTATAAAGTATTCTTAGGTGTGTGTAGTGGTGTTGTAATTTTAATTATGAGGTATTGCTTTTAGGGCATAAAAATACAATTTTAAGTCTGATTTGATAAGTGCAATTTTCTGTAATAAAATAGTATTTTGGTTTTTCATTTAAAATTTATAGTGTCGATTTTTTTAGAAAATAGGCATATAAAAAAAAATTTAGGTACTTGAATTTCTTCAAAACGTAATTTTATCAATGTATTGACATGGTGTTAAATTCAATACCAAGCTATTATTTTACATTTAGGGCTTGAGATGTTCGTGACCCGTCACATTTAATCGACAAGTAACGCCATTTTTTTTTTAAATTGACATTTAAGCGATGCGCGGTAACTGCCGAATCCCGGACCGTTTCAGCGTTTAATCAAAGTGTGATCAGCTGTCGGGCATAAAGATTAAGCTGTTACGCTTGATTTTTGAAGGCTCCAGGGTGCTCTGCTCCAATGGCACCTTTATAAGATCAGCTCTGAGTTGATAGTTATCAAAGGGATTTTCAGACATGTAAAGTTATAATTATATTAACTAACTAACTAACCATCACGCCGTTTCACCGCAGGGGTAGGCCGAGAGGACGGACAGCCATACAACTCTGTCTTGGCACACACTTCCTGCTTCATTTACATTCATACATCGTCTCATACGTACTCTTCTGTTATTCTGACTCTTCACATGACCCGATTCAAGAATTTGATTCACTTGATTGTGCCATGTCTTTCTCGGGCGTCCTCGACTTCTTCTTCCATTCACTTTCGCATCATATATTCTTTTCACACTCCTTTCTTCGTTCATTCGCTCTACATGCCCAAACCATCTAAGGGTCCCTTTCTTGATCCTATCCATTACGCTCATATCAGCCTTGCATTCTTTCCGGATATCCACATTTGTAATACGGTCATACATGGTTTTACCGCACATCCGTCTCAAAGATCTCATTTCCACAGCATTCAGTCTACTTTCATCCTTCCTCTGCCAGTTCCATGCCTCACTGCCATACATCAGGGTTGGTATAAGCACTCCATTGTGGACTGCTAGCTTCACTTCTTTGGACAATTTCTTATTTGCCCCAACAGCGTTCAGTCCTCCATTAATGGAGTTTCCTGCATTCACCCTTCTTTCAATATCCTTATCAGCCTTTCCGTCTCTTGTAAACAAACTTCCTAAATACACAAACTCATCCACTTGCTCCAAGTATTCATCATTCACAACTATATTACACGCTATTCTCGTACTCTCTCTTTCAAACACCATCACTTTGGACTTACTTACATTCATCATCAACTCATTTTGCATACATACTTGGTTCATCCTAGACACGAGAAACTGTAGATCTTCCATATTGTCAGCAATTCATTTCTTTAATTCAAATGGCTGTTGTGTATATCTTTACGCAAAATTCAAAGTGAATATTTTAATAAGTATTAAGCTCGCGCTTTCCTAATTCCAGCCTGCAAAGCCTAAAAAGTAAGGCGGAACCGCTCGGCATGCGGAATCCCAAATTAAAAATAGCGAAGAAGTTTTCAAAACCGGTTCATCCGCTAATAGAACTGAAGGGAAGGAACAAAAATACACACCCTTAAATTATATAATACCTTCGTTATTTTATTACCATGACGCAATTCCGTTGGATCTTGAAATTTTATCGCCAGGCGTGTTTATGTAGGTTTGAATAATAAGGAGTGCGTGTACGAATGTTGAAATTATAGACATACACCCGATAGCTCCATTGTAATCTCTCTCTCTTTCTCATAAGAGAGGTTACCATGAAGTTCTCAGCAGCAGGCAGTACGATATCTTATCCATTATATTAGACTGTGAAGGGGTGTGTTTTCGTGTGCCGGTTGTCAATGTCCGAGCTTTCCTAGGAAACACGCGAGATGGTGAAAGAAAATCAAACAAAGACAATCGATTTTTCGTAAAGGCTTGAATTCACGAAAGATTTTTTGTGGTCATTTTGTGGTGGGAACAGTTTTACCAAAGCAAAGTCGTACAATGAAGTTAAATATTGGCAGAAAATTATATAAACTTTTAATTATTATTGTTTTATTTTTTTTTCTATTTTTATTTTTATAATTTTTCAATTTTGTTTAATCACTTTTTCAGTTGACGTTTTATCTTTGCCAATTCATATTATCTGTCTCTTTTTCTCTGTTTCTTTTGTTATAATTTAAATGTCATTGTATTGTTTTGTTATTTTATTTTATATTGTGTTCTCCCTCTGTATGTATATTTAACCGCACACTTTGTTTATTTTTGTTTAGTTTAACTTTGTACCCTGATGATGCTTAGGCTAAGCGAAACCGGTCGGTCATAAAAAGAAAAATAATATTCGTGGTCTAAAACAAAGTTCTTTTTTATTTATTTAAAAAAAATTAAAAATGCATTTTCTTGAAAAGATTTCAATAGACGGACATTAACGACAATTTATTTATTTTAAAATATTACTACAAACATAAATCATGATACACAATAAATTATGTTCTAATAAAACCCTCAAATTTATATTCTTTAGAGTTAATTGATAAAGTTTTTTTCGTTTCAATATACATTTTTTTAATATTATCTACTAGCGTTGTGACCGCTTTGAAAGAACTGTTTCAAAGAACTACTTCTTTTGGCAACAGTTCGTACTTCATTCATTGTTCATTGAACAAATACTTCAATTGAAGTCGGTAGTTCATTATAGCGTTTATTCATTTTAATAACTTCATTTCATTGAACAAATATTTCAATTGAAGGTGGTAGTTTATTCTTCGTGTCAATAACTTCATTTCACTGAACCAACACTTTAATTGAAGTTGGTAGTTCATTTTAGCCTTCATTCATTTGATTAACTTCATTCCATTGAAAGAAGTACTTCAATTTGAAGCAGTACCGTTGTAAAGGCATTGACATTTCAAAATGAAGGAACCAGTTCCAGTTCCTTTCGTTTTGAAATGTCTACCGACTAGTACGCGATTTTTGTGGTGAGGAACCGGTTCCAGTTCTTTTGGTTTTTAAATCCCTACCGACTAGTACTGTTCAATTTTGGCAAGGAACCGGTTCCAGCGCTTTCCAGTTTCAAATCGCTACCGACTAGTACGCGCTTTCTTCGACGAGGAACCAGTTCTTTTGGTTTTTAAATCCCTATCGACTAGTACTTTTCATCTAAACTCTACCGACGAGCACGTGCTTTTTCGGCGAGGAACCGGTTCCAAAAAGAACTGAACAAACAAGCGGATAAATCCAAATCTCTTTTTCCGCGAGTTCGACTTCAATTGAAGGGTTCATTTTAAAGAACTAACAATTCGTGAAGCATTCACAAAACATTGAAGTTTTTCCCAACGCTATTATCTACATTAAAAATACAGATACATTTTTCACAATTTTTAACTAATAAAATAATACATTTTCGTAGAAAGCTACCAATTTGTGGTTTGACATATTTGATAAAATCTGTGGTCTTATACAAAGTTTTTTGTGTGTTTGTTTTACTTTCCATAAGCTGAGCTAATATCGTGGCTGTGGGTTGAGAAAGTTCTGAGTTATAATGATGAAAAGTGTAATTAATGATTTAGCGAACCATGAAATAACGTAGCATAAACGAAAATGATAATTTTAACGTAGGAATAAATTTAACACAATGGATTTTATACAAATTAATACCGTATTGAAATTATAATAATTGCTTACAATAAATCATTACCCAAATCCAAAGACTTAAACTCATTTATTGTTATTGGATATTAATATTTTGTGCCACGTTATACCTACGGGTATATAGTGATAATGATGTTAAGCCGTAGTGGTTCTGAACATTGGTATGAATATTTAATCCCTTTGTTTTGAATCTGTTGCTGAGAGAATCTAACGGGTGAATTTTTAAAATACTATATTCCTAATAAATTAGAAAAATTGTATTTTGTTTATATAATTTTGTTACTGAGGGAACATTAAATTCACGAAAAATTTCTAGGGTGGGGAAGTAGTAATGTTTTTAAGAATAATTTTAATGATAAGTTTTTCCCCTCCGCATCTAACAATACCGTACTGCATAAGTGATTGTACTAATGCGTTATTTACCATTTTAATGGTGTCCTTGTGAACTACATTTCGTAAGTTGAAGAAGACATAAATGTATTTTCGTTTTCGCTCCGCAGTAAGGTTATTGTGATCTTTCCATTTTATTTTGTTGTTAATTATTACGCCAAGATATTTGATGGTTGACTTTAGTTTTGCACATTACTTATTTTATTTATATTTTTATTGCAAGTGATATCATTGGTACGGTTTGTTATTTTTATTTTACAATACGAGTATATCATTTGGTAATTCGTCAAATATTTTTATTCACAATTTTTTTTTGACTTGAAGATATTTTTCTGAAAGTTTGTCTTATTTGATTCCTATTTCTCGTCTCATTTGTGTGTCTCTGCTGGAATTTTTCAATTTTTCTCATAAATTCAGGTGATGGTGTGGCCATTAATTATTTCAAAATTAAAAATATAGTGTTGAAGTAAATAATTTGTTTAAGAAAATGTATATAACTCTTTCAATATTTCCTTGACTTTCGTATAGGTATTTCTTTTTCTTCATTATTTAATGGCCCACCCAGTTTTGCCCATGTGAAATTTACCCCTTGTCCTTAAAAGCACGTCTTACCCAAGGAACATCTGTCGAGTTCATCAGCGAACATTACAATTATAATTCTCATGACTAAACTATTGTCATTAGTCTCATATGTATTATATTATCCATCGTTGTCAAAAAATAAAAATAAACTGCTTCAGTAATTGAGCTACAATGATTGTAAACATATTTGCTGGCTTCTGTGTTGAGGAATCTTCTTGTTTTTTTTCAGTAGGGAGATATTTTAAGAATTTTCCTTGTGTTTGGGAAAAAGTCAGTTTGAAGTGAAAGTGAACTTGAACGGTGGACTATTGTGTTATGAGAATGAAGATAGACATATCTTCCGGCTAAGGGAATGAAATTTATGTCTGCCTTACCACTTCTTGTGATTTTTTTTATAATATATGCGGACAGCTTTTAACGTTTTCATAGAAAAAAATCGCTTTGTGGTTTGACATATAATGAAAGTGAAATAATAGCTTTGTAAAAGACCACATATTTTATATATTTTTTTTATGACAGACTAGTTTTGCTTAGCCCTAAGCATCACCAAGGTATAAAATTAAACTAAACAAAAATAATAATAATAATAATATTTGGATAATTTGTATAGCGCCGTTTTTGTGAAAAATCACCTCAAGGGCGCTGTACAAATTTTAATTTCTACTTCATATTAATTCTTAGTTTATATAAATATACAGCATCATACTTACCTGGCAGGTCACTTCTGGCAGGACACAATCACCATATCATAATAACTTAAAATTACAAATTAACAAAAAATACAAAGTGTGCGGTTATATCGTCATGGCAACAGATTAAATAATTTAGAAGTACTAGAAATAAAGCAAGCCATTAAAATGAATAGTCATATTCGATAAGCAGTTAAATTTGTCCAGTAGTCCAATATTAGGTATATTTCCCGTAAACTCATAAAATTTCTCATTATCGTTTTGTTTTTCATATTTCTCAGTTGACGTTTCGCCTCTTTCTTTCTTATTATTTGTCTCTTTCTCTCTGTTTCTTTGTTATAATTTAAATGTTATTTTATTGTTTTCTCACTGTTCTCTTAATTTATTTTATGTTGTGTTCTCCTTTTTGTATATATTATGTATATTTAACCGCACACTTTATATTTTCTGTTTAGTTTAATTTTGTAAAATGTTGTACCCTGATGATGCTTAGGCTATGCGAAACCGGTCGTTCATAAAATTTAAATAAAATCTTTGGTCTTATACAAAGTTATTATTTAATTAATTTATTGTTTATTTTATCTAGAATTAAGTGCCATATTTATTGATTTTTTTTAGGTATAGCTTGACTCCTCCACATCAAAAGCTTTATTTAACTATGGATTAGCTACTTATTCGATATTTACATTCGATACCATTTGCCCAGATTTAAGACATGAAATGTATTTATAATTAATTTATGTTATGTCTTAAATCTGGGCCAATTATTGGTACTTTCTTAAAAGTTAGACTTATTTAGTACACGAGTTAGTCGTTGGGTTTAAGATATTAGTAATACAGATTTTTACCATTACGTTACTTGGTTGTAAATAATAATTAGGGGTGGTAGATTGAATGAGTAATTAAGCTTGAAGTTAGATTTAAAAAAGAAAGTTATCATGTTTGAGTAATTGGCATAATCTTTAAGGCGCCACCTTACTTTTTCACCAAAAATGCGCAACAGAAATAATTCACTTAATATTATACTTAGTAAGTCGAACTTTATACCGTTTTTTAATGTAAACTAAAATAAATTACTACAATTTAACAATCACTTCGAAGGCCTAAAAGGCTCTCCGCATTTTAACTTGATTATTTATATAAGATAAAACGACCCACAATATTATTATTATTATTTAATATTCACGATTCACTTACACTAATAAAATACTATACTCGACGGGGTTTATCATAATGCTATAAGCAATCAACATATCGTACGGATTCTCACGATCAACGGGAACACGTGTCGAATTTATCATTGATAAACTAAATTTATTGAATCACCTTTATGTAGTACGAACACAAACCAAGTTAAGGGTATGTATAGTACAGAAGTAGCCAAACTTTTGATCTCTACGGGTGACCTGCTTTCCAAATTATTGGCGGCGGCTTACTTACATCGTTTGTGTTGAGTGATAATACGAAAAGTGGTAATTTAAAGCCAAAAATAACTTAAAATTTTAATTAGACATAGATATCACCAATTCCTAGTCAAAATCCATTTTTTTTAATAACAGGCATTAATGATTTCTCGACACAAATAAATAAAAATAAAATAATATGTCTGTACGCGGCTTCAGATAGGCGGGCGACTAGGAATAGTTAAGCGGTCGACGCTTTGGCCACCCCTAGTATAGATGAACCAAAGAGAATCCTTGTCCCCGGAAAGTTGGTCTCATATTATAGGGTTCCCACGTGTTGAAAATATTGGACACTGTATTATGTTTATTGGTTGCTCAAAACTTTTTGACATAATAATGTATAAATTCTTAACTATTATTGAATTTCGTACCACGGTTAAGCGTCACCATTAAACAATAAAATTAATACGTACGTACGAGTGTGAGATTTTAACAATATTGTAACTGTTTATGGAAAATGGTTTTAGTTGGTCGAACTTTATTACGAAGATGTATTGAAGTTTTACTTAAGTCTCGGCTTATATTACTGGAAATAAAAGACTCGACAGTGGCAACTGAAAATAATGTCTAGTAATTAATGCATAATTGTAGAAAGCACGTCTCTCATTTACTCAAATAAACTACTAATTAATCTAAGTGTAAACAATTTTTTTTACGAATGTGTCTCATAACTATCAGATGCAAGTTTCCATCGATACCCGTCTGGTGTTCCATCTATTATCCCGCTCTTGTAGTCCCACTCCCCCCTCCCTTATTCACACTTATGTGTTCCTCTGGGGATATGTTTTGCTCTGCGGTGTTGTAATGAGAACTCTTTCACGTGAACAGGGTATCAAAGGAAAGCGGTTGACCCTGAGGGCTGAGACATGTGTGGGATATAAACGCGCAAATTTAAATAAAATAACACATCGTGAGAACCATAAAAAGAATATTTGGAATTATTACAGCCGTTATGGTAACATTTCAACAACGTTCGTCAAGCGATTACATTTACATTAATCAAGGCAGATAATTATAAATCAAGTATCTTCTATGCTCACCAATGCATTACAAATAAAAATATGTTCTGGTATATTTTAACGTTAAAGAAAATACGTTTATTCAATCGGAAAATACATGGGTTCTTATAAAATAATATATATTTATATATATATATTTTTTTTACGTGAATACCGCACAAGAGTCTCAACTGCTCCCAGCCGTCTAGAGCCAGTGAGACTATGGCATTCTCAAATAGGATATGTTGTGAGGCTGAAGGTAGTGGGGAGGGGAAGGAGATTGGGAAGGGGAAGGTTGGGAAGTCTCTGGCTATTCAGATCTGGTCACCAAACACAGCTAAAGCCATTTCAAGCAACTATTATCATATTAGTTACTTTGTACATTTGAGTTTACAAGTATCTAATTATTTCATTTTCTTTTTGACTAATAATATTTTAAATTAAACACTACTTATTATTTTGGTTTACATGCATTTTAAATAATTTTTACAGGGTTCTTTAATATAATATATACTTTTATATTATAATATTTATAATTCAAATATATTTAAATGTTGACCCACGAACAAACCTAGTGGGAGGCAGAGGCGTGCACTCCATAAAGGCACATTAGCCCTGCCTACCCTGCGGTACTCGTATAAAAATATGTATGATATTTGATAAAATAACATGAAATTATTGCAAAAAAATATCCATAAAAATACGCGCAAAAAATTGCTTATCTAATATTAACTACATATCGTCACCGAAAACTCAAAAGAGCTGAAGCGCCATTTAGAAAGATTACACCAGAGCACTTTAAAGTTTTTTTGTGTGTTTTACGACAAAATTTAAAAGTTTTCAGTACTTAGTTGGATTTAAAAAAAAAAACAAAAAGTTAACTCAATGCTCTTACTGAGCTACTTGAAGCGACAAAAATATAAAAAAAGTCTCAAGCTTGTGTCTCTTAAGTCAAGGCTTCTACCAAATAGTAAATATATTTTAGATGTCTGAAGGACCACAAAAGTCTTCAGAATCAAACGAGAGTCAGAAAATTTGATTCAGAAAAAAAAAAAAAACTGCATATTTAAATCATTCAGTCAGAGTAGATCATTACATGTTCATTAGACGACTCAAAATATGTATGATGTGAGGTGTTGCATATTCAAGTGGCTCGTTTGTTTTAGTATCTTTGTTAGTGTCTTAAGCAGTGCTTTTACAAAACAAATCCAATGGCCATCAGTGATATTTGTTGTCTGATATCTCTATTATCAATTGATCCGCTGTTTATTTCGTAGTGCCTACCCTGGTCAAAAACTCTGTGCGCGCCACTGGTGGGAGGTACCGACCTACCTACCCACCGTGCTACGGGAAATAAAAAATATACGCAATAGCCTGTAATAAAAATAATTTTAAAAAAACATTTTTCGTTTGGTTTTTTGAGAAGAAAAAAAGTCACTCTCATAAAAACGATTTGAAAGAGGGCGGATAAAAAATGTATCAATTAATTTGTTTCCACACCATTTAAAAAATAATAAAAACACCATAAATATATACGAGTACGTACGAGTATCTCTATGCAGGTAACTAAATATATTTTTAATGTGTCACTAAACATGACTAACGCCATTTAAAGCAAAGTAGGCATCGATTCTGAATGGTGGCCTTTAAATCTGGAACGAGCTAATATAATATGTTACCTGATATTGAAACGGGCGTAGATAATATAGTTTCGAAAATTTTATATCGCAGCAAAATGTACAATTTGAGTTCGACCTTTTGTTTTTATTATGTGCTATGATGGAATGCTTAGCTAGCAAAGGAATTGAACCCACGACGCGAGTGGGAACGCGACTCATTAGTCCACTCAGCTAGCTGGTCTAAATTTGGATACCATAGTCCCACTGGCTCCGTGAAGTTGCTCTCGTGTGCGGTAATCATAAAAAAACTCTTATTTTCGTAGAAAGCAATCACTTTGTGGTTTGATATATTTAATGAAAATAAAATAATAGCTTTGTAAAAGACCACAGATTTAATTTTAATTTTTATGACCGACCGGTTTTGCTTAGCATAAGCTTCATTAGGGTACAAAACATATCGGTCATATTTCGTATCATGTCTCTTTTCCTCTGTTTCTTTGGTATACTTTAAATGTCATTCTTTTTTTTCTTATATATATTCTTGTACGAGTATACTTGTATATAACCACACACTCAGTATTTTTTGTTTAGTTTAATTTTGTACCCTGATGATGCTTAGACTGACTTAGTGAAACCGGCCGGTCATAAAAAATAATATAAAATCTGTGCTCTTATACAAAGTTATTATTTCATTTTTACAAAAAACTCTTATCATAATAAGTACTAAATCTCCAAAAACCATTTGGGTTCCGCTTAGCAATATTGTTGGCTGCCAAAATACTACCAAATCGAATTATTAGTATTTTTCACCATTCACTATCGGTATCCGGCATGTAAATTAATTTAGAAATATATGTTATGTTGCGCAATTATAGTTGACCCAACAGTACAAACTTAGGTTTGTGTGTATTGGTGCAAGTATTTACACTTCCGACAGTGATGTGTTTGCAAACCTCCCTGAAAAACAGCACTTTATCAAGACAAAGTGCTGTATACGTCTACTGTTTACTGTTAAGCAAGCTTACGCCTTATCATTGTTGTTGGCGAAAAAGGAATAACATGTAGGTATGCACTTAAGTCGAATTTGCGTATTCAAAAATTTCTTACAGTAATTCAAAAAGTTTTACAATGTGTTATTTTTATTATAATAAAATCTACATTTCCGAAGTCGAATGATACATTTATAACCTGCTGTATGCAAGCAATTCATCTGTGTAAGTACCTACAGTATTTTGCTGCGATACCTATACGAATAGGCATTCAAAACAGATATAGTTCAGTAGTAGACAGCCGTTGAAACGTCAAGTATATTATTTGATTTTTTCAGAGGATTTACAGCAGATTTAGTCGAAGTAAATTGATCTTCAAGGAAATATCCGCAGACAGCCAAATTCGGAGAAACAGGTTTAAGCCTGATTCACACCAACGTCCACAGCCGCTAGTGCCGATAGCAAAGAAAACTTATTGATTATCAATCAAAGTAACGTCAAATTTGTTCCGCTCTGCCCACCCTTGTGATATTTAACCACTTATTTAGTTAAATGATTATTTTGAAGTGTAAAAATACTTGCAACGCAAATTTTTTTTTTTTTTTAACTATTTTTTATTTCTAAATAATATTTTAATAAATAATATTTAATAAAAATACTTGATAAAAAAAAATCTGCGATGTTAGTATTTTTTACACTTCAAAATAATTATTTAACTAAATAAGTAGTTAAATATCACAAATTTGGCATTACCTCTTGGATTGGATATTCATACCATATCAGTATAGGCTTTTATTCCCCAGAGAAGTGAGATAGAGAAGGAGGGAGAGATTTAAAATGTCCTTGATTTTGATGGCACGCGTTGATTTTTACTATATATCACCAGCGTATTAATAACCTGAAAGTTCAGTAGAATTTTATTCATTTTACGTATTTCTCTGGAAACTTCTACGTTTTATACCACCTGTGTAAATAATTTTCGATTTCAGTGTATATTTTAATTTCAATATTTTTCGTGGTCTAAAAAGCTATAATACAAAATTCGTTTTCTGCATATATATATATAAATATATATTGAAAGGGATTTTTGTAACCATATATATAATTTTAAGGAAGTTTATTTTTTTGTTTTACAAAATCTTCATAAGTCTTCACAGTACTTGGTTGGGTTGAAGACAAACTCAGGTAACTCAATGCTCACTGAGTTACCTGAAACGACAACAAGCTTGAAATTCGTCGCTTGAGTCAAAAATGGGAAATATATACTTCATATCTTCACGAAGAAAAAGTCTCAGATCATGAAAACTCCAAAAATTGTGTCAGAAAAAAACTATTTTAAATGGCTGAAGGGCCAAAAGACTTCATATTCGATATAAAAAAAGCCAAAACTGCATATCTGTGCAGAACGGGCGGCCCGTTTGATATATCTTAACAAACGGATTGCAAACTTTGGAGCACAGACGTCAGGTGGGAATTTTTTGTTCTACAGGTATTTTAAGATGCTCGAGGAACTTGCGTCATTGATCCCTGGCACCGTCAACTCTTCCTGTTGATAATAATTAGAACGGGTCGCTTTGACTCGTTCTTATGTTCAATTTCGGGGGAACACTCAGGGCCTCTTCAAAATAATTTTCCCTCTAGGCCCTGAGGATTGTTTTTCCTCAAGGCCTCCTGTGTGGAGTTATTGTAAAAAAAAAAAAAATAAATTGAACCTGTCGCTTCGGCCTTTTTGCCTTTGCAACGACGATTAGAAAATATATATTTATTATATGTGTTTGTTGGCATGATTATTATATATATAAAATATATTATACATATATTTTTTTTGTAAACTTGTTAGAGATAATAAGTGATGTCACTTCCTGTATAGTAATTAATTTCGTTGTTGAACACAGGAATATTCGGGACACTCAGGGTTAAATAATTTTCCCTCTACGTGATGATTATGAGATTACGTAAGTTAGAAGGTTGATGTGTTTGTTGGCATGATTATTTATATGAAATATTCTCCGAACGTTGAGCGTCGGGTGCGAGACCGCACCTAACTCGTGTCGCTTGTGGGAAGTGGGAAGCACTTTGGCTTAATCTTTCAGTCATCGATCACTCCATACTCTTTCGTCCCGCAAGGTCGAGGCCATATTATATAAGCACTGACATGTGATATTGACGATACACGTGGAAGAGCTTTACGCTTTTTCGCGCCGAATTCAGAGAACGCTGATTTGAAACTCGTATGCGAATATTAATATTTATGATGTTAATTTGCACCTCACTCCAGAGTGGTAGATACTTTCAGTTTTAAGTATCGTCCCACCATTTAGAATTGAAGAACTGCTTGAAATGACTATAGCAATAGTTAGGTGACAACATCTGAATGGCTAAAGCCTGATTCACACCAACGTCCGGTTCCGCTCAGTGCCGATATTGTTCCGCAAGAAAACTTATTGATATGGTATGAATATCAATCAAGGAGTATGTGCCAAAACAAATTTGTGTGGCAGTATATCCTTCTGCCCACCCTTGTGATATTTAACTACTTATTTAGTTGAATAATTATTTTGAAGTGTAAAAATACTAACATCGCAGATTTTTTTTTATCAAAAACCATTTTTTTATCACTAAATAATATTTTTATTAATTATTAATTATTAAAAATATTATTTAGTGATAAAAAAATGGTTTAAAAAAAAAAAAAATCTGCGTTGTAAATATTTTACACTTCAAAAATAATTATTTAACTAAATAAGTAGTTAAATATCACAAGGGTGGGCAGGAGGATATACTGCCACACAAATTTGTCTTGGCACATACTCCTGATTGATATTCATACCATATCAATAAGTTTTCTTGCGGAACAATATCGGCACTGAGCGGAACCGGACGTTAGTGTGAATCAGGCTTAAGTCTTTAGGACAGTCGTGTTGTCAACGGCTATTAATTTATTAGTTGGTAAAAATCGTTAAAACCATTAATCAGCGGACTAGCATTTATGTTTTTTTTATTTTTATTTATTTCGTGGCTTGATAATATATAGTAATATGTGAATAGTTGAATGTGATGTATGACGGAATTAAAAATGTGTAATACCTACAGTAAAAAATACCTTATGAGTATTTTGGCATAAAGACACAGTTTTTGTGAAAATAAAATCGTTATAACGTTGTTAAATTAGGTCCTTACCCTTTATTTGAGGTATTATTACTGACAGCACTCGGTGGTATTGCGTTAACTTTTTTCATCACGTGAATACGTGCAAAAACTTATTTGAAAAGAGCTTCAAACTAATAGATGTACCTTGAATTTCTGTAATTTTCCTACAGAAATCACCCCCCGTTTCGCTGAAAAACTTTCACGTCACCAGTTGCTTACCGCAAATTGAAAATTCAGAATCGAAACCATTGTCACAAAGTTGTTTTCTCTTATTAAGTTAATCTCTCAAACTTTTAATATGGTATAAATATGCTAACCACCTCTTGTTCCAAATTCGGGAAAACCGCGAAATCCCGAAGCACGTTTTATCCCCGTTGATATTTATTTACCGCAAAACTCAGTTAAAATACGCACATCTTTAAAAGAGACAACTAACCCATGCGCAATTAAAATGTAGGTATACTAACTATATCATGATTTTGCACAGGAATCTACTAAAAAACTAGAAAATTAATCCTTTTTACCAATGACGTTAAAATATAAAGACACGCCTTAGAATACAAACACAAAACGTCGCAAGTAACAAACACACTTTTGTCCCCAGTAAATTCATCATTCAAATATCGGTCATGTATCATCGTGTATGACAAAGATAGACATTCATAGAATATGTGTGTATGAACGAAACAGATGTACGATCGGACAGAAAGAGATAGCACTTCGCTTACTCACTTAAAAACGTCATTATTTTCGTCAACAATTAAGATAGTTGTGTTGTCTAAAATAATAAGTAATTTTCAGTAATTTGTGCGTAATTAGAAATGAAAATAATAAGTTATTTTCATTAATTTGAGCGTACTTAAAAATGAAATTCCTTGGCTTTTAGTAGTATTTGCAATGTAATTGAAACACTTTCTCACCATGCACGAGAGCATTTTGGCACTTATTTTTGTAATTCGATTAGATATAGTAAACAACCTCAAGCAACGCGTGATAGTGTAGTACAAAATCGGCTAAATCACCGAGCACACCAACTAGCGTGGTTTTGTTTGCCACTTTTGGAGCGCTACAATGTGTCTAGATATTTGTAACGTCATTGCTTTTTACTTAGTGCTTCACTATTTTACTTTGTCAAGTCGCGCCTCAGAGGCAGGTATCACCTTATAATTGTCATTCGGTAATGGTAAAATTATTTATTTTATTAAATCATTATTCACCACACCAGCTAGCTGTTACGCCATTTTTGCAAGATCTAACAATCTGAATGTCATCTCTATTGGTGGCCGCATAACGGTCTGTTTGGCGACATGTTTTAGCGGCCGTCATTGACTGGAAAAATACTCTCCGGTGCTTTTTAGTCCCGTTTGAATGCGGCTTAACACGTGTGACCTTATTTCAGAAGCTGTGCCTTGAATTCATTAGCAGCTTCTACTATGGACGCCAGGAGTAAGTCCACGTACTATGTATCTTCACGGAAATATAAATCATTCGACAGTAAAATTAGAAGTGAAGCCTCTGGTAAGTTAAAAGTAACATACCCTATTTGTTGCAACTCATCCAGTTCGACATTCCTTGCCATAGACTTAGACGGAACAATGAACTGCTGTTCCTCAATCATCACTCTACTAATTATGGGTATCATTTTCCACTGTCCAGAATGTCGAGATTTGTTAACTCAAGCCATGGCTTGAAATTTTTAGTACCAGTCTAAATGATTTTTGTCATACTTTACGACTCTACTAAAACCTTGCTCTGACTTTTACTTGAATATTCTTTCAATTATATATTTTTGTCATTGCTTCATTAAAATATTTTGTATGTGCCGTTCTTTCTCTGTTGCTCTTTTTCCCCATTTCGTGTTATGTATTTTTTTATTACAATGATCCGTTAGTATATAAATAAATAAATACCTACACGTCACGCGTACCATATACTATTTTGAAATTAAAAGTATTCAATATTATATAATACATAATTATGTTTAGACCATTTTTGAAAATTGTTATCAAAATTTCAATGACGTTACAAATATATAGACACGTAATAGCCTTAGAATATTAACACAAAATGTGGCAAGTAACAAACACACTTATGTTACCAGTAAATTCATTATTCAAATATCGGTTATGCATCATCATGTATGACAAAGAGAGACATTTAAGGAATATGTGTGTATGAACTAAATAGCGTTCTGTACTTCAGCTAGTAGCGTTGAATGCTCGGGTAAGAATGAGATGGCACTTCGCTTACTCGCTTACGCGAAGACGTCATTATGTTGGTCAACAATGGAGATAGTTGTGTTGTCTAAAATAAAAAGTAATTTACCATGTTAAATCAAATGGAATGTTACTCCTTGGATTTTAGTAGTCTTTACAGTATAATTGAAGCACTTTCTCATCACACACGAGAGTATTTTGGCACTTATTTTTGTAATTTGATTAGATATAGTAAATGACCTCAAGCACGCGTGATAGTTTAGTACTAAATCGGCTTAATCACCGACCACACCAACTAGCGTGGTTTTTGCTTGCCACTTTGAGAGCACTACAACGTGTCTATATATTTGTAACGTCATTGTAAAATGTATCTTTACTCGTTTTACTACCCACTTTCGTTTGAGTTTCGACACTCCATTTTTAAGATCTCTTGATCTGATGAATTTTTCAAAAACGTGAAAAAGACAATAGATCGTCCCGCCTTACTATTTTGAATTGAAATTTTTATTTAATTCAGCGCATTATTATTATTTTTTAATATTTTTTTCTAATTTCACATTTCAATGCATTTTTAAATATGTTACATTTTGTAATAAATCAATAAACATAAATAAACAAATGAATCAGGATGTACAACAGTGTAACACAGTATGTATTTATTAAGAAGAGAGAAAAAATGGCACAAAAATAAGGAGACCTTAGTCAATTAATTATAATATAAAAAAAACAAACAGGTATTTAAAGAGCAGCAAAAATGGTTGCTGTATAAATGCAATTTCACTGACGCAAAAGCTTCAAATCTCATGCCTCTATTTCAGACAGAAAAAGCTCTGTAATATCATGATGTAATTACCTATACAATAAACATTAATTTAGGCGCATTGACACAATCATTGATTGATCATATTACATGCTTGGTTTTGTTTTACGAATAAGTAAAGCGCTTAGCAACCCGCGAACAATTGAAATGTTATATTTCTCATTAGTCAGAAGTATACTGGGAACATCACCAATCTGGAACCCACACAATAAATTGTTCATAGACAGTCAAAAAACAAATTTATAATTTTTTTAATAAAATAATAACTTTCAATGTACATTTTAATCTCTGCGACAAAGGCGAACGAACAGTGGCTGATTTAATACTTCTACAAAAAATCTTAAATAATAACATCGATTCCACCGAACTTCTGTCCCCTATTAATTTTAGTGGCATGACAGCAAATTCGCCAATTGACCGTACTCTTCAAACGTTCAATATTCTTTGCCTCAATTCAAATATCGACAGTATTTCTGATTCCCTACCCTCATTTAAAAAGCATTATTTCAAAAATATAACCTGCCCTTTGCGCACACACACACACATACATTCCTTCACCACAGAACACCACTTCTCACACCTCACAGTCCTCACACTACTAACACACTCACACATACTTATATATTACACAGTACTCAGGTCACGTGCTAACATTTAATGTATAAACAAGATAATACAATAAAACATTATGTGTACCTATATTTCTATTATATTTAATATCTGTAAAATATCGTTTACTCTTTTGTAACTAATGCTCTGTTTGTTTATTTAATAAAAATTGTTTCAAAAAAAAATATTTCCACCTTTTAAGACTTTCGGCTGCTTCAGATATTTTAACATATATTTGTAATTAAATTAAATTAATGTCGTTGTACATTTTTTTGTATTTTTCGCCTACCATGTTAGCAAAGTCCCTGTGTTATGGCAGACAAAATTTCATGGACATTGTGATTAGTGCAAATTAGAATAATACATATTGAAGCTAAATGAATAACTCGAAGAAGAAAAAAAAGTAGTACATAGATATAGAGAGAAATAATAATTAGGAGATAATTAAACATAAAACAATGAATCATTACACATTAAAAAAAATAAAAATGTTAGCAATTAAATATACATAAATACGAAAACAAAAAAACTAACTACTTAATAAAAGAAAAATAAGATATTAAACACGTAAACAGAATTTTGATTAACTAAAACTTATATAAATGTTTAATTGGCACTTTAGAATATTTTTAAGATTTTCAGCCACATATTATGCACTAAAACTTCTTAATGGTTATAACTTAAGGATAAACTACTTTACTTACTTTCATATAAAGCTTGTGCCTACGTTTTTACTCTATTTTTTAGTGAAAAATATATTTTTTATTTATATTTAATATTTTTATTTAATTTTTATACGTATTTTTTTTTTTAAATATAATGTAAGTTACAAATAATGTCAGTACGGGACAAGGAATCGCTTCTATAAATATAAAACCAAAATATTATTCAAATAAGTATTACTTAATAGTCATACGTGTCCTCTCGATGTAGCTACTACAGTCATGATTCTAAATCGAAAGTCCACGTGTCCGCCCTACTTTTCCGACTACGTGCAGGTCGTGCAGCCTATTTCGGCAACTTTGCGACACGTGGGGCGGGAGTGCTGCCAGTGCTGAAATAAAATCAGCCACGTATATACTAACTAATCAACAAATTTCCGCTAGTCTCCGTATTATATCCTAGCATGGCGGCCGAACATTACTGAAAAAATTCTTCGCGAAATGAATACATTATAAAACTGATATAATTATCTTTATTTATACGAACATAAGGGTTAGCACCGAAAAATATACACTTTTTGGCTTTCTAATACAAGCAATAGTATTTTTTGTTACATCATTACGGGTAGTTAGACAACTGTCTAAGATTTCCAGTGAATACAATTTTTAAACAGTAATCTTTCAAATTATTTATGAAATTCATGCTGAAATTTAAGGTAAAACGTTCGATAATGGCTGTGCTGGTTTTCAAACTGGACCTTTTTACTGACATTTTTGTATGTTTTTCATAGAATTCAAAAGATTTCAGCTTACATTTTTTTATTCACTAGAAGCCTTAGAAATTTTTCTAACTACCCATGTAGAATTTACATATAATTTATGTGTAAGATTGCTTGTATTAGAATGCTACAAAGTAAAGTTTAGCGTCATTTTGGGTGCTGAGCCTTAACCTGTATTTTATTTTTCAAAAATGCATGTAAAGTCTTGCTGGACGTAAAACAAAAAAAAAAAAAACAAACAAAAAAAAAGAGAGGATGTATTTCGTATATCTCCTTTATAAATAATTTCTCTTATATTTTTTTCTTCTATGTTCAACCACGAAAAAGGAATTGAATGCAATCTTGGGTATTTTTATAAATATCGTCTAAATGTTAACGTTACAAAAATCACATTTTCATGTAAACATAATGTTACAGTATTTCTTTGTGATAAATAGGTTTGGGCTAATAACAAAGTTTTGTTAATCCGTGAGAAATAGTTGGGATGCAGGCGAATTTTCCAGTGGATAAATATATATATATATATATTAATACATAGCCTGTTCAAAAGAAAAGGTGAATTTTGAATTTTCGCGGGCTGTGTACATTCGATTATCGGTTTTTTTTTGTTATGTTGGTACACGTATATTTATCATATGTTAGCATTATCAGCCATTTTAGATTGGTGGTTTGTTTTGAACAACTGGAAAGGTTAGTCACGTTTTTGTGTTTTTCGATTTTTTACTTTTGAAAAAAATGGATCAAAGAATAAAATCCATGATTTGTTTTTCCACAACTCCAGGACGCTCATCGTCATTAACATCTTCTCGGCCTTCTGTAAAGCGCTTGTACCACTTATAAACACTTTTTTTAAGACAAAAAAAAACGATAATCGAATGTACACATCCCGCGAAAATTCAAAATTCACCTTTTATTTTGAACAGGCCTCGTATATATATATATATATATAAATATATATATTTATATATATATATATATATATATATATATATATATATATATATATATATATATATATATATATATATATATATATTTAAATTACTATCTGTGTTTTTTCTTTAAATAAAAAAATAAATAAAAAATGAACTAATTAAAAATTTTGTAATTTAATTGTTTCCTCACCTGGCAACCACGCGTGCATATTTTGACACGCGTGATGAATTGACCGGATGAGTGGGTCGGCCTCAAACCCAAACCCATTGAAATGATTCAGCCTTCCAGCTAGGTCGGCTGCTCCCGAGTACCAACATTGTTCATCGGCACATTATTACTTTCCGGAATATTTCGCAATCAACTCAACACCATCACAACTGCTCAGCATGAACTAACGGTGTCGTGTTAACATTATCTTTGGCGTCATGTGCACGCATAGTTGTATGTATATGTGTATTGTGAATGTATACGTATTCTTACGCAAGTAATCTACCTAACCAAAAATATTTTAACTAAAATGATTTTTTAAATTATTTATGTTCCTCAGATTTCTTGTTACCCAAATAACACATACAAGATTAACAATATCTGAAAACCCAGGTACTTCCCAAGCGTCTGATTCCCTTTTCCCTTCCGTTCAGCTTCATATCATTCTCCAATTGGAGATGCCTTAGTTTGACTGGCTCTGAGCAGTTGTAACTCGTGTGTGGTGTCATATGAAAAAATATGCCATTGCATTAAAAGAATAAATACTCACCATACACAAATCATATATTTGAACATTGTAACAGTGCTGTTCCCGTATATAACAATATTCTTATAATCTCAACAATACTCTCCTTACAGGGGTCAACGAAATCAACGATCTTGGCATAATTTTAGATACTAAATTTAACTTTCTTTCACACACCGACTAAATTAAAACCAAAGGATTAAAAATTCTTGGCTCCGTTCTCAGAAATTATCGAAATATTTCAATACTAAAAATATTGTACTCATCTTTAGTTTTTAGTCAAGCGGAATATAATTCTTCTGTCTGGTCCCCTAACTATAAAATCCTCTCTGACTCCATCGAAAAAAATCAACACAAATGTCTTAGGTATATCAACTATAAACTTAATTTACCCATTAAAAACATAAACTATAACTACTTGATGAAATAATAAAACTTGTTTAAACTTTCAGATCGAAGAATTATTTTTGAGTCGACTTTTATTTATAAAATTGTCAATGGTATTATAGACAGCCCTGATTTACTGAACCTTATTTCCTTTCACATACCAGCGAGAACTAACCGATCCAAAATTCTATTTAGTTATAACAATAACATCAGGAATGAGTCCTTCAGATAATCGATTAAAACTAGATTACATGTATTTGGTAATACATACGCAGAGGTGACTGAGTGAGGAATGTAGATACAGGAGGGCTATTGTACCATATACCTTGAACCAATATTAATTTAATGTAATCACTATTTTACAACTATTCTTTCTTTTGTATGAACAAATAATTTTCATTTTTTCACTAAGTAATGTAAACCTTTATATATTATGTAAAAGCCCACTCAGACGTTTACAATAAAATAAATAAATATTTTGCATTTTTCAAATACCTTGAACAGAAGAGTCACTAACGCAGAGGTTCTTTATCAAATTATAAAAAAATCCCAATTTATACTGAATGAAAAAGAACACTATTATAACGTTGACACATCGAAACTGGCGACAAATACAAGATTACCCAAATGATAATTCAGGGAAGATTGATTGAAGACATGGTAGAGAAAGATCAACAACTCGTGGTTCCAAAAATTAACATGACTGGTACGATTGCAAGTTCCACTGAGTTATTGTGAAGTATATATTGTAAAGATTATCCAGACTCCGATTAGAGAGAGAACACCAGTAGAAGAATAGCGTTGTTCACACAGGCAGTCAAAAGAACCGTCTCTAAGCTTCATGACGTAGGATTTGATAGTCTGTTATTCACTCCGAGTGTTTGGTGCTTTTTTATATTCTACACGAGTGGCGCAGAGATTTATCAGTTTGGCATTTTCGTTGCACGCGGCATTTTATTAGTATAAGATTTACAGAATTTTAATTAAAAAAACCCATCTGTGTTGATTTTCAGATGCAAATACTCGTAAGTACATGATATTAACCGTCGAGCAAAGAAAACATATATACGTTAGTGCATCGTTGAATTTAGTAACATAGTTGGTCTCTAACTAGCTTCAGTATCTAGAATCTAGATACCGAGTTTTACCCGTGAATAAGCTCTAGGTTTTTGATAAAAAATTAAAAGCCCTAGAGCTTTCAATATCTACGGAAGTAAGAAGTGCTCGTCAAAATCTAATCAAAATACTCGCAAATTTTAAATAATCCTGATAGATTCCGTGCAAGATCAGGGAGGTATTTTTAGAATCTGACTTTACAAACCCAAATATACACAGAATGTTTAACATTCTCACTGTGGGTACACTCCAATGAGCTCGGTCTATAATAGTACTCGTATCTCAGTCCTGCATACACATATTTTCACATAAAAGAATCCTTAATGTATATATTTTTTAAATTGAATAGGTAGGTACTACACTGGGTTCGAACCTTCGATCGCTAGGCGCAGAGTCAAGGAGTTTACTATTCTGAAACGGACGTCTTACCCTTTATCCGATAAATCAACTTTCTTCGGGAACGAAATTATTTGTAACATCTTTTCATCCTTCACATCATTTTCATCTTAGTTTTACATACCATAAAAAAAGTTTAAAATACGCGCTTCTTCCCGTCGGATTCTTTCATATATATTTAGAACCCTACAAAAATCACACGCTCTTTGAAAATCCGAGACAATTCTCGCCTTTCTTTCTTAAATACACAAAAATTAGGACAGAAGATGAAGTTAGGAGGAAGGCGAAAAGAA
This sequence comes from Drusus annulatus, assembly GCA_022651775.1. Lineage (NCBI taxonomy): Eukaryota > Metazoa > Arthropoda > Insecta > Trichoptera > Limnephilidae > Drusus > Drusus annulatus. The sequence goes on along the minus strand of JAGWCC010000534.1, from coordinate 128,177 downwards.
GTTGGAATGGGGTGAACTGTGACCCGGGGTGTTGTTGGTAAAGGGGCGGTGGGAGGCAGGGGTGGCACATCGGGTTCGCACGTGCCCGAGAGTCGAGGGAAACGGGGCTAAGTCATGACCGGGTTAATCACCCCTGAGAATACGAGCCACTTCGCTTGCTTCCGAGTGCAGTTATATTGATTTTAAAGTGCATTTGCAGTCAAGTTGGTTTGTTATATTGATGGAAATGTTAAAGTTAAGTATAATATTGATTCAACGTAGTTACTGGAAAAGTGCACCAAGATATTTAAATATTCATCTTTTGTAAAGCATATTAAAAAAAAAATGATTAGATTTTTTGACAGTTACTAACTAACTAACCATCAAGCCGTTTCTACGGAGGTAGGCAGAGAATATGGACTGCCACATAACTCTGTCTTTGCACACACTCCTTGCTTAATTCACATTCATGCTTCGTTTCATACACATTCTTCTGTTATTCCGACTCTTGACATGACCCGACGCAAGTATTCGATTCACTTGATCGTGGCATGTCTGCTTTACGCGTCCACGACTTCTTCCATTAATCATTTTCACGTCATTTGAATATATGACGTGAAACTTACACTGTTTTCTTCGCTCGTCCGCTCTACGTGTCAAACCATCGAAGCGTTCATTTCTTAATCATATTCATTACGCTTACATCAACCTTGAATTATGTCTGGATCTCGATATTTTATCATGATCTTGCATGGTTTTACTCTCGTTCGCCTCAGGGACCCTTTTTACAGTATAATAATATTTTTTTTTTTCGATATTTCGGGGAAGGTGATGAAAACATTTATTCAGTCGGAAATTCATGGTGCTTCTTCAAACTAGTGATGGACGTAATTGAAACATTTTATTATTAGATATTACCATTTGAGAAAAATTGTGCCACGCAAAAATGCTATAATTAGGAATCGTTCTACAAAACTATGCAGGGTGAACAATCTTTAATCTTTGAAATGTTCATCAGTTAATCATCTTCAATTGTTTTTAGGCATATTGAATTCAAAAATATTTGTAATGAATCTTCCTGGTCTTAGTTGGAGAGGCATTATAACACAGAGTGACTAGTATTTGATTATAATTCATTAAGTACGTAATCGAGGAGACAATGAGTATATTCGAGTAAATACGCTCATGTGAAAAAAGTGTGGTAAATAAGGTAAACACAAAACAGAAATATGTGTTCTGGAATAGTGAAAAATACTTAAACGGCGAACTCGAACTCTGACGACATCAAATCATCAGAACTTTTTTCCATCTCGAAGTTGTACGTGAATGCAACTGTTTTTAGCAAGTGATTCTGATAGTGAGATAAGAAGCTTTTTAACACTCGTGAAAAATAAGACAGTAGGTATACCACATCGTTAGTTGCACATTTTAAAAAGTAAAAAAAAGAGTTTTTTTTTTCGTAAGAAGCAATCACATGGTGGTTGGACATTATATTAAATAAAATAATACTTTGTTTTAAAACCACAGAATTTATTATGATGAAGGCCAACCGGTTTCGCTTGGATCAAGCTTCGTCAGGGCACATAACAACCTAACCTAACATTACATCATTATCTTTCTATTATGTACACTTGTTTATTTACCAATTCTTCGTAATATATATTAAGCACTTTCAATTGTTCCCTCCCTATAATATATGCTCTCTCTCTTCCTTCTTTGTGTTATATACTGTCTCACTCTATCATTAACTGTTGTACCTATATATACCTGCAAACTCTGTATTTTTTCTTTAGTTATTATATGTGCCCTGACGAAGCTTTCTCCAAGCGAAACCGGTTGGCCTTCATCATAATAAATTCTGTGGTTTTAAAACAAAGTATTTTTTTATTTAATAAAAAAATAGTGTTGAAAGTCGTGCGAAACGGAGCAGTTTAATTTTTATTTATTTATTCATGGAGGCGTAGATCAGTACCAATAAACAAAATAACTTATTTGATCTGCCAATAAATACCAATATTAGCTACACGTTTATTTGCGAAACAAGCAACATTTCGCTCTGCTAGTTCAATACTAAGTAAAAAAAGTAACTTATCGTTGTTTTTTGATTCCTTATAACATAAGGAATCAAAAAACAATTAAGTCATTTTTTTAAACTTGTTATTAGTATTGAACCAGCACACCGATTTGTCTTGGGAGAATTAATGTCGTAAGTGTTCGTAACGATCCACGACACTTAAAGAAAACACGAATAAAAAAACAATTTCTTGTGTGTTATAGCAAACAATTTTTTTGTTGTTGTACCTACTTTGGGTTATCAAAAGTTAGGGATTGCAATACACGTTGGAATTGGGAAACCGGTTAATGTGATTAATATTATGCGTTGAGTATTACTTTAGCCACCCCTATTGTAATCTAGTACAATGTGTAATTCCTGAATAACTTTGAGGAGATGCTTTTCTATTTCGATTGTGATTGGGAGATTTTATTTAATTTTATGAAAATACGGTATTTCATGAAAGTGTGACGTTACATGTTAATATTGTTATTCAGGAAATCAATAAATTTCAACAAACATGACGTTTCATAATTATTATTTTTTTTATGGCGTTTTATTTAAAACATGGTTGTTAAAAAGAAAAAAAAAACACAGGCTGATTAAAATTTCCAGTATTCCAGATTTTTGTTGTTGTTGTTGTAAAGAGACATAGATTACAGTTTTTAGGATTTGTATTTTTTAAGCGTGCTGTTTACCAAGGAAAGTTTAGAGGTTTTAATAACTTACGTACCTGAAAAGTTATTAATTTACAAAAAAATTGAAAATCACAATTTATAACATAAAATTAACAATAACAACATTATAATTTAATCTTGTATTTGATTTGACTTGATTGTGTCACTTTTAAACAAAAGCGTTAAAGATGAAACCATATTGACGTAAATTTCAAATATTTAGAGAATAAAAACAGTTGTCTGGTCAAATATATCATAGTACATAATATTTTAAAAGATTTTTTAAGTATTCAATTTTCTTAACACACGCATCAGTCCAAATTTTGAAAATGTGTCACTCGTAGGCAAAAGAAAATTATACTAGCGTCGGATTCCCACCCGGGCGAAGTAGGTTCAATTTAGCATTGTGACCGCTTTGAAAGAACTTCTTCAAAGAACTACTTCTTTTGGCAACAGTTCGTACTTCATTCATTGTTCATTGAACAAATACTTCAATTGAAGTCGGTAGTTCATTATGGCGTTCTTTCATTTTAATAACTTCATTTCATTGAACCAACACTTCAATTGAAGTTGGTAGTTCATTTTAGCCTTCATTCATTTGATTAACTTCATTCCATTGAAAGAAGTACTTCAATTTGAAGCAGTACGTTGTGAAGGCATTGACATTTCAAAATGAAGGAACCAGTTCCAGTTCCTACGTTTTGAAATGTCTACCGACTAGTACGTGATTTTTTTGGTGAGGAACCGGTTTCAGTGCTTTTCACTTCGAAATCTCTACCGACTAGCATGTGCTTTTTGGCGAGGAACCAGTTCCAGTTCTTTTGGTTTTTAAATTCCTACCGACTAGTTCAATTTTGGCAAGGAACCGGTTTCAGTTATTTTTACTTTCTAAACTCTACCGACTAGTACGTGCTTTTTCAGCGAGGAACCGGTTCCAAAAAAAACTGAACAAACAAGCGGATAAATCCAAATTTCATTTTTCGCGAGTTTGACTTCAATTGAAGGGTTCACTTCGAAGGGTTCATTTTAAAGAACTAACAATTCGTGAAGCATTCACAAAACATTGAAGTTTTTCCCAACGCTAGTTCAATTCCTTTGCTAGCTAAGTCATCCATCATTGCACAAGCAAAAATTTCCGCTTATTATTATGATGTTATTAGAAGTTTTTTTTTAATATTGTCAGGTTATTCGTAACCCGGGAATTTTCGTCTTTATTTAAAAAAAATAAATAATAATAAATAGGATTATGACGTGATAATGATTTTGCGTTAAATTTGCATAACTAAGGTTTTTATTTTATTTTTATTCGCAGAGAAGCGAGCGAAAATTCCCCTGAGTTGGTGATTTTACAAAAAAAGCGCTATTAAAAAACGATCAACATTTTAAAACGATATTTTAAAACAATATTCGCTATGTTAAATCTAATATAAACTTACTAGTTACTAGAGTTTCAACAATCCTTTTTGTATGTCAAGCTAATACTTTAAAAAAAAAACAAATAGGTGAAAATTGATATATTTAGGAGCTTTATAGTTCGCGATGGCAATGAATTTTTATACCAAAAATAGTGCCCTGGAAAACAAGGACAAAAAAATATGTGCAAATTCATGATACAAAACCTGCACTGTTTACATGTTTTTGCTGCTTCGACACTCAGAAATTTTGCTTTTTAAAAAGATTTTCAAGAATCGTTTTTTTTATATTTTTTTATATTGATTGAGAGCCGTTCCGATTTCCGAGTAATTTATCAAGCCCCTAGCGGAGACGACACGTGTTCAGTACTGTGTGAGACGGCCTTCGAGAATTGCCAAGAACGTGTTAATTTTTTTTGAATTCCGTTAACTTCTATAATAATAATCTTTCTCGTGGCTGCGGCACGTGGCGCATGTGTCGTGTGTTTTGTTGATAAGTTAATTCATATTTCGTAATTAAGTTGATCAATTGAATGATTACAATCGCGCGAGAATATCTGACATTGGGAATATTTTATGGAAAACCGTTTAAGTAATGTTAATTATCAAAGGAAACTTTTTAAAAAATTTGATGATCTCATAAATACACACCCAATACTAAAATATTGTTGTTTTTTTTAATTAACCTTAATATTTTTTTAAATTTCTAATTCTGTAGTAGTACTTAACTGCTGAAAAATACTGGAAACTCAAAGTCCATCCCACTTTGAGTTTGGTTGCCACCTCCAGCATAAAGCCTCTAGATACCTTAAGAAAACTCTCTACTCTGAGTAAAATGAACAATTGTTTTCTTATCCGGATTAAAAATATTTAAAGAATAGACGCCAGGTAGTAACTGTTTTAGATATACCGTTATTTCGATAGAAGATTTTCAAAGAAATTCATTGATTCTTTCAACGTTGGTGCATTTTCGCATTTAAACTACTCGACCTTCTTTGAAAGGTCAGGATTTTGTTTTTCATCATTTCTAAAATGTTTGTTTTTCAAATACCATTTTCACTTCTACCCTTTCTTAAGAAAACTCCCCATACAACACCCCTAAAGATAACATTGGGCCAACTGGATGAATTAATATTAAATATATTTGCGGATAAGACAAAATCCCACCCTGGGATATAACGCCGTAATGATGATTAAAGAATAGTTGGTGTTAAATGTTTTTTTAATATCTGAACATACATCGGTTCATAATTTCTTAAATTTTATGTCCAATTACTTTAAATATCTTTGAAAATCTTTTGTCTTTTCATATAAAAAATCTAGTTGCTCAGGATGTCAATAGAATAACTAGTGAATAGACAAAACATTCGTCTTGATGCGTTTCATAACTAATGGTTATCCAATCCTATGATAAAATGTGAATAAAACTGACAACGATAAAGATGACAAAATGAATCATAAAAAATACCGGAATGACTGCTGATCTCACCGCAGTAATGAATCGTCTGCATTAATTTGGAATAATTTTTAGCATTTTAAATGTACGTGTCATGGACAAACATCGATTAGTGGTATATTATCAGCATGTATACCAAAGGAAGTCCAAAAATGTTTTATGTAAATGATACACGAGTGTTTTTAATTAATAAATGCTTGTTTTGTATAATTTTGTTGCGTTTTTCATGTCTGACTGCATATTATCTTTGGAAAACAGAAATATTGTAATTCTATTTACACCTAAAACTATTTTTTAATCACACTAAATTTTACATCTTCACGGAGATAGAGGAAATTTATGTATTCAGTTAGACGACATGAAATTCGGTTAGGTTAGGAGAAAGGGTGAAGGTAAATAAATACCACTTTGCACACATTTCACACCAGAAAAAAACATCAAGAATTAAAAAAAAACCATTAATGGACGGTTTATCGGAAAGTGCAGAATGAACACATTTCATTTTGAAATTTAGGTTTCAGAGGCTAGAACTTCTTCCGTTTATGTTAATGTGGTACTCTTGTGATTCAAGAATTTTAGACAAAATATTCTCAAGCAAGATCTCCGAACTGAGTGCTACGGATCTGGACTACGCTGAAGTACTTCTATTCTTTGTAACTCACAACGTAAAATTTTAATATTTTCAATAATATGAGATTGGTAATATGAACGTCATTGGTGTGAAAAATAAACTTATTTGTGGCACCTACCACCTTGCAGAGTAGTTGTTAATCTACCTTTAACCCAAATTTGTTCTAATCGGTGTTCAGGTTAAAATTATACGTGCAAAATTACAGGCATTAAAATTACACAGCAAAAAATACACGCCAAAGATAAACTGCTAGATGTACAAACTACCAGTGTTCATTTTAAATGTACGTCTAATTTGTAAATTAACAAGTATTCGGGGTAAAACTTGTATTTTTTCCAATGAGAAACATACCTTCGATGGAAAGGCAAAAAGGCTTAATCGACACTTTGGTCAAAAATGAGTTAAATATGCAGTTTTTATCAGTTTTTTTATTCTGCTTCGAAAGCTCTGACTCTCGTTTTATTCTGAAGACATTTGTGGCCCTTCTCAGCCATCTAAAATATATTTACCTTTATATTTGGGAGAAGGCTTGACTCAAGAAGCACAAGTTTGGGATTTTTTTAGCTTTATATCGCTTCGAGTAACTCAGTAAGAACATTGAGTTACCTGAGTTCACTTTTTATTTCAAAATCCAACCAGGTACTGAAGACTTATGAATTTTATCGTAAAACAAACAAAACTTTAAAGTGCTCTGGTGTAAACTTTCCGAAATGGCGGTTCAGCCCTTTTGCTTTTACAGCGACGTCATTTAGCACACAATTCAAGCGCTAGAAAAATAAACCAATTACAAACAAATAAATTAAAAGTGTGCAATTTCATTCTGTGTAATTTTGCCACGTGTTTTTTATCGTGTAACCTTGAACTAGGTTCACGACCACGGCGGTGTTTGATAAACTCCTTCTCCATTATTGCTCGTTTACAAGTTGAGTGTTTCGGGTTATGGCAGCACGCGCGACAGAGATGCTCAGTGGTAATAAAAAAATATAAATTATTTAAAGATAAAGAAAACTACTCGTGTGGCATCTAAATACAACTATTGCTCTCTTATGCTACCATTGATACGTCAAATGTTAGAAAATGTAAATTAGGCAAATTAAGTTATTAATTTCTAAAAAAAAAACTGCCATTCCTATTCAAATTTCTGACATTGAATGGAAGCGTAGGTAACTGGTCTTAATTACACTGTTAAATACATGTAATGTTGTGCAAAAACTCTGTTTTGATAGCAAATCGCTAAGATATTTGCTAAAACATCGTAAGTATTAAGTACAACTAACTAACTAACTAACTAACTAACCATCACGCCGTTTCCCCGCAGGGGTAGGCAGAGAAGACGGACCGCCATATAACTCTGTCTTGGCACACACTCCTTGCTTCATTTACATTCATACACCGTCTCATACATACTCTTCTGTTATTCTGTTTCTTCACATGACCCGATTCAAGTATTTGATTTACTTGATCGTGCCATGTCTTTCTCGGGCGTCTTCGACTTCTTCTTCCATTCACTTTTGCATCATATATTCTTGTCACACTCCTTTCTTCGTTCATTCGCTCTACATGCCCAAACCATCTAAGCGTCCCATTTCAATGAAGTTTTTTTTTATATTTTCGTAGAAAGCAATCAATTTACAGTTTGACATGTTTAATAAAAATTAAATAATAGCTTTCTTTAAGACCACAGATTTTATTAAAATTTTTAAGATCGCGAAGTTTCGCTTAGCTTAAGCATCATCAAGGTACAAAATTAAACTAAACAAAAAATATAAAGTGCGCGTTTATACATACATACAGAGAGTCAACACAATATAAAATAAAATGAGAAAACAATAGAAAAACATTTGAATCATAACAAAGGAACAAAGATAACTTTGAAACTAAAACAAACTATGTACCTGGAGAGCGGAAGAGTGCCGGGTATTTGAAGAATATACATATTTCGTGAAGCCTGAAAGACGTTAAGGTATTTTAATGCACAGTGTGTATGTGGCCTCAGATTATTGAGATAATCATTCGTAAAGAAAAAATAAAAAACGATTTTTAGCGACTTCCCCTCTTCGTGTCACGCTTTCTTAAACCCCCTCCCCCACAAATTAAGTCGCGCTAGACTGAACACATTCTCGATATTATTAAAAAAAACTCACTCACACATATTATAAAAGTATTATGAAATTACGAAAGGGGAAATCTTAAACGTGAGGGTGAATAGTAGAGAATGTTCGTCCAGTACAGAAATAGTTCATGAACATGAGAAGTATGTCACATAACGGCGACACAATCTTCTTTCTTCGACCAACCCTTCCTTAGCATTTATCACATATAGCCGTAATGACATTTACTCCTTCAAGACCCTTTAACAATCCCTAAAGATTACAGAAAATGGGGCCTTCTCTAGCTCATTCTCGCATTAAATTATTTATGAGGTTGGAGTTGTCTACTTCTCCTACTGCTTTTCATTGTAGGTATTAATAATACATCACATTACATTATCCACCCCTTAAAAAAATGAAGAAAAAAAAACATAAAAAAATGTTATATAATTTATTTTACATTTCGCACGTGTAGGGTAGGTAGGTACTTAATATTTACGAATTGTTCTTTAATATTTCCAACAAGTTCAGGACACGTTTCACCCTTCCTATAAAATCCAACAAAAAATATACCATATCACAACAACATTTCAAAAACATTCTATATTTACATGTTTAAGTAACTCGAGTGGATTTGTTATAGGAATAATGGCGGCAGCTATGTGATTTCCCGCGATTTTTTCGCTGACGGCCATCTTGAAATGGCACTACACGTGTCAATTCAAGGTTAGCACCCCAACGGCAGTAAAACTACCCATACCAACCCCTAACAACAACAATGGGGCTTAGGGGAGCCCCCTTCCGTGCCGACTCTCGCATTAATAATCATAAAAAATATTATATCCCGTGCCGTTAGATAGATTGTAAAAAATATTTTTTATTGCATAAAACAAAAGTTATAATTTTGGAGACTCGTGTACGAACTGTCAAACCAGTTTGAACTCTGACCTAAATTTAAGGAATTTTCAGTAAGTTGGCCAGTTTTTAAATTTACCAGAGGGATGCTAGGAAGGAACCCAAAACATACCTGACAAAATCACAGATCGCGCTTGTCATTGTGTACCGTTCCAATTGTTTTTATTCATTTTGTAAATGCATTATATTCCATTGCGTAGGTTCCCCTTTCTTCCAATGACCAATTCCTAAGCTCATGTTGATGAAGTATTATAACGAGCAGGTTTTTAATGTTTTTTTACAGCATTTCTTAAAAGCTTTTGTCAATAAAAATAAAGTTTTAAAAATTCTTTGCCAACATAACCACATACATTCCTTTAAAAACTTGATTACTTTTGGACTTCTGATTTTATTAGCTATCTTTACTACCCGTCACACCAGGCTCAAAGTCCACAACGTTATTGATATTTCGAGCTGGAAATAGTTGCATTGACCGAGAAATTTCAAATGGAAAAAAGTTTAAACCGGTCGGTAGCTAAGTGGAGAACGCGTCCGATTCCCACCCGGGCGTAGTGCGTTCAATTCCTCTGCTGGCTAAGTCCTCCATCATTGCACAAACAACATCTTCCGCTTTTTATGATGGCAGTAGGAGTTTTTCAAATATTGTCAGGTTATTCGTAACCCGGGAATGTTTGTCTTACTTAAAAAAAAAAAAAAACTCTCCGTCCTAGAAATGTTGATGCTTCAGAAACAAACAAAAAAAAAACAGATTTCTGCCATATATGCAATAACGCTTGTTTCGCGGGTGGGTGGATAAAAAGCACTATGTCCTCAACATTTACTACAGCGGCGAACTAAACAGGTACGATTGCCACTCTGTTGAAGTATGTTTAAAGGCTCTCGAGGTTAGTTTTTAATTCGCTGTCACGTGGGCTTACCTCTTCCTCGTGCTTTATACCTTTAACTTGTCTACAGTATTCTTACTAGGTTGTAGCGTGTATCAGTTGATCGATTATATAGAAAGGTACGAGTATTAACAATGTTAAATATCATGCATTTAATATACATGACCTGTTTAAAAGAAAAGGTGAATTTTGAATTATTGCGGGCTGTGTACATTCGATTATCGATTTTTTTTTGTTATGTTGATACACATATGTTAGAATTATCAGCCATTTTGGGTTAGTGGTTTGTTTACAAAATCATTACTCACATTAAATGTCAAGCTTCATTTATTTCTTATAGTGTACGTACTATATATTCAAAATTGTCATGTATTAGCTAGCTGAAAAACCACTATTGTAAATTGTCATCCCAACACAGGCGTATGGCTAAATTGCCTAGCGGGATGGGCAATACAACAAACAATAAAAAAAATGTTCAAGTAAAATTATTATAATAATATGTAATCTTTGGGTGTTATTTTTGTCTGTATGAAAGCTATAGACTCGTATATATAATAAAAATGAAATAATAATTTTATGTAAGACCAGAGATTTTTATTTTTATGACCGACCAGTTTCGCTTAGTCTAAGCATCATCAGGGTACAAAATTAAACTGTACAAAAAATACAAAGTGTGTGGTTTTATACACTCATACATGCAGAAGGAGAACGCAATATAAAATAAAATAAGAGAACAGAGAGAAAACAAAAGAATAACATTTGAATTTTGACAAAGGAACAGAGAACAAGAGACAGATAATATGAAATGAAAAAGGCAAAACGTCAACTGAGAAGGTGTTAAAGGACCAATGAGAAATTTTATGAAGGAAAATATACCTAATATTAGACTACTGGACAAATGTAACTGATTATTAAGAACATGACTAGGCTTTCTTTATTTCTAGTGCTTCTAAATTATTAAATATGTTGCCATGACAATGAAAAATGGTAAAAATAAATGTCAAAATTATTAATGGAGGATATAAGGTCTCATGTCTACACAAGGTCATCAAGAGGGAGTCCATCCAGGCAGCGTTAAGAGTGATGGGGCCAATATCTTACTCTAATGAGCTTCTATACCAGAATTCGGAAACTGACGGGATTACATTCCAGGATTTTAACATTTAAGATGTTCTTTGATTCGAACATTGATATTACGGGTTGTTTTACCAATATAAAATGCACAACAATCACTACCATCTAATTTATAAATTCCCGAGTGATTTAGTTTGTCATCTTTATCCTTAGAATTGATCAATTTCTAGTAACGAATTCTAGTAATCAATTGATGAAAATATAAAAATCTCAGCACTACATAACCGATAATTTCATTGAAAATTCTAAAAGCCGTTTTTTGAACTTGTTTCTGTCTTTAACTGATGTATCTAAGTGCAGGAGTTTGAACTTATCTATCGGATTCAAAATCAGGCAGCGCAAATCGGTAAAGTGCTAAAAAGAACCCCTTCTGTGAATTAGACTAAACGGTTCCTTTTGTAACTTTAGCCAAAGCGCCCGCTTACCGCTTCTTCTTACTCAACGTATTGTTTCGTGAAGTTAGATACCCCGCAAGGGGTCATTGTTTCTAGTGACACGTGGAGCGGTCTTGACACGTGCCATTTTCTTTGCGAAACAACTTCAATCCATTATAAACCTCTTGTTTTGCTATCTAGATGTATTATGTTTACTTTTCTTTCAATTTATTACTCTGGGGAAGGGTAAGAACAAATTATTTTCATTCGTAGATTTTTTATATCCTCAAAATGTTTTTTAGCGACGCTACTGGCAGCAAAGATAACCGTATAAAGCAATACTATATTTTATCCAACTGGCTTGTCACTTGTCAGCATGTTGAGTATTTAAATTGTAGGAAAATAAATGTTTTGCGTAAACTTACGCATTTATCCTTTTTTTCTCATTTCAATTAATGTAATATGTACCAATCACCAATTCCCTTTTGTCCATTTTCAAAATAGACACAAGTTGTTTGGGAATAGATTGCCGTAACTTCGGGAGCTAATTTTATATTAACGTTGAGAAAAAATTCTTTCAGAAAATCCATTGTTTTTTCCATTCAAAAAGTCAAATCTACTAAAAACTGTAGTGTAATATTGAACTTACCCGAGAAATATGCTGGGAGTGAAGAGTGACAACGTCACACATCTATGTCTGATATGTGGAAACCGTCCACAAAAAAATACCTCAAGCACCTTTAAACTTTGGAATTTCGAATCAAGTTATGTGTTTTTTATGACTGTACTATCACGTAGAATTACCTCCGTAGTTACTACACTCTAGCTGTCAGGACATCTTGTTTGTATTTAAATAGTTATTTACATAAGCTGACAGCTCAAAATATATGGTATAATGTGTTTTTAGTTGATAATTCACGGTGGAATTATTTGGCCCGAGGCGTCCTAACCAAAAAAATCCATGAAGATTAAACGATTGTTAAGATTTTCCCATTTTATCAATATTCAGTTAAGTGTCGAATTTAAAATTAAAAACGAAGATCAGATATTAATCGTAGTGCTATTTTTCAATTAAAGACGCAAGTTCGATGAAAGAATTAAATTTCATTTAAAAAAAAACTGTAGGTGCGCATAGTATTTACCAAAATTGAACATCTCACTTATTGTATAACCAAATAACCACTTTGAGAAACTATCGGACCGATATGCATTTTCGCCAAAAAGATGTTGGCTTCGTTTTATCGTGAGTTAGATTTCGTAACATAATATCTTTATCCGCATATGTCTTCGATTGTGTAGATACCATTTGATTATTGATTTGTAGCCTGTAAACATATTATTTGAATGCATGTCTATCCTACTTATCAATGCTGGATCTAGATTGCTATAAACCCTCTATTAACCCGAAATCTCCCTCCCATCCCCGAAGTTGGTGTTTCTAGTAGGCACCCAAAATGCAGGTCCCTTGACGTTTCGGACGTATCGGAGCATGGGTAGGTACTCTAGCTGAGCATCATCAACCCTCAATGCTAAGTAGAAATTAAGATTTGTACAGCGCCCTTGAGGTGATTTTTAACAAAAACGGCGCTATACAAATTATCCAAATATTATTATTATTATTAATAGGGTAGTATGCGTTTGTAAGAAATATGGACAAGATCCTTATTTTATAAAAATAATGATCTTGCCAATATTTCTTATAAACGTACACTGCCCTATTAAGCATTGAGGGGCATCTGCAGTTTAGGTAAAGCTGAGATCTGACAAATATTATAGTTCTTTTTGTAAATGCCCTTACAATCTCTTTGATATTTGCTAATTTTCTTTGGCTGAAATAGATATATTTTGGTTGTCAGTAAATGATTTTATTAAGAATTCATTTAGTAGACTGTATCTACCCCAAACCTTTTAGTAAAATTTTCTGGCTTAAAAATATGAATTACAGTATTTAAAATATAGTTATCCTTTAAAAAAACACTTTTTAGATACGAAATTGAATCGTTGTCTATTAAAATAATTAAAATACCTACAGAGATTAGATACCTTCTCTGTGCTTAGTACTGTGGAATATGAGTTAAATCTTTATTGGATACAACGTAACACATTACGTTCATTCCTTGAATCCAGGAAAAATCCAAGTGAAACTCATACATTTTAATATCACGGATTGAGATTTTTCTGAATACGAATTCTGCAAGGTATTTTTTTCTACTTATATAAAAAACGGGCTCGAATTTGAATAACTAGATAAGGAAAGTTGTGAAAAGGAATGCAAATTTTACTCTTATTTAGAAAATTCTATCTTCGGAAAAGGTGTTGTCTTTTTACTTGGGTAAAATCCTTTCTCCACCAACGTCGATGTGGATTTCAAATGCTTTCTCTATTATTAAACTGCAGGTTTTGTAAATGCTCTGAATTACCTTCTATGGAAATATATTTTCTTTTCGACGGGTTAGTATTACCTACCGCGTGTCTTTTTAGATGCTGACAACCAAAGTAAACTACCGAGAAAAAGTCATTAACAATCAAAAGGCATTACATTATATTTACTCGATGCTACACGGTGACAATTTCCAGCGAGTCTTTGACGTTCACAGAATACTATATCAACAAGATCGAATTATTGAAATTTGAAAATTTAAAAAATCCTGAAGAAAACTGGAAAACTCGGGATACACACGAGCTGGGGTTGGTGAAAATAAATATCATTGAAAGCTTAAAATCAGAGAAAACTTTGAGAATTATTTTCTTTAAAAAAGGAAATTCGTGAAAACTATGAAGAAAAGGTAAACTGAATTCCTCGGATATTGTGCAAAGCAACAAATGCTTCATTCCGAGTCATGGTGGAAGGAGTGCAAGAACAAAAGGGTGTAGAGCGTAGGAACGTTTCATTGCTGAAGAATATTCATCAGTGAACAGGTGCTCAAAAACAATACGCAGGAGGTATTTCTATTAACTAGAGTCGGGGTGATCTCCAACGGTATTTTATTCGTAATAAGGCAATCTAAGACGATGTAAGCATTTTTTTCTACCTTAGAATTTTTATTCCTCAGTGCCAATACCGTAATCAGTGTTGAACATCTCGTAAAACACATATTTTAAATTTATTTTCGTAATTTTTAAAAAATCAAACAAACGGGTCTTAAAAATTTTCCACTTTGAGGAAAATAACGGTTAATAATGAGCAGTAGATTATAAAGATCATAGCAATCTTATAAATTAACAATAAACTAAATTGCACTACTCTAGTCATTCACCTTTACATTTCATACTTGCAAGTATGTTTGAAAATAACAGATATTTTTAAATCTAAAAATAAGTATTCATAATGCCTTCGCTATTTTCCATGTGATCAAATTGACATAGAGATTTATCAGATAATTTTTATGTGATTGTAGGTACCCTTTGTTCAATTTTTTTTTTGTTAAAATGCAGAAATTGGCTGTTCATAATTCCACAAAAAGTTCAGTTCCCCTCGGTAAACAACTAAGTACATACATACGGATCTCCTGCTATGTATTATTATCCACTTGCATGTTTTCAGCAATATTTTCATGTATGTATTTAAATATGAATTTATGATTAAACAACTTCTTAAACTTACTTTATTTTTTACCAGTTTGAAGAAGGTTGCAAGGTGAAACCGGTCCGGTCAAAAATAAATAAGTGGAAATAAGTTACAATAGTTTTTAATCATAAAATTATATTCAAATGGGATTCCACCACGAATTTTAAATTTTAAAATTAGAAATAATCGATTTGTCTATTTTCTATTTGGACTCCGGGTAGGTATGAGAAGCGCTGAGGTGCTCGCTAGTTTTGTCACATGTTCATTCTTGGCCTTTATGGTGTAGCAATCAACTTATTTGACTTTCAGTCGTGGTGTCGCGTGTTTGATTTCCAACCTCGCAATTTTTTTTAAAGATTAATGTATCTACTCAGGACTTCCGTGAATCTAAAACGAAGATTTATTTTCTTGTTATAGCAAATAAAATACAATGATTTTGTATTGTCCACCCAGTGGTACGGTATGCGACCCCACCGTAAAATGGCCGTAAAAAACACAATAAAACATTCTTAAAGATTTGAATTCCACAAGAAAACGCGAATATCGCGTTTAAGATGTTTATCCCAAAATACGACTACGATAAATCAGGCATCGCATTGAACTTAAGACGTCAAATATTCTCGACGATTCCCGGAATGAAAAGGTAGCAGAGGGTAGGTTTCAGTCCCATCCCCACCCCCGGGGTAGCACACTTCCTGGAACCCGGGGTTTCCCCCGACGGCTCCCAGACAGGGGTGAACGTCTCGGGGAGTCGGTGAGTTACCCCTCGCGGCCCCGCGGCCCCCCGCCATGTGTCGTGATCCCGCACGTGTCAGCGCACAACCGACTCCCAGCCACCGCAGACACCACGTGCGCGCGCAGCGGTATATTCTGCGGAAATCAAAATATATGTTTTTTGTCACGTTACGTTGACTCTTGGCACGTTGGGTCATGAATCACGTAAAACGAACATAATTCTTCATTATTATTCCACGCAAAACAACGTTACTATAGAGCCAATAGTGCTAAGAATATTAATTAATTGGAATATTATGCTAAAAACACGTTATAACTTCGACCCACTTTTTATTGTGCGGAATTCAAGGTGCATGTTTTATCACGTTACGTTATCTCTTGGCACGCTGAATCACGTAAACGTATGTAATTCTTAGCAATTTAATTAATACAATGTTATCATTTCGATATTAAATAAATATATATGAATTCATTGTAATCTTATGGTTAGAAATTCTTATAACTTTAACATTTTTTTTAAAGAATGAATATAAAACTATATATATTATGCTTTTTGTTGATGTTAAGTTACGTTGACTTCTTGGCACTTGGAGTTGTAACACATAGACGAAGAACCATTACGTAACGTGCGTCATTCATTTTTAGCAACACTCGTATACTATCGCTTGGGGTCAGTAGTGCTTTGAAATTCGTATCACGTAAACTATTTTTTTTATTATATGGTTCAAAAATATTCTCTATGTGCAACACAATTATTCTTCTGCTTTGTAGAACTTTTGAGCCAAGGTAGTATAATATGTTTTGTAACAGTTAATAAATAATTAACGAACTATTCATGGTGGAATTTCATTGTAATAATACGATTAATAAACTTTTTTCAACTTGTTAATTTGGAACCAGCGTGGGATCCACTATATGTTCAAACTGCGTAAAAAACATAGGCACCATCTCTGAAGAGGCGCCGTGATAATAAAGATCTTATTTTAATTTACTTAAAATATCCCCAAATCATATAAAAAAATTTTAAAATCACCCACACAATGGGATATTTTTTTATTGCGTTGGCATCATCACTGTGTATTCAACGGTTATCGTGTAATGTATGGAAAAAAGTTTTTTTATTCCGGAAATGTTTTACGAATTACTCAATAGTTCGCCATAAATTTTGTTTTCCCATCGTGCATAGTAGATTAAAATCGATGCGATCCAAAGTCAACAACTGAGTAGAAGATTTTAGTTGGTGTGTTTTACGAGGCGTTCAACGTGGACCGGTCAAATGTGAAAAAAAAAACAAAATGGCGCTGATCATTAAGCTGTGACGAAAAGCTTGAAACATAGCTTTGACGGCCTCTATGATCGAGTGGTAAGATGCTCTACTACGAATCCAAAGGTCGCGGGTTCAAACCCGGCGTGCGCCAATAACTTTTATTTAATTAATATGTGTCATAACACATTTAATTCATATAAAAATATTAACAAGTATATTTGCGACAAGTTCCAGAGTGATAGATACTCTAAGTATCGCCCTGGTGAAAGACCACCATTCAGAATCGAAACGTTGCTTGAAATGGCTTTAGCCATGTTTGGTGACCAGATCTGAATAGCCAGGTACATCTCAACCTTCCTCTTCCCAATCTCTTTTTGCTCCCCACTATCTTCAGCCTCACAACATACCCTATTTGGGGATGCCATAGTCTCACTGGCTCTAGACGGTTGGGAGCAGTTGAGACTCTTGTGCGGTATTCATATTATTTTTATTTTTTTTAAATAGCATGCTTTAAAAATCTGAGTCAGGGATAAAGGACCTGGATTGGTTGAGTTTGTGAGTGGATTAAATTTTTTAGAAGTTGAAATTTATGTGTATCATCATTTTTTTGGGTTTGAAAAGTTTTGAAACAAAAAAGACCGGTTAACAAAATTAAAACAAACCAATAAAACAACTAGTTCTAAACGTGTCTAGTTTATTATACAAATATAACTGTCAAACCAAATTTAATCTTGTTGTTCAAAAATGGCTTTTTTAAACGAAAGTTTCTACACTAAAGAAAACTTAAGGCTATTGGAGTTTTTAATGGTGATCTTTTTGTACTCCAACTCTTGAATAAAAACGTTTTCATTTTTGCATTTACTTAAACGTTCTATGAATTTAAAAAGAAAACTTTTCAAGTGTGTAAAAAGTTAAGCAAACGATACGTAAGCTCGTATTTCAAGGGAAAGTGAAAAGTAAGAATTGCACTGATAAAACATAAAAAACATTTTTTCTTTATTTAGTTATAAGAAGGACCCGAATGGATCATATCACTTTCCAGGCCGAGTTGTTGATTAATAAAAAATAGTAAAAATATTTTAGTCAGATCAGCAAATGGTATTTGAAGGAGACTCAAGATCTTTGAGGCTTTTATAACTAAGCTCTAAGCCCTATGTTTTATGGTAGATATTGGAAAATTTAAGTTAGCAAAATATCTAAGAGATCAATAATAAGTCTAACTAAAACGCAAAAATTACACTAACCTGAAATAAGTGTTTTAAATGTATTTTTTATATTTTAAAATTACATTATTTTACCCTGCAGGTCGACCCCGACTCTGAGATGACCCGTCCGGGTCTTAGTTATAAGTATAACGAGGCGGCCTCCGTAGCGTAGTAGTCCGAGCATTTGTTTTTGAGTCGAGAAGTTGTGAGTAGATTCTAGCCGCCATGCAAACATTTCATAACATTCGCGACAATCTTGAAAGGTTGGATTTCTTTATAATATTAAAAACAACTGATTGACGTTGACCGTGAACTATGGAAAAACGGTGTTGTTATTTGTCTTGGCCCACCAAAACAATTCAACCATTAGAGACTGTTTTTTTTATAATCTTGTCTCACCTGGACAATTAAAAAAGTGTTATGTTTACCTCTGACTTCAGAGGTACGACATCATTATCTGTATTGTGTAATCATTTTATTTTAAACTTTATTTAATTTTTCGATTCTATCGGTCCAAATTGGATTTTTAATATGATTTTAATACGGATGACGATTTAGTAAGAACACAATTATTATAAACTTAACAGCCCTATAAATTAAATGCAGGCTTTGGCTTGGTTAGGTTTTGTACTATCCTATGATTTTATGAATCTAGATTGGATGTAAGTTCGTTCGAATTCTTAGTTCCGAATGTGAAATAAAAAAAAACAACAAAAACTTATAAAAACGCTTCGGTTGGGTACAATGATATATATTATTCACAAATTATTATGCCGATACACCTACAGTATCAGAGTTACAGGGTAAAGATTCCCTGACGTTACCCAACTTCCGATAGGAGAGGGCACCAAAAGAAAAAAAACCATTGAACCTAACCTTAATTTTTTTCACATTTAATCTTCTACCAAAATTAATTTGAATGACTAATAAAATATCACTTGACGTTAAACAAAAAAAAATTGGTTGTTTGACGCAAATTTTGAAATCTTCTATCTGCAACTTATTTCTTTACTGCAGAAAACAGTTATAATTATATTTCGGTAGTTGTTACCCGTGAATGTCATGTAATGTCTGCTTAAATACATCATAAGTAGGTTCCTAGTAAGGTAGGTAGGGATTTTAAAATATTTAAAAAAATTAAAAATAATAATTAGGATCACTCAAAATTTGAAAAGTTCACACTCGTACAGTTGTACGTACTCACAAAGGAAATTATGTATACTTAATTGTATTATATGTATTTTTATTTTCAACTGTAATTTAACTAATCTTAATTTATTTTTATCGTGTATCACCCACACACGGCTAGCGCTTTTTGGGATCCTGTATCTTTGTCTTTTAAACTAAAATAATATTTAGGCTATTTTTTATTTAATAATATATATGGTTCAAATGTGGCCTATCATTTACTCTAAAAACTTTGTTTATGTAAAAAGCGACTCTCTTTTCAAGTGTTAAAAAAGAACTCAAAATCAAAATATAGCCTAGTTAGAAACACGAATAACTCTGTACTATAAATACTTCCGTTACATAAAACAAGAAGTTAATACAACCGAAGACTAGGAAATAAGCAGTAGGTAGCAGGTAGCAGGTAGCAAGCACCCGGTGGGCAGAAGGCAGTCTAAGCAGGAGATGGTTATGTGACCGGTCCCGGTGGTGAACAACGTGATGTATCTAGGAACATACGAGCTTGCACACGGAGATATAACGTGCCAATTTAACGTAAAGCTTTCAGTTTCTTTCAGCACATAGCAACTGAAACGAATAACACCTAAACCGACAAGTGATAACGCTTCACGTTTTTGTGAAAGAGTTGATTAAAAAATATGTTACCAGACGCACGAAGGTGGGCTTATTGCCAGTCTGCAATGAGCAACCTACGCAAATCTATTATAAAACTCTATTTTTTATAAATGATTACTAAATAACTTAGTAAGTTTTACCTTTATTCCAATTTTATTGTTGTAAAATTATTTTTTTCCCAACTAGTTTCATCTCTCAATCATAGTGAATACCGCACAAGTCTTAATTGCTCCCAACCCTTTGAAGCCAATGGGACTATGGCATCCCTGTGAGTCTGAAGGTAGTCGGGAGGGGAAGGATATGAGAAAGAGGACGGTAGGGATGTTCCTGACTATTTAGACCTGGTCGCGAAACTCGACTAAAGCCACAACGTTTTGATTGCGAATGGTGGTCTTAATGGCGAATCTACCACTAAAATAAGGTTATTTTCTTACTAAGCCTGTTCACTAAGTATAATTTCTTCTGAAAGGAGAGTAAGTCAAATCGAACTCAATCGGCTGCTAGCTGAGCGTCCTACACAATCTCTAAATATTGTGTATTCAATGGTCCTACCCACCGAGCTGTGATTTAAAAAAATAGAGCGAGGAGCGAAATAAGAGGTTTTGAGGTTGTTGGAAGCAGAGAACATGGCGAGAACAGGTAGTGACTCTTTACTGGGGCCTTCAAGTTTGCGTTTGAAAGGGCACTCCGTACATCAAAAAGAATACTATTCTAAGAGCACGATGATTAGACTGTGAATGATTTGGAGCGGCGGATAGGTATATCAAGGGTTGAAAGAAAAATCACGAATAACTAATTTGCCTAAAATGAAGTAGTGGAGGTAAATTGTACGTAATTTGAGTAATCGAGAGTTTATGATATTTTCTTTATAAAAATCTTTAAACAAATTGAGGATACCGCTTAAAATAAACTTCTAGCGAACGGGGTATAAGTATCTCTAATTTACTCTGAGTTTTAAGTTATATTCTGCCTTAAACTAGGAATTAATATGCAATAATAGATAATAAGATCTGTAAGGCGTCCTTAAGGTGATTTTTCACAAAAACGGCGCTATACAAATCATCCAAATATTATGATTTAACACCGTGAAAACTATCATTATAAAAGTGTTGTATGTGTCAAATAAACTTGTAGACTGGACAAGTATAAATTTACTGAAACTATAAGATAAAGCAATTGGAACCCACAAAAGCGTTGCTAATAAAAATATATTAAAAAAGCAAACTTACAGGTTAAAAATAAAAAAAATAAAAGCGTTGACGAATGAAATATATGGTAATAATTGAAAAGTGAAAAGAAAAAATCCTTATAATGCATTTTAAAGTATTGTAATAGAATTTTCAAAAAATATTACTAGTATAATGATTTTAATAATACCAAATTTAAAACTTTATTCCACATTTTTTTTTTGTATTTAAGACCTGACCGGTTTCACCTTATGACGGGCATCTTCAGACTGGTACAATTTTATGTAAGTCTATGGAATATATACTATTAGGTCCGGAAGGGATGGATATTGATATTCATAGTGAATCATCTGGGACTGATTTAATTTTATGGCTGACAGAGGTGGCTTTACCATATCTTCAAAAATATATTCGGGTAGTTTTATTACCTTCTGGGAGACGGTTTACGCAGGGTGCGTTAGATGCGTTTGTGATTTTTTTTTTTAATTATATAATATCTATAGTTGTCAGCTTTTTTTTTAACAGTTGGCTATCTTTGATTTTTCCGTCTCTGTTTGGTTAATGTATTTTGTAGAAGGTATATTTACATTGGTGGTTTGGTAAAATATCATGAAATAGTAATAATAGGTACATATCAGGTTATTATCTTTTGTAGATTTCCCCTTAGATGTCGGCGACAAAAATACCAGATTACATTTTACTTTGGTATTTTTATGTGTATTACCTATTAACATCAATGCCTAGAATATAAATATTTACTTAAAAATATAGCTTAACTATAATGGATATATTAATGGAGAGTCAGCCTTTTTTTCAATTGACTATTCATTACGTGAAATTGTACTAGTCTGAAGATGCCCGTTATAAGGTGAAACCGGTCAGGTCTTAAATAAAAATAGTTGAATAAAGTTAAAAAATTGGAATTAATAAAATCATTAAAGTGGAGTTCCACCACGAATTAACAGTTTCAAAATTAGAAATTACTGGTATAATTAAAGTTTAAGTTATTTGAATTTACGAGCATATGTGCATAATTTATAGTAAAAAGTAAAATCAGTACAAAATTATAAAAAGGAAGTATCAAAACTACATTAAATATCAACATATTAAGAAAGCACATTTAATATTTTTTTAAATAAAAAAATACTGAAAAAATATTTACAATCACAAAAGAAAGTAAAAAAGACACAGAATATAAAAAAATATTAGGTTGTGACTAAGACTCGAACTCATAAGCATAATTATATTAGTTATTCATAATAAAGAAATAAATTATTTAAAAAAAGGTTTTAACATTTGAGTCATTCAACCATAGTTTTAATTCTTTTTCACAAAGTGATATTTTGAAATTTCTGTAAAATTTTTATGAAGGTATATTATATTAGTTTATAATCTGGATTGTTACATATCATGTTTTCTTGTTGAGCCTATTTTGATTTCCAGTAACAAAGGCTCTGTACCAGGATATCATGTTATTATTCACAATAATCACATGTTTCAGTCAGATGTCCTGTTATGAATAGCGCAGTCCATAAATAACATGTATGTATCATAATATCATGCACGCTGCTCGGCTCATACTTCGAGATATCAATTTGTCACATTTATGAATCGTGAGTGTGACGTAAGAGAAACGTGGGGTAAATTCTCCAGCACATGGCAAAGCATATCAATAATGTAACTTTGCCAATACCAACAGTTTGTAATGTAAACACTATACAGAGCAGCACGTTGCAGCATAATAAGGATCTGCAAATAGCGCAATATCCTTGCAGTGTTTTTTTTTTACCTTAGGCACTTGAAATTACCAGGTACTATCAATATATACAAAGTCGATGCCAGGTACTCTGAGTGGAAAATCAACAAAAATACAAACATTTCACTCGCTTATATTAGATAAAAAAAAAAATATATATATTTGTCTAAATTAAATGTGTTACTTTGTAGAGCTTAGGGCTACATTGTGATAGTATTTCATTAAACAATATGAAAAATAAAAACACACGGAAAAGAATAAATTATATAAGTGTGACCAAAATAAACTAAAAATCACTAAATTGAAACAATGTTGGACAAGATTTTTTTTTTTAAATGTGGTTGTCAATAACGATAGTTTGGAAACTGGATTTGGTGGTGAAATGGATAAAGATCCACCCGGGAATGGAAGATTCCATGTTCGTGTCTTGGTCGAATACAATTTTTTTGTAATCAATATTGTTTAAAAATTAGTCATTTTATTTCAGTAGCTAATTGAAATAGGTCGTTTCTCAAGCTTTTCTCAACAAACGTGCGATGTGTGGCTTATAATAAATATTCGCTTTTAATAGATATGGGGCCCATGAAAGCTTCCATGTAAATGGCCAAAGGCGCCTTCGTGTAGGTAACGAAATTCTGTTTAAATCCGTGGCCTAAAATTTACTTTAATAATCAATCGGGTTTGTAATTATGTTATATATAATATTCTGCATTGCTTGGAAGCCTGGAAAAAAACATAATCTCGATGTAGATGCAGATGGATCCTTAAAATACTCTGGACGGATGGGGTGACTGACGCGAAGATTCTACAATTAATAGGAAAAAATGCGAATATGTACCCAGCTTGTAAAATGTTGAGGGTCACATAATGGGTAGGGTAGGATAGGGTACCGTTTGGTAGACTCCACTATTCTGCCAAACGGATTGCAATCTTTAGAGCACAGAAGTCAATGCTGTCCTTGTTCTCCTGGTATTTCAGTGGAAGACGCTCCGAGGAACTTGCGTCATTGATCCTTTCGGCACCGGTGGATAGTTGTAAAACACACCAAACGCGCGCTTATCATTTGTTCACGGTTTTAACAACTTGACTGTGGAATGATTTTCCGGCCTCTGTGTTTCCTCTCTCCTACAACATGGGTTTCTTCAAGACCCAGGTTCACTCCTTCCTTTCCTCAAAAACACCCTCCGCACAGCTTCCCCACAGACGAAATATACGAAAAAAAAGATGAAAAGGGGGACTGATAGTGAACTTACGTAAGTATATCTTATCTGAATTTCTCTGATGACAGACTTAATACTAGAGAACTCAAAGAATTAATCTTCAATACTTTGTTTTAAAACAATACTAGGCCATAGAACCGATGAACCGAAAAGCCGCAAAATATCGGCCATAAATGTACCACAGTTTGTTTTCGTGATACCAATGTGACTGGAAAAGGCTGCAAAGCAACGTGCACATTATTATGTACGTTGGCTGCACGATTTACGTTATGAATATTGCCTAGTTTCCTCGAGATATTAATTTGTCACATTTACGATTTATGAAACAGTCGTCGTAACAACGTGGTGGAGCAACTACGCCAACAGAAGTTTGTCTCTGCCAAGTATTGGTGTCAAGTATCACCAATCTATTCATGGTGGTGACTTGTCGATAAAATGAACACTTAGGTATTATTTATTGACAGTTTTTTAGGCAATTTAAGCAAAATGACAAATATCAAGTATGTTTCCAGAAACCTGTTGTTAAATTTCTTTAAACAGACTTTCGTTTGTCAGGATTGTAATTTTTCACAATTGGTTTTGGAATATTTTTGAGAAAAATCAAATGCAAGTTAAATAGAAGCGTGTCATTGGGTCCACCGAGGAATCTGTATCTTGAATGATAACTTGATGATTTATCACCCCCGAAAACAATTGGTTTTACTACAGCCACTTCCCAACCGTCCTCTTTCTCATTTCTTTCCCCATCCACTCCCTTCAGTCAGATAAAATATTCAAGTTTGGAATGCCAAAGTCACAACGGATTAAAGCAGTTGAGACTTGAGTGCGGCATTAGTTTTTTTTAACTGATAAACTAACTGTTTCTACCATTCACCTTTGCGTCATATATTCTACAGGTGCTCCTTTATTTGTTCATCCGCTTCACATGTCCGAACCATCTGAGTATTACTTTCTTAATCTTGTTCACTACGCTTCCTACAGCATTGCATTCGTTCCGGATCTCCACAATATGGTCAAATGTGATTTTTCCGCGCATACGCCTCAGGGATTTCCTTTTCACATCATTAAAAGTGTTGAATGCTCCTGATGAAAGACTGCCATTCAGAATCGAAACGTTGCTTGAAATGGCCAAAGCCGTGTTTGGTGACTAGATCTGAATAGCCAGGTACTTATCAACCTTCCTCTTCCCAATCTACTTCTCCTCCCCACTACCTTCAGCCTCACAACATACCCAAATTGGGGATACCATCCCACTAGCTCCAGACGGTTGGGAGCAATTAGGACTCTTGCGTGGTATTCACTCGTTTCACTCTTCCTCTGCCAGTTGCACACCTCACTGCTCACACATCAGGGTTGGTATCAGCACTCCATTGTAGACCGCAAGCATCGCTTCAGTCCTCCATTAATGACGATTCCTGCATTCACCCTTGTTCCAATGCCCTTACCAACCTACGATATACAGTTTCATGAATGTATTTTGAGTGCCACCCAAAACCATCCCTCTTCACCCAGAGCGATCAAAAGAAACTAAAAGGTTGCTCGTCCATGGTCTATGACATCACAGTACCTGCATGTTACCGAGAGTTACGAAATGAGTTATGACGGAGTATAGAACGTGTTCCTGTAAACAATATAACGTGCATGCGGCGGCAACCGGGCGCCGAGGAGGCACATTATTTCAAGGCCATACTTCGTAAAGAGATCATAACATGTAGAAAACACTTACGGAAGGATTATCGCACACTTATTGGCACTTGCGTAGTAGCCTACTTTTGATTGATCACAATCATTTATTAAAAAAATTAAATATTTGTTTTCATAATCAAATGCTAAAAATCAGACTTGTTTATAAATCGAAACGTTGATTGATTGAAATGGCTTTAGCCGCGTTTGTAATCAGATCTGAATAGCCAGGTACTTCCCAACCTTCCTCTTCCCCATCTTCTTCCCCTCCCCACTACCTTAAGCCTCGCAACATACCCCGATTGGGGATGACATAGTCTCACTGGCTTTAGAAGGTTGGGAGCAGTTCGGACTCTTGTGCGGTATTAACTATTAAAAAAATAAATTAAAATAAAACTGTTTTTGTGATAAAGGAACTATAAATATTTTCCTTTCTGATATACATACGAATGCGAACTTTTCAAATTTGGAGCCGACTGATGTGCTTAGAATATTATAAAATTAAAAAATAAACTTTTCAAAAAATAATATTTTTATAGCTCCGCACAAGAGTCCCAATTGCTTCCAACCGCCTAGAGCCAGTGAGACTATGGCATTCTGAATCGGGGTGTGCTGTGAGGCTGAAGGTAGTGGTGACGAGAATGAGATGGGGAAGATGAAGGTTGGGAAGTACCTGGCTATTCAGATTTGGTCACCAAACATGGGTAAAGCCATATTTGGCAACGTTTCGATTCTGAATGGCCGTCTTTCACCAGGGCGATACTGAGAGTATCCAATGAGAAACTAAACTGAAAGCTGTTACAATGAGATCCCTGGGGTGAATTTTTCAAGCGTGAATATCGAGTAGGTTTTACAACTGTCCATAGCCAGGGAGACTATGGCATCCTCAATTGGGGCACGCTGTGAGGCTGACAGAAGTAGGAGGGGAAGGTAACGGGAACGCGGAAATTTAGAAAGTACCTGATTATTCAGATCTGATAACTAAACACTGCTAAAGCCATTTCACGTTTCGATTCTGAATGGTGGTACTTCACCAGGGTATAACTGAGAGAATATATCAGTGATGCGTGGTGAAAACTAGTATGTGACCATATTACGAATGTGGAGATTCGAAAATAATAATATAAGGCTAGTGAAAGCGTAATGAAAATACACTATTGCGTAAAAGCGTGTGTGTGAGACGCCCGAAACGTGGCACGATCAACTCAATCAAATAATCGCACCGTGTCATGTGAGGAGGCGGTGCGCAGAAAAGTATGTATGAGACGATGTAAGAATCGAAACGTTGCTAGATTGAAATGGCTATAGCCGTGTTTGTGACCAGGTCCGAATAGCCAGATACTTTCCAACCTTCCTACTCCCCATCTCCTTCACTTTCAGCCTCACAGCATATCCCGATCGGGATGCCATAGTCTCACTGGCTCAAGACGGTTGGGAGCAGTTGGGACTCTTGTGCGATATTCACTCCAAAAAAATAAAAAAATAATGAATGTTTGAATTTGAATTAAGCTATAAGTGTGTGCCTAGGCAGAGATGTGAGGCGGTTCGTCATCTCTGCCTACTCCTTCGAGAGAAAGGTGCAAAGTTTGGTTATTGCGGTAATTAGTTAGTTATACATACTATAGTATATTGTTTACCAGTGATTTTAAATAAACTTGTACATATACAAAATAGTGAAGGTGTTATAATTTAACGAACAATCCATGTACTTATCTCTTTATAAATAAATAATTGTATCTCTTTAAAACAAGCTGAATGTACCCGAAAAATAATGATATTTCTTAATTATTAAAATAAAATGTATTTCGTAAAACCTGCAAACCTGGTAGGTACTGTAATATGTATTTAAAAAAAAATCAAGAAAACTTTTGAATAGGTACGACGACCTTGCGCCAGAGTTAATTAAACAGCCATTCTCTAAGAACCAAAAAGATCATTATCTAACTGATGATGTTTGATGAAAAAGCATGTATAAATATACCACAAGAATCACGTAGCATTGAACACGTGTCTTCGGAAGGAAAAACCGGTGCGCGTGCACTCGGGCACTAGCCATTTCCCGTTAATCTTGAGTTGGTCACGCTGATGATTGACCAACAACGGTGCAAACGCAATTCAGCAAAGAAAAACAGCGATCGAGCCTTTAAATGATATTATTGTTGCTGAAAACCCGTTTTCATTATTTTTTGTTGTTAGAAACCCGATTTTTATTATTTTATTGTTGCAGGAAATACGTGCTCATACCGAATATCGTTTTTTTAGTCTCTGTTTTGCATTTCACATACCTAGTACTTTATATTTCTTACGCGATAAGAGCCTTGTAATTAAATGTTAGTGAAATATCTCATAAATTCCAATTGGTTTTGTTAAAAAAAAATCCTTTGCCACTCGACTACGCCAGAAATTTTGAAATATCTTGTTTAATTTGTAGAAAATTAAAGATGTATTTTAAAGCTCCATTTCTCATTATGAGTGTGGCTTTATGAGCTCAAAGCAGGCCTGCGCTGACCTAGACCTTTTAGAGAAGAGACTATTTTGAGCACAGTTCACAGTTTGAGAGTTATTACTGAGACAAACAAACAGATTTTTAACTTTATACCCAGATAAGATTACACATCATAAGCTGATACAGTTCAGTTTGTTGCCATCATTTATTAAGATGTTTGGGTTAAAAGTTCTGTTACGAATGGCATGGTCTGTAATTGGAACGATGTGTTATTTTTATTTTTATATTATGTTTCAATTATTATTGATTTGCTGTTAATTTTCCCAAAAAATAAATAAATAGCATGCAACGTAGTAATGCACACAGCTTGTAATTTTAACATCGAAAATCTAGGAGATATTGTTTTGACCTACAAAACATGAAGACTTACTGAATGTGCATTGCTCGTAAAAACTTCACCCAAGCTTGTAAAAGCCTCAATCCAATCAGTTCAGGGAATGAATTGTATGTTTTTAGATCAATCCCAATTGTCTATAATATTGCTCGTGAAAATTATTCACGACGATCATAAACAGATCATTTCCGGAGACGATAGAAAAATTAATGTAGGTTATTAAAATATGATCAACCTGTAGTTTTAACAAAGTAGATATCGAATTGGTATTTTGATGATAGCGGCTTTCAAATATTTTGCTTTCTTTTCTGCAGACATAAGAAAATTTAACATATTTTTTAGGAAGATAAATAACTATAGTTTCTATTTATTTTTAAGGCACTTTATAATAAATACATAGTTTACAATAATTTGACGCTTATTTTGTTATGTGGATCTATGACTGCTGGTCAACATAAGATATTGACATTAAATTCCCAAAAAAAAGAAACTTTCAAAAATCGACAAAATAAAATGACATCAATATAAAAAATTCATATGTTGCAATGATCAAGTGTATTTTAATTTAGTATTATGTTCTGGAACCTAAAATCGAGGTAAAACTTGTGAAATCCTTCTTTGTCCGACTCTAAATAAGAATGAAAAGTCCGAATAAACTTACGTAAAAACCTTTCAACGCACCACTTTAATAAATCACAATTTTGGAAAAAATACAAATCAAATACAGGTATTTTAATGTGTTTTTCCAGTATAGTTTTGATTCCAATTATTATTAATGAAAAAAAATATTTATACATTATTTTAACGGTTTTACTAAAGATAGAAGGGTTTATTTTTTTATTTAATTACAGTTGGTAAAAATTCTAAGAATTATTATGATATTAATTCATCGCATTCCGTAAATCTATGAAACGTCTAAACAAATTCTAATATAACCTGTTTGCTTTAGTTAAAATTTGTTCACTTTGGGTCGGCGTTATTTTGAAATTAATCAAACAAATGTACTTAAATTGGACGGTCTTAACATTTTCATGAACTTATACTTTGATTAAAATGCTATAAAAAAGTAATGCTTTTAATTATAACATTTTACAAATCCTTGGATTTTTGAGACTAAGTTAAATACAATTAATATATCGATGACATTATGTTTTCTTTCGTGAGTATCGGAGCGGACGAATATTGCTAAGTGGTTTATTTGGTGTTCAAGAAGTGACACTAACGAATACATATTGAACAAAAAATACTTGCAAATTGCACTCAGCATTATAACGGCTCAGCATCATCATAACAACAATTGTGTGCACATGGTCCTGATGCACAATTGAACGTAGTTATGCAGAAAGCGTCCAACCCACAATTTGCCAAAATCGAGTTTTACATATTTTCCTATACATAAATACGAGATTTCTATCTGCTGAAAACATTCAAGCCCCAAATGCAATAGATTTTTGGTAATTCAATTTCTTACTATATATATTTCACATTGTAGATATTTTACTTAAATTGAAGTTAAAAAAATTTAAATTGTATATTATCTATAATAAGTATCATAAAGAAAAACACATTAATATTTACTTTACAAATGCCGATTACGCATATTAATGCTTTTGTATCGTCACATTTACACCTTTTTCTCGGTTTCATCTTTTTGGGGTTGGATGCTTTCTGCATAACTACGTCCAATTCACATTACACTTGACGCCCTGTGCGTAACCTACCTTAAAATTGACAACAACAGGACGTCATTGAAAACTAATCGATTGTTAATCTGTCCAGACAAACAGTAACATGCCGTAGTCAGACAATAAAAATATTTTCATAACTTTTCAAGAAAATAAGAAGTATTTGAAATGGAAAATGAAGTGCTACCCCTTGCCGTAAGAATAGGCATGTCGACTGAAAGGTATCGAAACGATAAACAAATATCCTTCGTCCACCGATGCCAAAACTTCAGACCTCAGAAGATAAGCGTAGGTACTGTACAGAGTCTGCAGATACTATAGTGGTACACAACTGTTTCTCTGTACAAATCAAAAACCTTCCACAACCCCTTTGTGGAGATGAAATGCATTCAGAATTCCGCTTGTTTACAGTTTTGTTTGCAAATGAGATAATTGTTTGATTACATAAAGTATTTCGTATTAACGTACGAACGCAACCATGAGCGGATGGGAATTTCTATTAGCCCTTCACAAAGCCTAGTGATGAAAGTTGAATTTTGTCTCTTTTTATTGCTAAATAATGCCAATTTCTTTTGAAAGAGTGTGCATCTCTGCCAATTTGACCAAAAATGACTTTTCGGTAGCTGAGTGGACAAACGCTTCGGATTCCCACCCGGGTGTCGTGCGTTCAATTCCTCTGCTGGCTAAGTCCTCCATCATTGCACAAGCACCGTTTTCCGCTTATTATGACGGCAGTAGGTGTTTTCAAATATTGTCAGGTTATTCGTAACCCGGGAATGTTTGTCTTTCTTTGAAAAAAAACTTTTTTTTTTCGATCAACCGTGAAGCTTGACAATTATGATGTTATACTTGACGACTAATCAAAATTTGATCAAACGCTTAAACGAGACGAAAATCGGTGGTTAACGGGGACGTTAAGCGGAATTTAAGAAAAGACAGAGGGATATGCAACATGTACAAAATTAACTGTAGGTCCCAATAAACGGTCAATTGTATAAATACGCATTTTTTTTTTCAAATAAAGAATTACACGAATCACACTAAACGGAAAATATTTCTTGTGCATTGATGGAGGGTTCAGCTAGCAAAGGATTGCACCCGCGATGCCTGTGTGGGAATCCGACGCTTTTAACCACTCGTTCAACCAACCGATCATATTGCTCATAGCAGTTGAATATTTCAGCCTCATCAAAAATTGGGTCACCGGGAAAGCTTTCAAAAAAGGCTAAAACTGTTTATAGTGTAAACACGTCTGTTACATAAAAAAATCAGGGTGACATTTTTAAACATAAATTATCATGATTATTAGCAGTGCTTGAATTCATCCCTGCAAACGTTTACGGTGAGTGGTGCTCAGGGAACATGGACCAGAGAACATGGAGCACGTGTGACGCCTGATCGTTTAACGTAGTCCCACGTTTTTTCCAACGAGCGTCGAGCTGCGAGCGACGGCGCGGCGCGGCGGCGGAAATTGAGGATCGTGGACAAATAACGTGATCTTGCATCGGCCAACATTACGTTAGTATTACGTCGCTACGCACACTCGTTATTAGTTACTACAACGAACCTAATCCACATTACCTTTGTTATGTCTCAAGTCAAATTCTTGCACAATGTATACCTACGAGTATTAAGCTAGCACACAATGTATACTTTATGAAATTTTGTACGTTTCTAGATTTTTACAAACCCAAATATTGCCTTTTAATTGATTGGTCTTGAGTTAGATCGCGTAATGATGTGATCTAATATATTAAGTTATAGATATTCCTCTTTAATAAATTATGTAAATATTAAGGATGTGAATTTCATAGAGATTTTCAAACTATGCATGCCAAGAAAAAGTAAATCAATCAAATTAGCAAAAACACATACTCTTCATAAATTTATTGGAAATGGCCTAGAAAATTACGATAACCTTTAAGATTATAATAACATTCGATTACATTGTATTACTTATCATAAATTGCTTCGCCAATACATCTGCCACCAGACTTGCTAATAGTACGCTCACACTGCTTCAACACGTGAGCATCCACGTGCACACTGCACTGAATAATATACTCAGTATTAAGTCTTCACCTAGCATTACTTGGAAAGTTAAACAAAACCACTTAGACAAAATCAAAACGCTTCCGAAGACTAAAAAAACCATTCACATATAAACTATTTACACCTTTTATAAGAAACAGTTTGCTGATTTGAGTTTCCGCTTTTTTTCTTGCGATTGTATGTCAAGAGTTCTTGCCACAAAGCTGTTAAAGAAAATTCTAATGACACTTCAACAAAATGTAATATAATTAGATATTTTAGCTGTATACAGAGACACGTAATAATGACCACTTTTTTACTCAAGAGTCTCTAATTTGTTATTCGATTAACAATTTTCATACAATTTGTATACCGTTCATAGGAAATGATGTCAAGGTGCATTTACGCCTATACTCTATAAATTATTCTGCACTTGAACTAATTAGTGATAAACAGGAAAGCGTGCATTGCAAAGTCACCATCTTACTTCGGAAAATTGTACTTGTTACTTAATTTTCTCATTAACTTGTTACACGTTATCATATTTTACTGTAAACTTGCTAGAATAGAAGGTTGAATAGCCGAGGAAATAATAATGAGCACGTTTGCATTATATTGTGCATTGTGTGCGTTTCTTAGAATTGCGCTAGTGAGATTCGTCACAATATTATGTAGCTGCGACCCATCGTAAATAAATAAACTTTCCGCAAGTAGAATAACTTAAACGTGTTTTTATTATATTTGTGTTAAACCTAATATAATAAAGTTATATTTTGTATGAAAACTTCAATCGACTACGAATTTAAATATTATTACTTCGTAAAGTTACTTTTTGAAGGTCTATTACACTGCAGCGCCCATATTCTAATGAATAGTGTATTTTTATTCAGTTTGATTAAAGTCAACTGCGCAGACCGCTATGCTTCGTAGGTGAAGAATAACGTTTTCTTATTATTTATATGCCACCATAAAGATACTAGTTTCCAATATAGGAAGATAATTTAATTACCAATTTTTATTCCAAAAATATTATTAATCTTTTAAATTATACAAATATATCAAGTCGAAAAATGTTTACTACTACCAAATGGTTTAGGTAGTTTGGATTGATTAGTGAAAATCGTTTGTATCTTGCAATATTTTTTATTACTTTCAATTATGCATGCATAATGCAATGAACATAATTTCATGATATGCATGTACATTAATTTTGGATCACTGGCAAACTAACTGAATTAAAATGATTTCATGCTTTTTAATAGAATAGTTATTACGTGAATACTAATATTTTTTAATGTCTCCCCAATATCGGCATTTTTACGCAAAATATGAATACTTGATACCCGGCTTCTTGAAAGGTTTGGAACTCGCAATTTATTTTATGTAAAAAATATAAAACACATAATATTATTTAGCATTGTAATCCCAGAAGAAGTAATTTTAAACTGAATATTTAATTTTGTAACTTTAAAGCGACACATCACACGAAAATGATTTTGTAAAAATAAGTACTCGCGTTAATTATGAAATTTCAGATTAAAAA
Source organism: Drusus annulatus (assembly GCA_022651775.1). NCBI lineage: Eukaryota > Metazoa > Arthropoda > Insecta > Trichoptera > Limnephilidae > Drusus > Drusus annulatus. The sequence goes on along the minus strand of JAGWCC010000534.1, from coordinate 94,049 downwards.
AAGCTGCTCACCGCTTGAAAGTTTATTCCGACAAATAAACTGCTACTTTTACAGGTGAACAAGAATAAAAATATGAGTTTCGCATAATTGCATAATAAGGCATTACAAGCAACCTAAAAGAGTGGAAAACACCCAAAAAAGCCTTAATTTAGCAATGTATAAACCTCAGCTTCTGACGACGTTAAATTCATATTTTTCACTTTTATTCAAAACATGGTACAAATTAGAGAAACGAGTCGTTCAATAGAATTGTTCCCCCTCTTCCGATCTGCTGCCCCCATAAAGTATTCTACACAACACATGCATTTAAGTGGAAGTAGCTAGAAGAGGTTTATGAAATTCACATGTGTTAACACGTGCTAGAACTTTCAGGCAGTTCTCAGGTGGCAAACGATAGGAAAACGACAAAAACACGTAATGAAAACCTACCCTTAAAAAAGGCTACATACACAATAAAATACATTTTTATCCATTTTTCCTTCGATAAATTAAAGTGTTAAAAAGTAAGAAGTGAGCTTATTTTCTTTGTAACTTAAAGCAAACATTATTTACAGCTCATATTAGATTATGATGTTACTATTGGTTACCCGTGAAAAAAGGAAATTTTGTTTCAACATTTGTTTTTTTTGTAATCCACTCATTTCAAATATTGAATAATGTCTGCTAAAATACACTATAGGTAGGCTTTTTTAATGAAAATTGATAATTTCAATTAACATCAGTTCCATATTTGAAAAGTTTTCACTCGCAAGGTCGTGCGTGCGTACTCAAGAAAGGAAATTATTTATAGTTAATTATTAAATTTTGTTATTCTGCGTATACATATTTCATTTTTTAATATTTTCTAAGTTAACTGTAAAAAAATGGTAAATTATAAGCTAAATCTTCTGTTTAAGACTTTTAAAAATAATTTATATATTTTTATGATTGGGTATTACTTTTACTTGACGCCTAGGATTGATGGTTTTAGCCAAGGATGTATGCAGAGAGATTTGTTTAACTCTTCGAACAACTGATAATTGAGATTTTGTTAGTTATGGTTTCAACTGACTTATAACTGTGAATAATACAACGATTTGAAAGAAGCTAACTGGCTGCGGTAGCCGAAATTCTGTACACGTTTGATTTGTTTATGGTTAAGGTGGTTATAATAAGAGACCTGAAAACACTTGTTCATTCAAGACAGAAAAAGCAGTGCGAATTTCATGATGCCAGGGCTCACTGCTGAAGAGTTTTTGCCGCTCTAGGCAAGCGGATTTTATTGTTTTTAGGGATTTGAACGCTTAGCTTTTGAATCAATTCAGCATATAATATTATGTTTACATTAAACGAACAAAAAATATCACATGTTAATAATTGAAATAATATCAATAATCTTCAACGTAAATATAAAATAGAAAAAACACAATGGTCGCGACCAATAGAATTTTCAAATTATTGATATTTTTATTGTACAAATAATAAGCTTCGAAGTCGATTCTAATTTAATTTTTAAAAATATCACGTTGCCAGATGTTTTGTATTTTATTTCGATTTCATTGAAGGTGGATCTTCCAAATTGACTCCACTATTGAGCATTATACACCGTGTAAGTTCCACTTAAAGGGAAAAAAATCTATATAATTTGTTTTCCTTAGATTTTAATGAATAATGAAACCCAGAATTTTTGCATATACATTATTCGTGAAACGCGGTATGTATATATATTCTGCTTTAAACTGTACGTTTTTAGACTTTTTCACAATGCAAAAGCTTTTATTAAGTTCATGATGAAAAACGCTATCACATTAGGGGCCAAAGATTTTAATTATTATTGAAGAATATTAACAATTTTCAATGAATATGAAGATAGAAAAGGCACAGAAAATAAAAAGATTATGCTGGAACGAGACTTGATTCTGGGACCTCCGTATTGTTTGGGAGCAGGGCATCTACCAACTCTGCCATCCCAACCAATTTATTAAACGTCATTTTGGACAATTGCATTCTTCTTGAAAACTATTATAATTTTATTTTTTTTTCAAATATGTTGACAACCATCTCAATCGTGGGCAAAGTTCTATGCGAACACAATTTACAAACATAGATGGCGTCATGGATAGAATTATTATTTATTATTTTACGGGGATCATTATTTTTATTTAGTAGATCATTTATTTCTATTTACATAAGGAAATAGGTCACCCAACCTTACAACCACAAGATAAAACGAAAAGTGTAGTAAAATATCGCATGATATATAATGATCGATGAAAGATCGTCAAAATGATATCACTTTCTTTTACTGAGTTAAACAAACATTTCGAAAATATCATCACGGAAATATCAACACGTTCCACATGTTTAACGCTTCTTTCATAAACAAGATTACCCTTTGAAGATTTTATTGATGTCAGAAATATGATTTCCAGTGAAAATGCGAACTTCAAGCCTTTGAGCGATTTTATATTCACACTTAATTTTTCGTGTCATGGTGACAAGTGACAAGCCAGCTTTTTCTAGTGTACGTTTTACTATTGCAAAACCGTAAGCATTTTAACGGTTCGTTATTTTCATTTTGAAATATATTAACATTATACATAAATGATGGGTAAGCATTAACGGCATTAAATTGGAATTGCATTTTTCTAGTGATTTTCATCTTAAGCGCGTTTTACTTTATTTTAATTTATACAGGAGTTCCTTATTTACTTAAAATAATTCCCACAGTACTGTTTCCATTGCTTGTTTAATGTTTAAGTATACAGATGAGTTAATAAAACTTGCAGTAGCCGCAACTTGATTATAATCAGATTTTTATTAAATTTTGACGGCTTCCATGGTCGGACGGCCTCCACGGTCGAGTGGTAAGACGCTCGACTACGAATCCAAAGGCCGCGGATTAAAATCTGACGTGTGCCAATAACTTTTATTGAATAAATATGTGTCATAACACATTTAATTCCTATTAAAATAATATAAAATGTATTTTCGGCTCGTTGCAGAATGGTAGATATTCTTAGTATCGCCCTGGTGAAAGACCACCATTCAGAATCGAAACTTTGCTTGAAATGGCTTTAGCTGTGTTTGGTGACCAGATCTGAATAGTCAGGTACTTTCCAACCTTCCTCTTCCCCATCTACTCCCCCTCCCTACTACCTTCGGCCTCACAACATACCCCGATTGGAGATGCCATAGTCTCACTGGCTCTAGACGGTTGGGAGCAGTTAGGACTCTTGTGCGATATTCACTATAGATAAAATTTTAATGTGAATGAAGCAAAACGCTTGATAAATGTTATTTATGGAAGAAGTGGACCCTCCCTTGTAGACTTTTAGGGAATGAAAGGAGGTCTTGAAAAGACTTACGTTGTAATAGAGTGTGCTCCTAACAGCTGTGCAGATCATAGAAAATCATTAGATTAATCTTAGTAACGTTAAGGGGTATTTCATCAAATCTGAGTAAACTGTTGATTAGCACTACTTGTCGAGTAACGTTAATTATTTATATTTCACCATCCTTGAGTGTATCGCACCCATCAAGTAAATATCTGTTTGAACTACTCAGCACTCAATCCTACGACTAATTAGTTGGTTAATTCACCTGATGGTGAAAAATTCGCCAGTTCACCGTCATGTTAATGCTACGATTTGAGTTACTTGAAGAGTAGTTACTTGACAGTTTACTCAGAGGTGGTAAAATACCTCTAAGTATTATGATAATTCTCTTGGTTACTCGGATCAACGATAACCATTAAGAGTTCAGGAAGGTTCGCAATTGATCGCAATGTTAACAGTTCACGACAAATTATATTCACAAATAATAAAAAAGAAAATCTTTTTTTCACCAAAAAACCCAATGCTTACGTTATTCTTACTTCAATATTCAAATTTGAATAAGAACACCCAGGCGGACCCAGCGCCTGAAAACAGGTGTTGGTATTATATTATCCACCTGTCCGACCTCAGGTAATCACGTGTACATTTTTCTTTTAATCCGTGTTTTGTGTATTTATTTAGGTAGGATTTTTCTTGTTTAAAGAAATGAAAAATGCCGTCAACGTGATGCTGTGCAAAGATCACATGGACTTGGGTGAGACAGTGAAGGGCGTTAGTCGACAGGCGTTGCATGTGAGCTGGGAATTATGAACACGGATAGAAACGGTACAGCCATACAGCCTCTTATCCAAGTTAATAAACGTAACATGTTTACTAAGGTCACATTTCATGGCATGATCTCGCGAAACAAAACGAGAAGATAATAAATAATAAAGCAATATCAATAATCCGAGGGATAAAACAAAGTTAATAATATAAAACACATCATTATATATACTAGAGAAACACTACAGGTCTTAAGGTTGATATATTATAGATGTGTAGTGGTTAGCGTAGACGCCTGTTTGGCGGAAGGACCGGGATTTAATTTTCCTCTTCTTAAAAACATTGATAACACGAGTAAAAATAACAAAAAATGCTCAGAGATAATATTTTTTTTTTTAATATATCACAACCTTGAAGTAACAATATATGGAGGGATAGCTAATTATTTTTACCCAACCTACAAAAAATTGCGAAAAAACATTTTCTCCGGGTTTTTACATCGTACACCATAAGAGAGAAAGAGACAACAAATTTAATTCCCCGCTTTTACGTAGTGACGCAATGATCTTAAGCTACTGGGCGACCGCGGGACTCCGCCCACATTTTTTATTATGGCACTAAACTTGACACAACTAAACGGTTTATTTGCTTAAATGCTATATTTTTATTGATAAAAATACTGTGAAAAAGTGGCTATACGAATAAACAAAAACATTACGTCGACATGTGCTGTGAATGGATATACAAATACCGTAGCCCCAGTCTTAGCCACGCCCTTTTCCAACCGAGTCAGTTACTTCAAGGTAAAAGCTAGTAAAAACTGACTACAGATCGATCTACAGCTATACCTCTTGTATATTATTGCTCTAAGATCACAACAGTCTTACTGTCGAGAGCCAGCAGGACTGTGGAACCCTTAACTGGGTAATTTTGTAAGGCGGAAGAGAACAAGCAGATGGAAAATGCTGAAAATATAGGAGTAAATCCTTTAAGTACAATTTTTCTAAGAATCAAGTATATTACCGCTCTGCTGCGGAGGTCGTCAAACGTAAGTAAATTTCTGAAGACTTAATTTCGTTTTTTTTTAAATCTTTTACGTGTTATTATTATTGTAAAGAATAACGCATGCGTCATAGCTTTATTTTATAAAAAATATTTTAAATTGTTAGTTTCTGCCTTTTGTCCCGTTGAAAAAACAGCGCTGATTATAAAAAAAAATTAAAAAATCCTGCGAAAAAAAAGTTAAGATTCTCACATAATCGTTGAGTCGGATTATTTGAATTATAGTAGACGCGATACTTAAAAAAATATTATTTTTACTTATGAACCATTATTCGTTGATTAGTTTCAGTACGAATCCTATTATATTTTATAAATAAATCTGTGGCTCAATGCTTTTTAGTAGCAAATTCGAAAAATTAAAAACATTTTCCAATGTCACCTTTGACTGCCTTCACATTAAAGGTCAAACCGCACTAGCGCGTCGCACTTTTCTGTTCGCCGTGCCGCGCAGTGTAGCGCCCCTCTGGTGCGGTTTGCTTCATACAAAATAGTGAAAACATATTTTGTGGTGAAGCGACGCGCCGTGCAGTGCAGCGCCGCTGACGCGCTAGTGCGGTTTAACCTTAACTCATTTCTAAATAATATAGCATTATGTATCTCAACAACGGCGTTGTCATCTTGTATTTCTTTGAATAGGACTATGTACTATATACTGCGCCAATAACTTTTATTTAATTAATATGTGTCATAACACATTTAATTCATATGAAAATAATAAAAAGTATATTTTCGGTACGTTCCAGAGTGGTAGATACTCTAAGTTTCGCCCTGGTGAAAGACCACCATTCAGAATTGAAACGTTGCTTGAAATGGTTTTAGCCGTGTTTGGTGACCAGATCTGAATAGCCAGGTATTTCCCAACCTTCCTCTTCCCAATCTCCTTCCCTCCCCAGTACCTTCAGCCTCACAACATACCATATTTGGGGATGCCATAGTCTCACTGGCTCTAGACGGTTGAGAGCAGTTGAGACTCTTGTGCGGTATTCATATAAAAAAAAATTAAAAAATGCAAGGAGTTTGGCTAATATTGTAATGAGAGTTCCAATTTCCTTAAGAACTATTATACTATTGATGTATTTCGACTTAATGTTGTGCACTTTCTGAGATGATCTTTAATTTCACTCGCTCCCTGTGCAGATGGTGATAAGGTTAGAATTGCCTCGTCCCTCTCATATTATGGCACACAAATAGGTTTACGCTGGAAAATGTGTTTTTTAAGTTTGGGACTTAATTTTGGAACATTTTATAATCAGAATTTAATGATTTATTTTTTACTAATATTACAATAAAACCAATCAGATCATCTGTTCGTAAGTAAGATCTAGTAGGCTTATGTAAAAAAATAGCTCTAGTAAAACTTTCACTAACATCTGTTCAACTCGTGATATTTTTTTAAGTAATTTAAAATCATTTTAGATCTTGGAACGAATCCAATTTAACGATTCAATGTTTTTTTTTGTAAATCCCTGAAAATGAATCAGCTTTAGATGAATAATCAACTGAAAGTTTGCTCAGCACAAGACCATTAATAATAGTTTTACACATATCTTCAATTATTTTTACTCTTGAAAAATAATCACTCACATCTCCACTATGTTTAAGATATCGTTTCGAGCCACGGTATTTTAACTCAATGTCGCAATCTGTCACACGTCACACAAGTTACAGATTGTTAAGAAAAATTTGAAATTTTATTTCAGCGGAACAGAGCGGTGGGTGCAATACTCCGTCTGCCATATAAGTAAAAAATACATATCAGAAACTTAAAACAGTGAAGATAACATAAAAAACAAAATAGAAAAAATAATGATAGTAATAAAAGTAAAATAAAAAGATAAAATAACGTAAAATGATAATAATAATAATAATAATATAAGAGCATTATAATGAAATAAAGAAAATAACTTTTACGGCGGATTGAGGGAAATTCTCCACCTGTGATGTAGGGGCGCACTGTGCCACTGGACGGCAGCCTGGACGAGAGTGTTCTCGGATTCCTGGTAGCGCTGTCTCGTTCCTGCCATTCTGTGACGCATCAGAGCAGCAAACCCGTTCACCCTTCCCCTCTGCAAACATCTGTGAGGCGCTGCATCGCCAAGGAAGACCGAAAAGCCCCCTGTACGCGTGGTTGTACTGCACTCGGAGCGTGTTCATGACTGCTTGTGTATATCTGGTCCAGAGTTCGCAAGTGTACAGGCTCATGCAGTACGTCTGGAACAACTGTCTCTTTACCGGAAGACTGCACCTATTGAATCTCCTGGCGAGCATGTTGGCTCGCACGCTTAGTGCTCTTCTCTGGCGCTCTATGTCCTTCTTGTCATTTAAGTCGTCAGTTACGACATGACCCAAATATTTAATTTCACTGCTTATATTCAGATCAACTCCGCCGAGACGTATGGGCGGGATGACAGTAGGTCCTGTACTTGCTCTAAATATCAGCAGCGATGATTTTTGGCATTGTACACTAACCCATGACTGTCAACGTACGCTTCACAAATGGCCACCAGTTTTCTCATTGCTTCTTACTGATGGGGCTAGTATAACCATATCATCTGCGTAGCTAATGTTGTTCATACATACCCCGGCAATGTGGCATCCGATTCTTGTTTTATTCAGTGCTTTACTCAGTTCGTCCATATAAACATTAAATAGAACTGGAGACATTGAGCCTCCTTGTCTAACGCCGCACTTTAGCTTAGCTGCTTCTGATAGGCTATCATTCCATCTGACGAAGTTTTCCTGTTGGTTGTACCATGCACCCAGTATTTTCACAATTGATGGAGGTACTTGTCGTTCGGTTAGTTTTTCCCATAACTTTTCATGACTTACCCTATCAAAAGCTTTACTCAGATCAAGGAAGCATGCATAGACCGTTGTTTTTCGTGCTTTATAGTATTCAATGACTTGTTTCATACTATATATAGCTGTATCCGTAGAGCAACCAGACTTGAATCCCATTTGCGAATCCTCTGTTCTAAGTTTGTCTTCCGTCAAATTTAGTAGAACTTTTTCGAGGATTCTTGCAATAACTGTAGCGAGAGATATAGGCCTGTAGTTAGCGGATGATGTCAAGTCCAGTTGACGGCTCTTTGGAATCGGTACTATAATAGTTTTGGAGAGTTGTTCCGGAATATGTCCGAGCTCGATCATGGCAGTGAACAGTGAGGCGAGTAGCGTTGGTAAGTACACTCCCGCATACTTAACATGTTCTATGGCGAGTCCATCGTGACCTGCAGATTTACCTCCTGCCATGCTGCGTATTGCTTTTTGAACCATCTCCGGTGAGACGACGATAAATTCTTGCTGTTCTGGTTGAAGCGTTGGTCTATTAATTGTTTGTGGTTGATCTGGTGCCTTGCAAAAAGTATTCCTGAAAATTTCAGCTATATTTTTACCATCAGATTTTCCATCAATATGACTCGGGGATGTGTGTCTTGCCTTCAAAATAGCATTTGTTTTGTTCCAAAAGGATGAAAAGTTCTTGCATTGAAAGCTGTTGGCTATTTTATCCATTTTGCTCTGTTCGAGGTTTCTTTGACAATTTTTAAACTCTTTCTTAAAATTTGATCTTGTTTGTTTTCGAGCTTCCATAATTGGACCATTAGTGGGTCGTCCATTCTGCAGCCAACATATGTGCGCCTTCCTTGATGTTTCGTAGTGTAGAGCAACATGCTCATTCCAACCAGCTGTAGACTTCCATTTTCCTTCATTGTTTGGCCTTCTCACTACATTAAACGCACTTATTGCTGAAGTACGCAATGCTTGAACAATGTTGTCGTACAGTTTGTTGATTTCGACTGCATTTATCAACGTTCTGTCTTGAGGTACTGTATTGGTCCCACGAATTATTTTAAGTTGACCTATGGATAGTTGTGCAGATTTGGAGTATAGCTCAACTTGTGCTGGATTTTGGGTTGCCATCGACATGGATCCCCTACTGTTGGTGAACTAATGGTAAACTTCGGTAGCCCAAAGGTCTGTAGAGTTATGTGCATTGGTCGATGATCAGACCAGTCGGACTTGTAATCAATATACATATCTTGGATTGTATTACGTACTGCTTGAGTTACGAGACAATGGTCAAGCCACTTAGTCGTATTGTGTGCATCGCTTACATATGTGTACGAGTCAGATGGGATCATTTCAACGTCCGCAATTAGTAGATTATATTCTGAGCAGAATGATTTAAGCTCACGTCCGAAGGGCGAATTCATATCGGCATTAAAATCTCCTATAATTACACAATTTGGGTTGTCTCTTTCCTCAATGATTGTCTGTAATTTCGAAAGACAGCTTAAGTATTCCGGTAAATTATCAGCATTGTCTACTGGCATATATATACACATGATAAGTAGTGTTCCAGTGTCGAGTGTGATATCAATCGCTATTATTCTGGGAGTTCCACAGTCGATCGTTACTGCCCCTGAATGTTTTTCGCCATCATGTTTGTCACAAAGATCACAAATAAACTTTTTTACTCTTTTAACCGATCGGCAGTTGATTATGATTGACCCCCAAATTAGACAGGAAATAGCATGATGATGCACGTTTCATGAACATAGTTTTTATTTTGATTTAACATCTAATCGAAAAATAATTTAATTTGATATATATTATCTGCATTAAAAAAAAAAAAAAACAAAAAATACATAGAATTATATTGCTTACAAAGCGTTAAAATATAACAAGGTCGAATATAAAATTAGCTTAGAATCATTTCCTTTTGAAAAATGAATTAATGATTACACATTGTTCCGCAATTGATAAGTCACACGTAAAGGGGGCAGAATCAGAACAGATTGTAAGGTACGTTGGCACAATCGTTGTCATTTAATTACCTTTTTTCTGTTCTCAGTAAATAACAAAACCAAAATAAAAAATAAGTGAATTACCATTTATCTTTCAAAAAAATCACTTAAAAAAAACTTTAAGACTCGACCTGTTTAGATTTTTGTACGAAATTATCAGCAATTTTTGAAATTAGATATTTCATTATTTATGTTATTTCGGGCGGGCTATAAAAAGTTAGTAACTTTAAAATAAATAAATCTCACATATAAAATAGGACTTCATGACAAAACAAAACATGGTAAAACAGAAAATGATAAAACAGAACAGTGGACAAAAAGACCAAAGACATTTATTATTTTTTCCTATGAATTTACGTTTTTTTTTTATTGTTGTGTATATAATGTTTTACAACTTTATTTTATGTATCATTATCAATTATGGAAGGTAAAAAGACCAAAGACATTTATTATTTTTTCCTATGAATTAACGTTTTTTTTTATTGTTGTGTATATAATGTTTTACAACTTTATTTTATGTATCATTATCAATTATGGAAGGTATTGCATTGCACTACTCTTGCATACCTTCTGAAATAAAAACTTTATTATTATTATTATTAATGCAACAACATTTTTTTGTGTATTTTTTTATTATTAAACTAGTGAGTACCCGGCATTCTTTGCAATGCCACAATTGCTAAATTGGATTGCCCATCATTCTTTTCCGAAAAATAAATCCGAAAAAACTTCAATTGAAAAAGATAATTTAAAATATCACCGATGCTATAATTAAAAAAAAATAAGATATGCTTTTGCCACGCTTCCCAATGACTACGAAAAATATGCCATTCGAATTCTAACGTCTTCATTTTCCACTGCGAATCGAATTTGAAATAAATGAAAAAAAAAAACGCAGATACAATCGTTAAAATTATTTCATTATTTCTTCCCTTTACTCGTCTGTCTGAGAAGAACGGGCTTGAGAAGTTCTAACTCGATCAGTTTCAAGTTTGTTTCCCCCTTCATTCCACTGTTTCTGTAGCTCGTGATGCCTTTATTGCTCTTGCTTGACTTGTAGATCGACCAATGCCTTTTATTTTTGGTACCATAATTAATTTTACATCAAAAATAATGCAATTTGACAACTATTACTATCTACAAACAATGAAATAACGAAAATCAATTTTAAAATTTTATTTAATTCTAAAAATGTATTCAAAAAAACACTTAATTAGGTACCTAATTGTGTTTTCTATTTTGAAAACATTGATACTCATTTATATAAGTATTAATATTTGATTTATCTCTAAACAAAGAAACATTAATTTTAAAATTTATTTCATAAAAAAAAAATATAAAAAAAACTTAAGTAGGCAGCTAATTCTGTTTCTCATTTTGAAAATATTTTATCCACACAAACCTTCATTCATTAAATAAATAAATAAAAAAACAAAATAAACTTAAGTAGATACCTAATTTTTTTTTTTTTTCATTTTTTAAATATTCTACCCAAACAAACCTTCTTCTGTGAAATATGGTATTTGTATGGCTAACCTCAATACAACATGGAGGGTTCAAAGTTTTTCAAACTAATTTAAAAAATTTATAGCAAGAGTTTTGCATATTGGATTTAATTCAAAGTACTCTCTTAACCTTCCTGTCATTAATTAAAAGAAAATGCGTTATTTTAAGCGAAATCGATCGAGCAATTTTCGGTAAAATCAAAAACAGACAGACAAACATTAATTTTTATATTTAAAGATTACATCGAGTTTAACACTATTTTATAAATAATAATATTTGGACGATTTGTATATCGCCGTTTTTGTGAAAAATCACCTCAAGGGCGCTGTAATCTTATCATTGTTCTGTTTTATAATTGTTATGGCTTATCGCGTTCTGTTTCGTCTTGTTGAGTTAGTCACGTTCTGTTTAATCCGGTTAAAAAAATACATAAAATTAAATTGAAGCCTACCTGCATAAAAAAGCGATGGATAAGTTTCCGCTTTGCCGCCGGAGGTGGCCCCCATCTAACGTGTAGTATCCCTCGCCGCAATTGCGGTGCCGCAGCGGAAAAAAATCTGACGTGTGCACTGGGTAAGAGAAGGTACAAGAAATTATTAATTTAGTAGATATTAAAAAATAAGAAAAAAGATGTTTAGGGACGAGCTGAACTCGAACCAAAGGTCAAAACAATAATATAATATCTTCGGCGGATTTTTTTTGTGAGAATAAAGGTACATAAAAAATCGTGAATTCCAAATTATTGTAATAATTTCTTTACTAAATTCCTTATACATGACAAACTTTTAAATTTAATGCATATAAGAAATAAGATTTTATTTTTATAAAATAAATACAAATTAAAGTACCATACAGATACGCAAGAAAAGAAAACAATTCAGGCAGTGGTGATGATCAGGTCAATGGGATGAAGCACTTTCAAGAATCAATAGGATTTCACTTCTGAATCTCTCTTCACTGACATGAAATAAGTCGATATCGGAAGAGATTTTGTTCAGGAGCAAAATACTCCTCCCCACCGGCAGAACCATTGGCAGGTTGGTCCTACAGGCAGGAAGATAGAATAATCTTTGAAGACGCTGTCTTAGATAGTCATCAGGAACATAGAGACTTATGCTCTCCAAAATAGCAGGGTTTAGAATATAGCCTCGCAGCAGTCTGAAGAAGTGAGTGGCGGCATACCCCTCTCTCCTGAGCTGTAAGGAGTGAAGTCCGAGCGTGCCCAGGAGAAAGTTCCTCGGGTAGAGCCACGAATACTGGCCGTACTGCCTCATGTAAAGAAATCTCAGAAACTTTTTTCTGGACCCTCTCCAAGATGAGGGAGTACCCCACCTCATGAGGATCCCAAATAATTGAGCCACTCTCCAGCCTACTGCGGACCAAAGAGAAGTAGAGTATTCTCAGATTTTGGGTATCCCAAAAAACTCTGACGGTTCGGAGAACAAACCCTAACATGTTTAATGCCGACCTTGCACACCCCCTCGATATGAACACGAAATGCAAGCCTACTTTCGTACACAATCCCAAGATCCTTTATAGTGGAAACGCTTTTAAGATTATGATCGAGCATAGTGTACCTGTGGTAGGTGAGACTAAATGCTCTGGTAAAAGATTGATAAAAAACTGGACTACACATTTCGAGATATTGAAATGAAGCTGATTTTATCGACTCCATTCAGAAATGTTATCGACGTCCGCTTTAAAAAGCAGGCAATCCTCAATACTTCTTATTTGTAGAAATATTTTAAGGTCATCTGCAATGAATATTATAATTATTAACCTGCTGAAAGACCACCATTCAGGCTCAAAATGGCTTTAGCCATGTTTGGTGACCAGATCTGAATAGCCAGGTACTTTCCAACTATCTTCTTCCCCGTCTCCTTTCCCTCCCTACTAACTTCAGTCCTACAAAATACCCAATTGGGGATGTCATAATCCCACCGGCTCCAGACGGTTGGGAGCCGTTGGGACTTTGTTCGGTGTTCATTCACATTTTTTTTAACGTCTTTTAGTAAAAGTTTGTTTTTATATATGTATGGATTTTCCTGTAATTTTTTTACTTTGAGGCCCAAATATTTATTTATTTTTAATGTTGGATAAAATTCTTAAGAAAATGGGAGTTCTTCAATCAAAATTTGGTTTCATACATTTGGAGCCGTGGATTTCAAATGAACAAAGTTTTACAGTATAATGTTACGCGTCTATTGACATAATTGGTTTTTATTTTTATCGAAACATTAGCATACTACAACAGTTCAGAGTTTCTATACATTTTCACAAACCTTCCCAATGCCATGTTTTGTTTGTCCGTACAAAGTGGCCAAAGTCTGGATTTTACCTGCTAGTAATACTTTTAATGAGAATCCGAATCACTCGACGTCCACTTTCACCGTTTTTGCATTTCTCGTCAAACTGTCAAAGTGACGCCGCATAATTTTTCAAAGTCAAAACAGTAACTTTATTTACAAATATGCAGTAAAAAAGACCAACATATTGGTTATTCTCATAGATAATAGAAACAAAAATATTGTATGGTTTGTGGGTCATGTATTTAGGGATGTAGAGGAAAATTATTTATTGGAAAATAATCTTATACTCAAAATAAGAATATCTTCGTAAGTGGGAATCGTCGTAGAAGGCGTCGAAAAATCAAGACGACATCTATTGTGTAAAAAAGCAACTGTAAAAATGCTTTACAATATATTTCACCAAAAGCATGTCTATTTCCATTTAAAATCAATGGTGTGGAACTGAAACTTATTTAGTAAGGAAAACGTGCGGTTTGACGATCTCAAATTTTCTTTGACGCACTTATAATATATGGGAAACTAATAATATATTGGAAAAAAAAACTTCAAAAGTAATTTTAAAACACACTTTTTTAGATAAGGCTACCTTCAATAACCAATACACAGCGCCCTTGAGGTGATTGAATCACTAAACGGCGCTATATAAAGTTAACCATTTAGTATTATGTGATATTAAATAGTTTATCACAATAATATTGATAGTATTTTAATTCTGTTAAACAAATACTTGGAAGCTAGATTTCTTCAGTTTTTTTATAACAAAAATATTTGGCTAGTGTTTGTTTTGCCCTTACGTTATGGAGAAATATCACGTCAAAAGTAGAGCATATTATCTTAAAACCATAAGTTTCACTTAGATTAGACTAACGGAAACTGGCGTTTTCTTATTGAACGATGTGTGAAGATTCCAATTTGACGGATAAACTATCAAACAATCAAAAAATGGAAAGCGTCTTAGATCCAATTGAAAAATGAATGCCGAACGTTCAGCCGTAAAATACCAGTGGAAAAAATTAATAATCTTTCCCTATGTGTTATTATTCACTCAATTAAACACAATATAGCCAAGGCGATTTTCCTCACGCTTTTATTATTTACATCTTGATCCCGGAAAAGATACTAGCAATGAAATAATTATAATTAAATACCAAAGCCTACAATTACGTTCATTGATTATCGGTGCTTCAGTCTAGATATTATTGTAGAATATTCATAGAGATTCCAAGCGGATTATAGAACTATTTCCGTATTCATTATTTGCATTGCAATTTCAAAGATATTGTTTTCCAAATTAAAATCAATTTATTTTCGGTGTTAGGTACAAGATTATATTTACTTGCATTATGCAGGGTAATTTTACAACATTTTTTTTTATATCAAACATTTTAAGTAGTATTTAGGTATTTATTTACGCCCTTTAAAGGCTTTTTACACACATATTAACATTAAAAAAAAACAATATACTCATAAACAGTGCAAAAAATATTGTACAAGAAACAATAAATAATATTGAATAACAGGTTCATTCAGAGTTAAATAGTTTCATCAAATAAATTAGTTATACCAGATGAAAACTGTATTAATGTGTACTTATATTCTGAAATTGACGTACTAAATATATCAACAACATCGGAGTATTTGTTTCCCATATGTTGAATTCGTCGCATAGGAGTGCAATATTGTGAGGTTGAAGTTGAATTGTCACAATAATATGGTAGGTACTGTCTTGTAACTGTCCTGCCAGGAACATGAAGTGCAATTAAATATAATAGTTTAAGGCTGTCAATCATTGAATTTATAATTTTATATAAACAAGTTGAGTCAGTAATTAGTCTACGTTTAGATAATTTTAATAAATTAAGGTGACAAATAAGATAATCATAATTGATACATTCCCTTAATATGCCCATTCTGAAGTTATTCGAAACCATCGCATCGTGCCGAATCTTTATCGGTTCTCAGATAATTGAAAGACTTTCTCTAAACCTTGAACACCTGTTTACTGACCGACCTTCTTCGGATACTAAAATATGCCCTTGTATTTTTTCTTTTACTTGTGCTTATTGCACTCAACAACTTCTCGATTTATAATTATAATGTCCGTAGTTTATTAAGCAAACTTTTTACAGCTACAATTTAAATACTCAAAACTTGTTTTCAATTTAAAAATCTTACACGCCTTTGAAAAAAAGGGCAATATAACATGAAATACTGCAATATTGTATAGGGTCACCCGCTACCTGAAGGTCCTGCAAAATAATTCAGTCAATTGTTCGGACACGCATCAAAAACTACGTCATGAAATTTATGGCACGGCCGTTAAAATAGCAGCTCCCTATGGAACACATCACGTTTTACATAAGAGCAATAATTCGTCTGGACAGCGCGTGTGCCGTAAAAAGACAATACTTCAATAAGTCGACAAAGGACTTGTGTAAATAATGTCCACGTGATTATTTCCATGAAATCGAGTCACGTGGAAAGACGACAACCATTTTTATAACCGTATGCGATAAAGTCCACATAGACATTTAAATGGCGAACGCATAATGTTACAAGATCAACAATAGAGGCACGTTTGAAGGAACGTGCCAAACCTGACAATTATTTCCACTCCAAAATGAACACATCTTGCGATATTCAATAAAAAAAACTTATAATCATTCGGATAACATGACGTGATACATGATACCTATAGGGTATTGTGTTGTTTTTTTTTACTTATGTGTAAAGAGGGGATGATGATTTGTGTCACTTTGGTTAAGGTATTTAAAACTTTCATCACATTCGACATCTGAATTCAGTGTTTTTTTAATCACATTGTGGCCATCCATAAAGCATAAAGATCATGCTGTTTTATTTGTCAGCTGATTACAATTCAACGAGGACCTTTAAAATGAAAAAAAAAACAAAAACAAAATGGCGCTAATCGATGAATTGTGACGATGTCAAATAACGAAGGTTTGAACACCCCAACCTTGCTGTAAATGAAACGAGGGAATCCAAGATGGTGGATGGGTTTGTTTCGTTATTTCGACAAACAAATTGAAGTAAGTCATTTCCCTAAACTAGACACGTAACTCACGACTTAGGTATGGCAAGGTGAAAGAATACGCGTTATGCTAGATTGCAGGTTTGATTCCATCGAAATTGAAAATCAATCGACGGTTAACCGATGTGAGTATTGAACTCGGCCGAACAAACTGCCAGTCGAGTGTCCTCATCAGGCTATGGACCACCTCTTATATATCTATAACGCATATTAAAAGAATTTTCATCTAATAAATTGGCACCCCGCCACATCTGAAAATTATGATGTCGAATGTTAAATTTAAGCTCAACCTATCGTTGTCGACCTCAGTGGCCGAGCGGTAATATCCTCGACTACGAATATAGAGGTCACGGGCTTACATCCCAACGTGCGCAAATAATTTGTTTGTGATTAATATGTATTGTTACACATTTAATTAACACAAAATAATACATATTGTATTTATGGAATCTAAACGTTACCAGAAACGAGATTTAAATACCAGGTACTTCTCCCTTCATCTTTCCTTTCCTTTCCATCCTTTTTATTTCATATCCTTTCCCTTTCACTCCCTCCAGCCTCACCTAACATACTCCAATTAGGGATTCTATAATTCCACTGGCTCCAGGCAGATCTCTGTGTGGTATTCACATAAAAAACCTTACGAAGTACAAAAAATATTTATAAGCTTTCAGAAAATATTTTTCAAAAAACCTAGTAATCTATCACATAAAACAGTGGCGTGGAGGAATCTTTTTTTAAATTTCGCAATTTTCCCTAAAAAGATTTCGGTTAGCTTTTTATGGAAAAAATATTAGTATTTCCAGATTTATTACCTGTACTTATCTGATTTTCCCAACTGCCCGCAACAAATTGATCAATAGATTTTAAAAAATATATGTTTTTTAGCTGTAGACATCGCAAGTAATAAAAAATAAATTCGATTGAAGTCAATAAAACATAGGAACCTTCTTTACCATACGATTGTGCGATACTGGTCAAGAGCACTTCTGTCCCGGTGCGACCGGTACATCATGCTGGCTCTGAAAATGGGAAGGAGGTTGGAGTTTAATCAGCCAGTATACTCAGCAACCTAGAACCGATATAGAATTGAAGGGTAGACAGGGGTCAGGAAATGAATAAAGCATAAGGTAAACATTCTAGCCTCTTTAATTTATTTATTTTAATGCTATTCCTCTATATTTTTCTGTCTATACATTTATTCTATGGACTCACTGATTTAAAAAATGCAGCAATCTTCTTTAGTAACAAATTATCAATGTATCTGTTAAATAAAATAATACTAATACTGTTTTCTTTTAAATGTGGTCTACCTGACTTTGTTAGATTATACAAAGCATGTTTTGAATACTTCACCTTTAACGCACTGAAACATAAAAGTCAAATGATTGATCAAACATATCGTCGCTGGAAAGGCAAAAAGGTTTAAACGACAGTTTGGTCAAACATTAGTTAAATATGCACTTTTGATTAGCTATTTTCTGAATAGAATTCTTTGACTCTATTTTGATTCTGAAGATTTTTGTGGCTCTTCAGCCATCTAAAACATATTTACCTTTTGGGAGAAGGCTTGACTCAAGTGACACAAGTTTGGGACTTTTTTTCAGCTTTTTGTCGCTTCAGGTAACTGAAGACTTATTTTATTTTATTGTAAACAAAAAAAAACTCTGGTGTAAACTTCCCAAAATGGTGCTTCAGCCCTTTTGCCTTTCCGGCGACGAAGTGCCTCCATAAAATAATACGCGATCTTCCTTTAAACTATTTTTTGTCCTAACAGTATCCAAAATAAACGTACCTATCTCTAATTGTTTTAGACGCCATACATTTAATCTGAACACATAAAAAATGGTATTGCGTATTTAACCCTCTGTCTCAAATGTGTCGACTGTACAATAAGATGGAATGTGTTAATACTGATATTTTTTTCTATAATTTATACTGTTTTTATTGAAATTGGTGTTCTTAAACATACAAAATAATATTTTTTAAATATCTTCATATTTGATTAAATTCTTTTTAGCTCTTGTCCTGTTCTCTCTTCTGATTAATTTTATTATCTTCTGCTATTGTTTTTTATCGCACTTTTTCCTTTCTTTTGTAGTATTGTATTGAATCTCTTTTGTACTAGGTATATCTTTTAACTGGGTTTTTGTAATTGAATTATTTGTAATTGGATTTTGCTCATTCTCGTGTGAACAATATTCAAATACTTTATAAAATAATAAAAATGAAATAATCACTTTGTACAAGATCACAGATTTTATTTTAATTTTTATCACCAACCGGTTTGGTTTTGCCAAGCATCATCAGGGTACAGCATTAAACTAAACTAAAAGTAAAAAAATCTGTGGTCTTATACAAAGTTGTTTTTTCTATTTCATTAAATATGGGAAACCACAAAGTCTAATTATTATAATATATTAATATAATAAATAAATAATAGAAGTTAACGCTAATGGTGGAAAAAAACAGAAACATCACAAGTAATACATAAATAATAACGATTTCAATAACGTACATATTAAAAAAAATAACAAACTATTTAAAAATACCTCACTCGTTCCCTTTTCATTTTTATATTAATTTAATATAATAAAAAATTCCCTCCTTTATTTGTACTGCCATCTGCGTTCTTACGGTGATATACTACTTCTTCCCATATTTCCTTACAATGGGGAAGGAAGGAAGCAAGGTATTGGCAAGCCTTCCGGGAAGGGATTTCAGTAATCATTCAGCATTTTCCAATACTACCTGGCTGAACACAAAGCAGGAAGGTATGTAATTTGACATTTAATTATTATTGCTAGAAGCACGAGGCAGATAATCCAGTTACAAAAAAAGGATAGACCTTTTACAATTTGTATTATTAGTAGTTTTTATTCCAGCCTGCTGAGTTAATATCTAGGTACCCGTGGCTTTATTAGTGTGATACCGAACAATAGTTCCAACTGTTTAAAATTATTAATTCAATGTTTTGTACCCCTGCATTGTTATATTTAATTGCATTAACTAATTAAAGTGCCTTGCAGGACAGTTACAAGACAGTACCTAACATATTATTGTGATAATTCTACTTCAACCTCACAATATTATGCTCCTATGCAACGTATTTAACATCTGAGTAACAAATATTCCGATGTTTTTGATATATTTAGGACATTAATATCACAATATACGTATGTCAATTAGTAAAGTTTTTTTGTCTAATAGAGCTAATTTATTTGATGAAACCATTTAACTCTGAATGTACCTCCTATTCACTACTATTTTTTTTTATTTCTTGTACAATATGTTTGCACTGCTTATGAGTATATTATTTTTTTAATGTAAATATTTGTGTAAATTTGTTAACGGGCGTTAAAAACAAATAAATAAATATTCTGAAGCTAAAATAAGTGGGGGAAGAGAATAATGAATAGTCTATTTTAAATGAGGCGGTTTAGTGATTCAATCACGTCAGAAGGTGGACCCAGCGCGTTGAATACTCAGTCACATTCACAGCATTCGTACGAGAAGATTAACAAGGCCATTCGACGCACCAGACTTGGCCGACTCGAGCGTGAGTTGCAAATAAAGCAAGTATTTGGAAATACCTACCCGGATACCAGTCTTATTTAGTTAAAACGTTTTGAATTTTATGGGTACAACTAACGAATTCTAAGTGCCCTGGGGCTGTCGAACCTGATTTGGAGAATGTTGTGAGACTGGAGTAAATGACGGAATGGAAAAAAAGGGAAGAGGAAATTTGTGATTTCGTTAGCTAGTAATATCTATTCACAATACACGAATACGGCCGTTTAGTTAGTAATGTTTTAAATCTGGAGATACTGAAAGAATATATATATATATTCTCATCTAAAAAGAAATTTTAATATTTTGTTCATATTTGTATTTCATAAAAATTCCCGATTGTTTTTTTTTGCCCTCGATGGGCTTTGAACGGGGGCATCTCGGTTTGGATCCAAGTATTTTACTGCTTTCCCATGGAAGTCCTCAAAATAATTTCTCTCCAAAATATTTTTTACACGCCTTGACTCTCAAAATTAACACTCAAAAGTAAAATTAATTTTAGGTTCTCCGTTATTTATTCTTTGATTGTGGAGATATCTACTTGAGAATTTCTATATTATATCTCCGTCTTTAACTATATTATTTCCTACATAACTATGCTTACATTAACAAACTTACCCTTTTAAATAAATTTGTTAACATTTTAGAAAAATGTTTCATGGAATTTGTTTTTTGGAATTCCACATTTATTATTAATAACCTCATACAGTTTTCGCCTATTAACATAATTTTAATTGCCTGCACACCTTTGCACTTTCCACCCTAAAGCAGGCCGGCCTAGTTGAGTGGCAACAAACATGTTTAAATTAATCGACCGAATGTTTCAATAACCATAGTAAAGTTGATAGTTGTATTCGATACTTTTCTGTAGTAAATTTGAAGGTAAAAATAGTCAAGTTTTTTTCACAATTATTCAAAGCCATTTGAACAATTTTAAGCTTTAAAAAGATTTTTGAAAATCTTTATTCAAAAATTCTACCATAAATAAAAATATATTCTAGATTAGGAAGTAAATACGATTTTTTCAATCATATTCCTAAAGCAGGTAGCTAGAATAAGGCTTATTTTTTAAAAATATACGTATATAAGAAAAATGGGTTTGGCATTATTGTAAAATATTTCAGGTAATAATATTCCCAGAGGTGAACCGTGACTTTTCTTAGCGCCAAAATGCGCTTTCAGAATAAAATGTTTTCGGTTGGTTTTGTTGGAAGTCAGGAAAAAAAATCGTCCTTCAGAGGGGAGATAAATGGAGATGTTTGTTTGAGTTCCTACATTTTTTTACCCAAATAAACGAATTAGGTATTGCGAGTTCAACAAAACGAAAGTTCGGAATTCTATTTTACCACCGAAAAACTTTAGAATCACAATCAAAATCATCGCAAACAATCTACGTGTAATGAATGCTTTAAAAGCGTCGAAAAAAGTTAGCTGTCAAGATGGCCGCCTCCACGGGAAGATTTATTGTTTCCCGCCAAACTCGGAGCTGGTCGCTTTTCGCGCCAACACGTTTGACCTTGGCCCGATGAACCCGGGGGGGGTGGAAGGGGGTGTATGCGGCACCACCTAGGCCAGCACGTGTATCCTAATTTCTGCCTCGCTTTTCACATAGGAAAAAGCCCATCTCTATCTATCTAGCAAAGCTAAAACCCCGCCATCAAAGCTCGGCACTTAGCGAAAAGAAGTAGCATCGACCAGTTCGTTCTGCTGTCAAAAGTGTTCCAAATAGTATTTCCTTTTGTCTATTGATCTTTTAGCTTAATTCTGTTTGGTTTTCTGCTGCTTGCGGATTCGCCATAAGAAAGTAATCATTCAGCTCAAGAGCCAATGTGCGTTGGGCGTCTGCCGCGCCACGTGGCAGCAATAACATTATACTCTATCATCCGGATAATCTATCATTTTATTTGAAATTTGAACTACAACGTAATCCGGTCTTTAACAGTATTTTCGAGAAAAATATAAATGAAAGGAAGGGTTTTGAAAAAAAAAATATTTTTTTTATATATTTCAATAAAAACAGATGATTCCAAATACATACCTACTGACGAAGCCAGCTCTATTATGGTAGATTTTCTATCACAGGAATAACTAGTTTTTATGTTAGTTATTCCTGACACTATTGTTCAAAAATAAGGTGTATTTCCTAATATTTGGAAAAAGATTTTGTAACACCTGTTTTTAAAAAAGAGGATAAACACAACATTAAAAATTATAGACCTATCTCGAAGCTATGTATTTTAAGTAAAATAATGGAAAAATCGTATATAACTAACTTTTCAACTTAAGCAAAAATATTATCTTTAGTCCCCATAATTTTTTTTTATCGTAAATAAAACTTAGGACAGTTCGCAAATTTTGTTTTTAATACTATAAACAGTGGGAAACAGGTTGATTCCATTTACACTGGTTTTTCAAAAGCATTGAATAAAGTAAAACATTTTTTTTAAAATGAATACCGCACAAGAGTCTCAACTGCTCCCAATCGTCTAGAGCGAGTGAGACTATAGCATCCCCAAATAAGGTATGTTGTGAGGCTGAAGGTAGCGGGGAGGGGAAGGAGATTGGAAAGAGGAAGGTTGGAAAGTACCTGGCTATTCAGACCTGGTCATCAAATACGGCCAAAGCCATTTCAAGCAACGTTTCGATTCTAAATGGTGGTCTTTCACCAGGGCGATACTTAGAGTATCTACCACTCTGGAACGTGCCGCAAATATACTTTACATTGTTTAAAATAAATCAAATGTGTTACGACACGTATTAATTAAATAAAAGTTTTTGGCGCACGCCGGGTTTGAACCCGCGACCTTTGGATTCGTAGTCGAGCGTCTTACCACTCGACCATGGAGGCCGTCAGTATTAAATAAGCTCTGGAAAATTGGTGTTTGTAGAAATATTCTAAGATGGTTCTCTTCGTATATTAAAAATAGAAATCAGCGTGTTACCTTAATAGGTTACAGGTCACAGATTATAACCCTTCCCTCAGGGGTACCTGAAGGCTCCCATCTGGGGCTTCTATTATTTATTTTGTTTATAAACGATATGAAACATGTTATAAGTCATTCTTCTTTCCTATTTTATGCAGATGATATGAAATAATATAAATTTATTAACTCCGAAGATGACTGCAACAAGTTACAAGAAGACTTGAACAATATTATGGAATACTGTTAATACAATCAATTATATCTGAAAATAGACAACTTTTTTTTATGTTATAACCTTTACACAGAAAAAAATCCAAATAATTATACTTACAAATTAAACTATGTACCCCTACAAAGAGTAAAAACAATAACAGATCTCGGAGTGTTACTTGATTCCAAAATTCTTTTTAAGGATCATATTCAATAAATGTTTTTAAAAAGTCCATAAACAAATGGGCTTTATTATACGAATTGCAAAACCCTTCACTATACCAAACACTCTAATTCTGCTATGTATATATTACATATGTAAGGTTACAACTTGATTTCGCCTTAATAATTTAGAATGCTCAATATCAAATCTATATTGATCGTATTGAAAATATCCAAAACAAATTTATAGAACACCTATCGTATCGTTTTAATTATCATCAGTTTGATTCCATTGCTCTATATAAACGCAGAAAAATCTTGGATGCTTTATTGTTATACAAGTTGTGATCTGTCTTGTTGATTCATCATATCTGCTAGAAACGATTGCATTTCGTTGCCCTGAACGCAACACCAGATCAAACGTTTACGATTTATTTAGAATACCACACTGTAAGTTCAAATACGCACAAAACTCTTTAATAGGACGCATCTGTAAAATTCATAATACCCCTACGAGATGTAGACATTTTCAACTGTAACTTGAAATCATATGAAATAAAACTTACTGAATTGATACTTTAAATTATATAAATTCTACTGTTATCTACTGTATTTAATGGAGTGATCAGAAGCAAGTTGGAGTACGCTAGCACTGTCTGGGCTTCACATCAAACCAAATACATAAATATGTTGGAACAGATTCAAAAAAAATTCCTCAGGTATGTGTACATGCGTTCGCACGGAACATACCCTATGTTCATGCATCACATGGAACTACTCGAGGAAACACATTATCAAAGCTTAGAGGCTAGGCGCAATGCTGGTCTCATGACAATAGGCTTTAAAATTATAAATCACTTAATCGACTGTCCATACCTCTTGGCATGCTACTGCTTATTCGTACCAGAAAAATACTGTCGCAGCAGAAATCATGCAATGTTCAGAATACCCTATGGTCGGACAGATGTTTTGGCTCAGCATAGCATGACAAGAGGTATAATTCTGTTAAATACATCATCTATATATTTTGATAAATTTTCAGATAATTTACAAAAGTTCAAAAAACTTATTAATTTAAAAATTTTATAATTTGAAATTGCTTACTTGTTGTTCCATTGTACTGTTATTGGGTTTATATATGTTGTACAATAGTAAAAAAAAAAAAAAATTATATATTTTGCTTATAACTAAACCTTCACTTGTTAATATAACTTAAACTTACTTGTTTGGAACTTAATTGGTCTAAAATATGTTTAATTGTTACTATATTTACACTTGTATGACTTTTTGTATTCTACATAAATAAACATTAAAAAACCCCCTTTTTTAGCAAAACATATATATTTTTAAAATATCTACGTACTATAGAAACCATTTTTTCTTGAATGTTTTTGAAGACGCTATTTCATGGTGAAATTCAAGATTGAAAAAACTTTAATTGTTACTATATTTACACTTGTATGACTTTTTGTATTCTACATAAATAAACATTAAAAAACCCCTTTTTTTAGCAAAATACATATATTTTTAAAATATCTACGTACTATAGAAACCATTTTTTCTTGAATGTTTTTGAAGACGCTATTTCATGGTGAAATTCAAGATTGAAAAAACTTTTGAACCAGTCTGAAGATGCCCGTAGTAGGATCAAACTATGTTGGTCCCTAATAAATAACTGTAACAAAGTTATACCTAATGTTTTGTTTAAATCATCAAAATTGTTTATTGTATTTGATTAATATGAAGCAATACCGTGTGACTTTTGTACGACTTTCTTGTGAAATTTTTAAAGAAACAAAAAAACGTGTTACTTCAATCTATTTTTGTAACCAAAAAATACGGTTTGGAAAAAAAGTATCCCATGGTAGTCGAACACAAATTTTTTTAAAAATAGGGTCGCTCTGTATTTGAAAAAGCTTGTTTCATCAGTCCTTTCAAACAATTTCAAATATTTACTTAAGGACATGGGTTTCCTTTTGATCAGGAAATATTATGTACTTCACTGCGTGCAGCTTATTTTAAAAACAAACCCAATATCCGGGAGCTGACTGCCCGCGGACATAGAAATTTATTTTTAAACAAAAGTTTATTCTAATCAACACTCCACCCCCTTCCACTTCCACTCCCGGAGGAGAAGAACTAAGGGAGAGGGTCATCGAATAGTCAATCTGCTTAGTTAGGGATAGGTTGTAATTTTTATTCATATCCGAAACAGAATAGTAATACCCCAATATTAAAAAGAGCAATACATTCGTCAAAGCTTCGTTTATTTTTTTAATTTATTCTCCAGATCAGAGGTGGCTACCAAACTCAACAGTGGGGCGCAGCCACTCTTTAGTATCTGTGGAATTTGTACCGTATGCAGGCCCGGCCCTGAGCCAAACAGCACATGGCGCCTTTAATGAATTAAATAATATCTATGCCTGACGCAGGTCAAATTTTTGGACATTTTCAAAAAAACTTTTGTTACGTCTAATAATATAACTGCATGTGTAATCATAATATGTATCTTAGATATTTTCCACGTAAACCCATGCGTATAATACACAAAAATAATGACTTTATAGTAATGTCATCACCATTTACCAGAAGTTTTTGGCAGGTTTCCCCTTTACAAATATAAACAAATTAACAAACAGATAAAAATTTTATTTTGTTTAAAATGTGCATGTTTTGTTTAGTCAAATTAGTAGAGTATTATTGTTAGTATTCGTGTATTGTTAAAAAATAACAAAACCTTGTAAAAACGACAACATAAGCTTTTAATACATTTCGAATTCGTGTGCATTCACATTGTGAAAAAACGTCGTTAGCCTTAATTCAAAATGAATGACATTGCTGGAAGGATGCGACAACACAATAAATTCATATAGCTATCTCATTATTTCATTAAACTAAATTCGCGCCAGTTGCTCTCTCATTTACACTTGTTTCTGGAAAATTTTGTCTTTTTTTAACTCACAGTATCAAGTATAAAAAGACGGGCAAGGGTTTTTATTCCACGCCGTTCGATTTTCGTTCATAAATAGTATGGTTTTAAGTTTTTTTAAATTAATTTATAGTTTTTGTGCTAATACTGTAAAGGCGCTGGTTATGTATTCCTGAGATATAGTGGTTTTTTTTAAATTCTTTTAGTGGCATATTTGACTCCATTACTGTATTTATTTTTGTTTGGTCATCATTAATTACTTATTTTATCAATTCAGGTAAATAAAGGTTTGTGTATAGCTGCAGCGCGTCTTTAAATATATAATAATGGATTCTGTTTTTTTTAAATACATGCTCTCAGAATAAAAAAACAACCAAGTTGAGTTAAGTTTTTTTTTCTGTTTGTTCAAACAAAGTAATAAATATCACCCCCTAAAATTTTGCGGTTTGGGCGTAAAACACGGTGTACATACATCAAGATTAGTTAATTGTTTTAAAAGCGCCATCATCTTTCTGAACTCCCGTGCCACAGATTAATTTATCATAAAAAATGCCATCTTCACCAAACTCTTGTATTATAGCCATATTTCAAACTGATTTTTCAAAACCCGAGTCTTGGGTTCGGAAACTAAGTTCCGTTTTTTTAGGCTCTAATAAAACTGAATGAATTTAAGCTTTCGTTTTGTGCTTACATTAATGAACAGCAGCAGATTCAATAAAAAATCCATCTGAAGTAAAATTTGTGAAAAAATCATCAATTTTATGGACAAAATGCGAGCCTTGGGGTCGGAAACTAGATGCCGTTTCTCAGGCTCTATTGCATCGAATGAAGCGAACCTTTGGAATTCTGTTAAAAATGATAAACTTAAGACGATTTAATGAAAAATAAACTCCAAAAGTAACATTTATTAAAAAAAACACTCATTTGCACCCTTTTTTCTGCATAATGCTATCTGTTTTTAACACCCAGCGTGATTTTTTAGTTCGAACAGAAGATAGCTACCAACTCGTATCAAGTATTAAACGAGATGCACGGATTTTCGAATGAAAATTCAAACCATTGGGCCGGGAAATTGCGGGTTTGATTACCATCTATGAATAGTATAAAGCACTCTAATTAAGTACTCTCAGCGCCTTGGAAATTCGCCGACTGAAGCGGACTGCTCCAATTGCGCCTGCACAGGACCGCTTCTAAGTACCACACACAAAATCCCCTGAGTGTTATATCTACCCCTAGGAGATTTTCATGTTGGCTGTTTGTGAGGTAATGACCCGTGTTTACATGGACCGAAACGGCGACCTTTATTTGCGTTGCTTTCAATACGTTTCAAACTCGTATGCATTCATAATGTGAACTAAATTCTTCGAAATGGCTGGTATTACTGAAAGAATGCGACAGCACTATTAATTCTTAAAACGCTGTCTCATTCTTACATTTAACCAAACTAGCGCAAATTTATATCATTTGCACTGCTTGTTGCATCATTTTGTCTCTTTTTAACACCCAGTGTGAATAAGAATTTAAAAATATGTTTACAATTAGTTCATTACGCACGCAAAGCTAACGCAGTCATCGTGCGGAACGCACTTAGGCACTCTCGAGTATTCATTCTGCAGAATTAAAAAAATAACAAACCTTATACTGAAGGTCATTAAAAATTAAATAAAAAAAACACATTATCTTACAGGCAGGTTAAAGTTATAAATAGAGAGATAA
Organism: Drusus annulatus; assembly: GCA_022651775.1. NCBI lineage: Eukaryota > Metazoa > Arthropoda > Insecta > Trichoptera > Limnephilidae > Drusus > Drusus annulatus. The sequence continues at coordinate 65,719 of JAGWCC010000534.1, read as the reverse complement.
AATTCAAGTATATCTGTGACATAATATTTTTGAGTAAAACACTGTCAGCAAGTAGGTGAAGTATTAACTATACTTACGATAAAATAGCAAAAAATAGATTTATACAAACACTAAGAGCATTAAATTCTTATTTGGTTACAGGTAATATTAATTTAGAAGTTGAAATTTATATGATTTAACGTTAAATAGTATTCATTAGTACCAATTCGATTGAATTATTTTCTTTATTTAAAAAAAAAACCAAAGCGTTTCAAATAAAATAACAAAAATAAAAGTGTGCCACAATATATGAGTACAAGGTATTTAAAAAGAAAATAAAAATAACCAGCATAATTATTAAAGAAAATAAGGACTTACAAAAATAAATATAAAAGTATGTCAGTGTTGAAAGAATATTATTATTTACTATATATTTTTTACATTTATGATAAAGAAGGCAAAAGATAAATATGTGTGGGTAGTATATGGGTCACGATAATAGAGTTGACCAAAATAACACAAGCATAGGCTTGTGTGTATTGTTGCATCTGTATACATTTCCGACAGTGATGTTTTTGCCAAACGTCACTGAAAAACAGAATTTGTACTTTTATTATATGAAAATGAACATTTTTATTTTTTAATAAAATTTTCTGAAGTCGAATAACAAGTTTGAAACATGCTGTATTCAAGCAATGCTGGTTGTGAAGAATGTTATATTCGATGTTACTACAACCTTTCTCTGATTTAGGTGGGCAGATTTCAACGTCTCTTTCCAGGGGGATAATTTGTCATTGATAAACATTTTAATACTTAATCTGCTTTTATTGTTTCCAATAAAACAATTGCCAAAGTAACTAAGTTACTAAAAGGTTAGTGGCAGACTTCACTAGATTTGTTTCGTTCAGATATGATATTCGACAGTGGTTAAGACGGTCGACTACGACTCCAGAGGTCGCGGGTTCAAATCCTGACTAGTGACTTTGATATCCCCAATTGGGGTACGATGTGAGGCTAGAGAGGGTGTGAGAAAAAAAAGATGAGGAAAGGGAAGGTTGGGAAGTACTTTACTATTCAGATCTAGTTACCAAAAAAAAGCCATTATGAATATTATAAGATATGATGCTTAAATTCTCACTAAGAAAGGAATATTGGCTGTCTCATTAGTTGCCTGTTCGCATAATGCCGTGAACAAAATAAAATTTAAGTAAATTGGCTTGTCCACTTCCAAGTTAACAAGTTATTGCCTGCTTAGTAATGGAAGGTTTGTACGTGTACACTGTACACTGTACGTTAGACACTGTACATTGAACGCCTTACTGTACGGCTCTATAGTGGTATGAAACATGACAGACCGAGATATTGTTGGTGAAAGCACACACGTAAAGTGCTGCCTGGAAATACAACTGCACAAGATTGGACGTAGGTATGAAAAAAGAGTTTAAATATTCATACACTAAACTCAAAAATTACATAAGCGTTGGAAGGTTTAAACACCATTTCGCAAATAATTATTCAGGAAACCCTGTCAAAGTTCGTTTTTAAATAAGCATTTTAGTCACTTTACCTGTTCAACGTACTGTACTTCGACTTATTGTGAAAACCTTACCTTCCCAATTGTTTTTCACATCAATACAGTAACTTATATAGGTTTTCAAAAATTGCTTGGCTTTATTCTCCAAAATGGTAGTAAATTTTGAAATATTTCAACATAAAAAAACTTCATTAATTAATAAAATCCATGATTTGTTTTTCCACAACATTAGGACGCTCATCATCATTAACATCTTCTCGGCCTTATGTAAAGCGCTTGTACCACTTATAAACACTTTTTTGAGACAAAGTAGACTCGCCAAATGCCACAGTCAACATTTTAAGTGCGTTGGAGCACTTTATTCCATTTTTAATGCAAAATTTAATACATATTCTTTGATCCATTTTTTTTAAAAGTAAAAAATCGAAGAACACACAAAAACGTGACCAACCTTTCCAGTTGTCAAAAACAAACCACTAATCCAAAATGGCTGATAATGCTAACATATGATAAACTTATGTGTACCAACATAACAAAAAAAAAACGATAGTCGAATGTAAACAGCATACCTATAAATTAGCATACCTCTTCCAAAAATACTAATGTTAATTAATTCCACTGTAATATCTCTAGTAACTTAGTTATGCTTTTTATGTGCTAATTATTTACTCCATGTTAAGTTTGTATCACTATTATTTCATATCATCGATTGCACAGTAGGGCGTATAAAACAAAAAAAATAAATGACATACTACAACTATCTTAATAACGTCATTATTTCCATCGACTTTATTTTTATCGCTAATATTCAAAATTTGAATTCGTATTTTTAAACATATCAAACTATTTTTATAAAAAATCTAGTGATAAAATCTTTTCATGGTGAACGATATATATCTAGAAAAAAATGTTTTTTTTATGAAGCTTACCAGTTTAGACAATGTTCATAATCAGAGAACAAAACATGTTACAAATTCTCCAAAATAGAGCAATGAGAATTATACTAAGGCGAAATAGATACTCAAAAGTAACTAAAATGTCAATAAACTAAATTGGCCAACAGTGAAACATATGCTAACATTAAACACAATGACTTTTATACATAAAATAAAGAACAACTTGTTACCAAAATATTTTGCTGGTAAAATTATCTACAATGTTGATATTCCAAATATAATTCAAGGGCATCCAAAGAAATCAGACTACCAGAAAAGAATAAAGCCAACACACAAAATAGCTTACTCTATATAAATAGATGAAATCTTATAATGCGCTGCCGGAAACCATCAAAATTATGCCAATCAATAAGTTCAAAATAGCCTGTAAGAACTATTTAAAATACATATGAGCAAAATAATACTCGTAAGTAGTTAATAAGTCAAAATATTATTAGGTCAAAAAGAAAATTAAATAATTAGATACTTCGTAAACTTTAATGTACAAGTAACTAATATAGAAAAAAAAAAGTGAATAACCTCTTGACCAACAAGACATAAAACTCTAAACAAGGAGAGAAAGAGCACATTTATTTAACCCATTAAGGTGCTTAGGTTAAATAACAAATAACTGTATTATTTACCGCTGCGGCTAAACAACTAAGTCTCTTTTCAAGCGTACCTTGCATTATAAGTGCTTTATACTATCTGGGTGTATCTATTTATACATTCGACATGCCGCAGTTACTTCAATGAAAACTTTATTGAGTGAGTTTTACTAAAATATGTAAAAGGTAGAGAAATTGCCAAACTCGCCATGGACTGAGATCTGAGCCAGACATGGTTGAGGTGAAATTTCAATTTTCTAAAATCCATGAAGAAAAAGGCAAGCCCTGCTGTACTACAAAAATCTCTTTCATCGTTTGTAAAACCTCACACTTACGTACCTACGTTTACTAGTCTACAGAGAGTTGTAGGTTTCGGCCGTAGTATAGGCGGCCCCTGCTGCCACCACACCTCCTCGCCCTACCCCCGGGCGGGGGGTGCCTTGGCAGGCAGTGGGGGTAATGGCAGACACGTGCCGAGGGCGACTGGGACGGGGAACTACCCTGAATATAGAATATAATCTACTATAGATGTAGATGCAACCTTAAAAATAGCTTTCTTGTGGCTTCTCGGAAATTAAGCTAGAGAATCTCGAAAAGGATGGGATCACCGAGTTGTTTTCTTACGGTGGACACGTACTTTGACTGATCTAGTTTAATCATACTGATTGCTTTATCGTATCATCACGTGCTGTTTTAGTCAGAAATTCTCAGAAGTCAAAACAGGCGAATGAAGAAATTTTATTTTCGACATATCGCTGTGTAAATGCACTATCGACACAACCGAAATTCTGTAGTTTCGAGGAGAACAAGTAATATTTCTGATATATATTTTTTTTAAATAGCATTTAATTTGTCTTTGGGATGTTTTACAAAATAAGGGAAAACAAATTGGTTTTCAAATGGTGTAAGTATGTTAAGGCTGTGTTCGTGTAATAATAATTAACTATACATCATTTCCTTTGTAAGTAGGTACGTACGAGTGTGAACTTTTAAAATTTGGAACTGATGTCAATTGAAGTGATCAAATTCTTAAAACAATCTTTTCAAATCCCTACCTATCTAACAAAATAAATACCTATAATATATTTATTACACTTTGTTGTGCCGAGGTAGCAACTCATATTGCAAGAAAATCGCTTGTATGTGGGTGTATGTTATGTGGGCCAATTATATATTGATAATTTCCCACATTAAGGTAAAAAAACATATCTAATCAACAATATAAGTATACTTCCACGAAGCGAGAGGTGGACACTATCTAAAGTATTTGTTTTGTTTTCGTAAAGATAAATACGGTAATATTAATGCACTTCTCAATATTTTAAAAAATATATTAATTGTACGTAAATTAATTAGGTGAGTTGATGAAATTACCCGCGATTAATCGAAACAATGTAGGTAGGTACTTCATTAAGTAGGTAGGAATATTAGAATATTATTTTTCCATCTGATAATTAAAATGTTCCAAATTTTAAAAGTTGTCACTCGTACGTTGTATTGTACGTACGAGTGTGATAATATCAAAATTAGAACTGTTATAGGTACCTACGTGTTAAGAATCAAATTAGAATAGAATGTTTTAGAATCCAGACAAGAAATAAAAACATACCCAAAATATATTTTACCCGACAGTCATGCATCCATGTGGTTAACTTTCGGAGGCCCATTTTTTTAAAGTGGAACTAATCTATGCGTGTAGTAAAATATTAAAATAAAATAACATTATTTCAAATACAGATACTAAATTATAAGGAAATTATATTTCTCATTGTCTCCCGTGATTTTTCAAGGGTAACATAATATATATATATTCTAAAATAAAGCGATTAAATTAATGGAATTAATATTCTACTTTGCTTATAAACAGTAGCTCCGAGGGGCTTATAAATACTGTGACAGCTGAATGAGAAATGTAACCCCCCAGCTTTGGCTAAAGCGCTAGCATTTCACGTTTTCATTTTAATCAGTAAATCTAAATTAAATTAGGTTAATCTTACAGTAATGGTTTTAACAATATTATTAATGACACAATTTCCGTCAAATTAGAGTGTGAACCAGATCATTATAAAATCGCTCTTGTGTACTTTATTTGATGGCCTAGAGATCTTGAATCCAAAACCCGGTGAGAAGTTAAAAAAATATTCGGTCATGACCATTGTTATTTTTAGTTTATGACTTTTTTCTATTTCATATTTGTGTTTTAGATTATTGATATTATTTAAATATTTAAAAAAATATTCATTTGCAAAAGTGTTTTCACTTTTTTTCTGAACTTATATTTGAAAAAAATTGCTAGTGGATATACGATATTTAACTCGTTTAAAAAAATTATGTTTTTTTCGCATAGGTATAGAAAATGAAAATTCGACTAATATCAGATTCAGAATATAAACTTTTGCTTAAAATAATTATAAGAGTGCATATATTAAATAAATAAAATAGATAAATATTGTTTAAAACCACTTTTATTTTTATTACTTTTTCGACCGGTTTCGGAAGCGCCCTTCCATCTCCAGGACAATATTGAAATTAAACTAAAATACAGAATTTTGAGATATATATACATATTTAGGTGTTAAAATGGGAAGGAGAAGGGGTAACTGAGGGGATTATGAGAATGACAGAGCAATTACTTCTCAATTACTCATTCCAATTCCAACACCTAAATATGTAAATATTTAGTTTAATTTTAATATTGTCATGAAGATGGAACGGTGCTTCCGAAACCGGTCGACAAAGTATTGAAAATGAAAGCGGTTTCAAACAAAGTTTATCTGTTTTATTTATAAAAATGGTAAGCCTCAAAGTTAATACATTTTACAAATATGAATATATTAAAATCCAAATTCAGTAACTAAATACTTTTGAACATTCCTCTAACCCATGTCTTTCATCATCACAAAAAATTCCAGATTGGGGATGCCAAAATCTCACCGGTAGTAGAAACGTTTGTTAGACATCCCAGAAAAAAATAATTAAAGTCTTTGTGTAAGCAAAATCTAACAAACAAAGACGGAATATATCAAATTTATTTATTTCTGGTCCATAGCAGATCAATAATAATGTAACCCTTTCTACTTGCCTACAAAATGTAGGGTGCTATTGAATATCAATACTAAAAAGTCGTAGAACGTCTCTCGGCGCCGATAAACATTTTTCTAATGGATAGTTCAGATCAGTGATTCTCAAAGCAGGCGATAACACCCCCGTGGGGTTTCTGTGAGATTTCGGGGGGCGGTGGTGGCCTCGACGGTAACAGAAAGGCATTGAAGGACGGGAATGAATAGAGAGGGCAATAAGAAGGTGTAAAAAATGTGGGTCATTAATACACTTTTTTTCTGATTGACTATGCAGACATTATAAGGTGTACTGAAGTCTGACAGACTGTCGCAGAAATACAAACTATCCCAACTGCTCCCAACCGTCTAGAGACAGGGGAGGGGAAGGATATGGGGAAGAAGAAGGTTGGGAAGTACCTGGCTATTCAGATCTGGTCACCAAACAGGGCTAAACGTCTTATCACTCGACCACGGAGGACGTCAAATAGGTGTATACTTTATTTAACAATATATGTAAACAGAGCACTGGTGAACTCTTAATATGGGCGACATTATAAGTTATAAACCACTGTTCTAAACGCTATATTCATGTAAACAGTCCACAAGTGTAGCCCAGGGAAGAAAGTAAGTAAATTTAATAACGTTGTTTTTTTTAATTTTAATTTAAAAACGGAGCATTTGGCTGTTGTAAGTATGACTATAGACGACCGTAATACGAATGTCAAAACCCTAATATCACATCAAAGTGAAGTTACCAAATTTACAGGTAAAGCCGTGGGCATGTATGGTTAAATTACAGTATTTTGTAAAAAGTGTTTCTGGGAAAATAAAAAAGACAACCATAATTTTCTCAAGAAAGGTACAGACTGTACAAAACAAACGATTCATTTTCAAGATGGCAGCTCGTAAAAAATGACTTTCAACGATTTAATCTATTTTGTTACAATTTTCTTTTCGATTCACTGTATTCTTTTAATCACAAATCCAAAATTTCATTCGATTCTGATCCATAGAACCGTATAAAAGTGCATTTACCGATTTTTGTGTATAGGTCCTTGAAGAGGGGAGAGGGGGGACTGCAGAAAAAAATGCTTTGAAAAAGGAACAGTGGTGAAAATTTTTTAAATTTGGTTTCAATGAATCGAATAATTTTCCGGGAGTATACAAAAAGTTGCCAGGTAGGCTATAGTCAGAACTATGGCACTTATCGCATGAAGCCATCTCTTGATTTAGCGGCAGCCCATTAGCAGCACCACGGGCCGTGTGGGCCAAAGCTAGGTCATCTGATACGGATTTTACAAAGACAAAGGAGCTGATGCCTGCGAATTGAGAGTGGGAACAAAGAAAAAGTACATCTCGGAATCCAAATTTGGGAGAATTTAATATATAACAAAATTTGAGTACAGCTTTGCACGGTTATCTTTGGTGTTAGTGGCATCGCTAAAGTGTATAGAAAAAAATATATGTATTTAAAAATCAGAGTATTAAAAAATCAATGAATTTATAAATCTATGTATTTAAAAATCTATATATTTGAAAATCTATGTATTTTGAAATCTATGTTTTTCAAAATCAGTTTATTAAAAAATCTAAGTATTTCAAAATCTATGTATTTCAAAATTAGTATATTAAATAATCTATGTATTTAAAAATCCATATATTTTAAAATCTATGTACTTAAAAAATTATATATTTTAAAATGTGTGTATTTAAAAATCAATGTATTCTAAAAACCATGAATTTAAAAAATCTATGTATTTAAAAATCTATGTATTTAAAAATCTATGTATTTAAAAATCTATGTATTTAAAAAAATGTTCGTTCATTCCTGCTTTTGCTGTCTGAAAAATCAACCATGTACGAGTATACATGTATAAGAAACGGTGTTTCACGCTCTTACTACGAAACTTCTGATGGTTCATGAAAATCTGAGAAAAAAATTTTGAAGTCAACGAAGAATTAACGTTATTTTTTCTTCCGGTGAAAAAATATTTCATATAAACCCTCCCACCCCTTTCTTTCAAATGTTTTGCAAACACTAGGTAGAAAGATTGACGTGTAACCTTACTAAATACATAGGTTCTCGCAAAAAAAATGGTTTATTTTTTAAATAAAGCTGAAAAATTAATAACCACCTCCAAACGTGTTGCGGTATGAGTATGAAACATGATGTAGTTTTATTACTATTACCGAAATACCGTATATTACAGGAGAATAGATTTTCATTACCTACCATCAAGTTTAAATAAAGTTGTACGAGTTATAAATGGGTACTAACTTAACACAGTTCTGTTACTCCATCACAATGAAAAGATTTACAGACATTTTTGTTATTTCAGCGAAGTTTTCCACTAACAGATACAATTTATTACTGCGGTAAAATATTGAATACAATCACATTGTTTGATAAGTTCTTCAAAAACATTATTAAATGTTGACAAAGAAGAGCATTCTCTCTTATTCCAAACAATTCCTTGCAAATAGAACTGAAATTAGATCTTTTACTTTCCCAAACTCAGTTTTTTTTTGGTTTCACAGTGAGTACCGCACAAGAGTCCCAACTGTGTCCAACCGTCTGAAACCAGTAGGACTATGGCATCCAGTGGCGGCTCACAACTTTTTAGTGTGCTAGAGAGCTAAGATTGAAAAATACAACGTTATTGAAGTTGTTTTGGCCAAAAACAATTTTTATTTTTAAAATATTGTATGAAGATTTTCAGGATTTTTCAGTTTTGGTCGGTGCACTCTGCACGGTTTGCTGAAAAATCTTTTTACAAAATATTGAAATTTAAATCAAAACAAAAAGTTTTCGGCTACAACAAACATGAATAATGACGTTTTTTCAACCTAAGCACTCTAGAACAGTGGTCCCCAACCCCCGGTTTAAAAATAAAATTAAAAAACTACATTCAATGTGTTCCTCCCCCTCTCCTGCCCCGGCAGTTAAGGCAGTCACACATAAAATTCTTTAATATCCCAGCCTATAAAACCGCTTACGGACAAAAAAGTTTTTGGTACAACGCCACTAAGCGATTCAATTCTCTGCCCAGCACCATCAGAAACATACAAACCAAAAGCTCATGTGAAAGCAATATCATTACTCGCCTTAAAAACAATGTTTAATTTTCTTAATAGTTCTTTTAATAGTTCTTAATATGTAGATTCTAAATCTTCAATTTTGTCATTTAATCATATTATTTTTATTTTTATTATGTATGTACTATATTTTCGATATTAACATGTAAATATGTAGCTAAAAAAAAACACTTTTGCAAATTGCTATTCCAACACAGGCTTATACCTAGTGCGATGGGCAATTTACCAACTAATAAAAAAATGTATGTTCAAGGAAAATAATTATTTAAAAAAATTTAAAAAATACACGTTGTAAATAATATGAAGTAAAAATTACAAATCAAACACAAAAAGAACAGAAGTAAGCATGATACAACTTAATGGAATTTGGATGTAATTGTCTTCTAAACGTAATCAGAAACCGACTGTACCTACGGTACATTCAACGGTTTCAGTAAAATATTTTTTTGTTAGTCCCACTCTTTTATAATCTCCATTCTATTGAATATTATTTATACTTGTGGCCTAAAATGTTATATTAACTGATCTAGGAAATTAAGAAAAACTCATTTCAGTTATTACCACGTCGTGTGGTTGGTTTTCTTCGAAAGGGAAAGAACTTAAGGTGGTCGAGGGGGGCATGAAGCTTGTCAAAACAGAAAGTGCCTCTTTATTTTTTAGCTCTGAAAAGGCACCCCTAAATTAGGGGCAACTCGTTCCAAAGGTGTTATGTTTGCACTGCAGAGGGAAGTGTGATTTATATTGAATGGTGGGTCAAGGTTTCAAGAGTTATCTCATCACTTGAGCGAAGGTAGAATTGGTGTTTAGGCAGAGAGCGACAGTTTACCTTCAGATTAGCAGGTGAGGTAATATCATTATGCCCTGTTTGCCAAAAAAATCCTAATTTAGGTTTTATTTAATATAAAACTAGAACGAAAGAAAACTCGATTTTTTTATGAAACGTATTAAAAATATATGCCTGTTTACGATATTCAAACCAGATACCTATAAATTTGCAGCAACTACAGGCGCTACTAATAATCCGCCTTGTATTCAGGTGGCAGTGCTGCTACTTACCACTAAACATTAAATCAAAAGAAGAACAATCTATACCTATTATTCATTAAGACATTTCGACTCCTAGGCCAAAGACAGGTCAGCGAGATTAATTATCTGTTCAAGAAAAAAAAAAGGATGTTTGAAAATGTTCCATCCATTTCACCAGATATTAGGAAAAAATGAACTTAATTCAAGCACACGGAGAAGCCTACAACACACTTCCATCTGTACATCCTTTTAGTTTCTATGCACTAAATAATCATATTTTTCCATATACTTATACATAGCCTGTTCAAAAGAAAAGGTGAATTTTGAATTTTCGCGGGCTGTGTACATTCGATTATCGATTTTATTCGATTATTTTTTTGTTGTTGTTATGTTGGTACACATATGTTTATCATATGTTGGCATTATCAGCTATTTTGGAATAGTGGTTTGTTTTTGACAACCGGAAAGGTTAGTCACGTTTTTGTGTGTTCTTCGATTTTTTACTTTTGAAAAAAAAATGGATCAAAGAATATGTATTAAATTTTGCGTTAAAAATGGAATAAAGTGCTAATATTCCAACGAACGTACACCCTCTGCGCAATAACCAAACAACAAGTCCGCTATCTTTTCATTTGTAAGTGACAGAACAGTAGCAGAAATGAGTCCTTTTCTTCGATTTAATTAGCACGAAAATCCTTGGAATCCGCATTTATCGAATTAATTATAACAAAACTGAGAGATGGATTGGAAATCGAACCCAATTAATTCACCGCACCGCCCAGTATATCCTGTTTTCAATTATATTGATCGGATCATTTTATTCGCGACCTTAATATAATACCAACTAGTATTTACCTCAATGATATAGCTAGTAGGTACATGATGTATCATAAACATATATTTTAATTAATATTGGTACTAGCTCGTGCGACTTCGTTGAACTATCATAGATGTAATCATTTTATATATAATGCCTTAATGGTTGTAGACCCATCGCTTTGATATAGCACTACTGTAGCGCTGAGGGAGATCACGGTGCTACTTCCATGTAAACGATCTCGTGACAGAGCGGTAAGATTCTTGGTTCTGGGCACAAAGGGCGCTGATTCAAGTCCCAGCGAGGGTAAATACAAATCATAAGATCAATCATCTTCATTATTTAACTTTCCCTACTCATTCTTTTTCTGTGATAAATAGTTTGGGATGCGGGCGAATTCACTGTATTCTGTGTACCGTTTTTTTTAGTTAATACCGTACAAGTGTCCAACCGTCTGGAGCCAGTGAAACTATGGCATCCCCAATTGGGGTATGTTGTGAGGCTGAAGGTAGTGGGGAGGGTAAGGAGGAGGAGAAAGGTTGAGAAGTACCTGGCTATTCAGATCTGGTCACCTAACACGGCTAAAGGCATTTCAAGCAACGTTTCGATTCTGAATGGTGGTCTTTCACCAGGACGATACTAAGAGTATCTACCACTGTAATTACGGTTGTATTTTTTTATTTTTTTTTACTGTTGGTATCTGTGTTTTCTCATCAATAAAAAATGATCAATGAAATTTAACAAAATTCTACTTTACTAAGAAGACATTTATTCCTTATTAATTTATTAAGTTTTTAATTGCTGGTTTAATATAAATAAATTGGTAGTGAAATTTCCGCCTGTGTAATTTCATCTTCATACCCACACATATGATATTTGCATTCCTACTAAGAATCTCAGACGGAAAACCCAGAACTACTTTGAAATAACAAAAAAAAAGTTTAATGTAATATAAATAACACTATGAAATGAAATGTTTAGTAAGTACTGTTTATAAATAAGTGTATTTTAAATAACCCAAACTTTATTTAAAAGTATTTGGTAGAATAGTGGAATGCAAGTGTAAAAATAATAGAAGAGTATGTATGAGATGATACATGAAGCAAGGAGTGTGTGCCAAGACAGAGCTGTGTGACGGTCCATCATCTCCGCCCACCCCTGCAGAGAAACGGCGTGATGGTTAGTTTGTTAGATTAATCAGGACTTTTGTAGCAGTATGTAAACAATTAATTATTAGTCTGAACTCCAAAAATACATTATTATAGTGACAAGCACATCAATATTTTATATTAAACGAGTATTTCTCTTCGATTAATTCACTCTGTGTTCAAATATTTCATTATTTTGTTGAAATCATTGTACTGTCGGTCAATTTTTTTGATTTATATCGTAAAATAAATAATAACAGAAAATTATATGGTTAATTGATCAAAGGGCTGTCATTGTAATTTTTGATCACAGCGGAATAATAATTGGAAGGTATGGAATTAACCGTTGGGCTTTGAACTTTAGATTTGTTGAGAAACTTATTTTCTTGACAAATATTTACTGAATAAAACATTACTACCGGAGAGATTGATGCTCAGAACTCAGAAAATAACTTTTCTATTTGTATTTGTATGAAAATATATATTTAAGGCTATCGGTGTTTTTTGGAAACTTTCGGTTTTATTACAAAACAGTCATTTGCTTCGAAAATTTGTTTCTATCAAGGAACAAAGTTGAAAATATATTTGGATTTATTGTCCTTTATAAAAAAAACCGCAAAGTGTACGCAGAATTTATTTATTTATTTTGTATGTAACGTGTTAAGGTCATGACTACTTCTTAATTCAGCCATTTAGTAAGGGAAAACCTTAAATAAACTCATTAATAATCAGTATTCACCAACCTTGCATTATATAAATACATCGTAAAATCATATTTAGAAAAATACAACTGTAACCCATCTTAAATAAAAATTCATACCAGATAGATATATAAAATAATAAACTAAAAGTAACTTGTAATTAGTAAAATCATGCAGCAATACTGATAAATATAATTAAAGTAAAATCATGGTTTACTACCCCTGACATCCCAATAATAGTATATAAGCCATAGAATAAGAACAACCTGTACTAGTCTGAAGATAGTTATAAATTTGTTTTATTAAATCATTTAGTAAGGGGGTTCGGTAGCGCTATCGGTAGAGCGTCCGCCCGGCAAGCGGATGGTTCCGTGTTCTCGATTTGCAGTTGCACCAACATATTTTTTTATCTGTCTAATTTATAATTTTGAAGATTTTATATATTTTTTCAAAACTGCACAATAAATGATTTCCATTGAGAGTACCTACGTCCGTACGAGTAAGAACTTTTCAAATTTCGGACTGTTGTTAGTTGAAATTATCAATTTTTCAAAATAGTCTTTTCTAATTGCCACCTACCTAATAAAGTACCTGCATATAATGTATTTTAGCATATACTATTCTATATTTGAAATGGAAATTAATATTTGTTCTTTGAAAGTCAAGTTACATTTGCTCTTTTTAAGTATTTTGTGTGTAATTAAACATTTCCTTGCGTATTAAGTCTCTCTAGGATCATGCTAATGGGTGAAAGCAGATATTTTCTTAGCGTTGAGCGTGGCCTAAAGCATCAATCTATCAAACTATAATTGAGCTGATCAGTAAATGGTGGTCAGTAAGAATAATAGCCCAACATATCTGAGCTACAAACCTAACAGTTATTTGTACTTTCCAATAACTATTTGTCCTCGTAGTTTTCTCTTTTTAGTTTTTTCCAAAATTTTTATTTTTTGTATGATGATTTTTAGAATTTCTTCAAAAAGGTGGGGTTAACTCCACATTGTTAAATAAATTTCATACAGTCAAACTCAAATAAAAAAGTACATTTCCGGCTAGAACAACATCAATAATGCCGTTTTTCTCAATCTTTACGCTAGGTCACTCAAAAAGTCAGCACCCACCACTGTCGAGTAACTCGTACAGTGATGTGCAAAATATGCACTTATGTTATTAGCAAAATAATGCAACATATATTCAAGATTTAGGCTAGAGACTCGTATAGTAAATTTGTAGAAAAACATTCATAGATATAAAGTTAGCTCGTGGTGTTTTTAAATTAGATAAACGTATGCAAAAATCACAATGCATTTAAATTAAGTACATAACAGGTAGACATCTTCGACTATAGCTGTTAACGTGTTGGCACTTAACAAAAATGTTAGAACAGATTAATGGTACTCCACTATAACAAAAACCTTTTATAAAAAGTACCCACATAGCGGTGTATACGTTTAAAGATTAATTTAACAAATTTTAAATAAAAATAGCTTTGTTTTGACACCACTTTATTAGATACATATACCAACCGGTTTCGGCTCTCCCTGAACCTTCTTCAGGGTTGAACAAATATGTATTTATTTGTTCAACCCTGAAGAAGGCTCAGGTAGAGCCGAAACCGGTTAGTATATGTATCTAATAAAGTGGTGTCAAAACAAAGTTACTTTTATTTAAAACTTAATTATGTCTTACCACAAAGTGAGGGCTTCATGTCAATGTTTAATGATTGAACACTTGCGATCAAATTATTCATAGAAAATAATATCCAATTTATGCCAAAAATACAAGAGAGCATAAATTTTATTCTTATCTTTTATTATGACATTATTTTTTTAAATATTTAACGCACGCTACAACTGAACTGAGTCACAGTTAGAATTGTAAAAGGTAATAAGTGGGAGGAAAAAGAAAACCAACGTGACAGCCTACCGATCACTAACCTAACTGTAAAAGCTAGCACTTTTCCACGCGTTTTACACGTGGGGCCGTTATACTTTCGCAGAGTGGTACCTATCTAGTTTGCACTGAGATTAAATATGGAGGATATGTTACGGCTACTTATTGTTATTAAAGATAAAGAAACAACAAGTGTATACGATCATCGAATTTAAATATTCGATTTTTTTCCAGTTAGTCGAAAAAAATTACAGTGGGTTCATTATATTACATTCAAAATTAACTTTTGAAAATTTAACAAAAATTTTCTTTTCTGAATTAGAATAACATGACGTGTGAAAAATGGTCTAAACCACCAATTTTTTCAAATTTATTTATGGTGAATACCACACAAGAGTCTCAACCGCTCTCAAACGTCTAGAGCCAGTGAGACTATGGCATCCCAATAGGGGTATGTTGTGAGGCTTAAGGTATTAGGGAAGGGAAGATGATGAGGAAGAGGAGAGTCAAAAAGTTCCTGGCTATTTCGATCTGGTTTTTTATTTATTTAGATCTGGTCACCAAACACGGTTAAAGCTGTTTTAAGCAACGTTTCGATTCTGAATGGTGGTCTTTCACCATGGCAATACTTACCGATGCGTGCCGCAAATTTACTTTTTTTTGTTATTTTGTATGAATTTAATGTGTTATGACACATATTAATCAAATAAAAGTTATTGGCGCACGCCGGGTTGGATTCGTGGTCGAGCGTCTTACCACTTGACCATGGAGGCTGTCAAATGCATTTGTGTGGGTACTGTGTTTGACACAATATTCGCTGCGATACATATAAAATATACATAGGAAATATGTACCCTTGAAACAAAATAGTTTAATATGATAATTTTCATCAACGGTTGGAAAAGTTCACACTCATACATATTTGTAATTAATTATAACCACTATACGTTTTGTCTAATACTATATGTGTGTTAAAAACTTGTTTTAAACACCTTTATCATTCATTCACAAACAAAATTTTTAATAATATTTTTTAAAGAGACAGCTTACTTTACATAAACACTTTTGTTTAATTTTTCCAGCCTTATAAAGCTCCCCGACGTAATTTAAACGTGATATCAAAGAAGTTTGAATTTATTTTTATAAAAATTCCTTCTAATACGCGAAGAGCCCACATTGGCAGCACCCATATATGATTTTTTTAAACACGTGAAAATATATTTTTTCCAGCAAGGGGTTGAAAAATAAGCCCGCAATTTTCTGACAAAAATAATAAATATTAAGAGATAATACAGAATTAAAAGTGGAAGAATTTCCATGTTTTTGAAATCCACCCACGAGAAATATACGAGGCTTGTTCAATAGAATATGTGAATTATGAATTTTTGCGGGCTGTGTACATTCGATTATCGATTTTTTGTTGTTGTTATGTTGGTACTTCGATTCTTCGATTTTTTTTATTTTTGAAAAAAATGGATTAAAGAATGTGTATTAAATTTTGCGTTCAAAATGTAATAAAGTGCTCCAACGCACTTAAAATGTTGACTGTGGCATTCGGCGAGTCTACTTTGTCTCAAAAAAGTGTTTATAAGTGGTACAAGCGCCTTACAGAAGGCCGAGAAGATGTTAATGACGATGAGTGTCCTGGAGTTGTGGAAAAACTAATCCTGGATTTTATTCTTTGATCCATTTATTTCAAAAGTAAAAAATCGAAGAACACACAAAAACGTGACTAACCTTTCCAGTTGTCAAAAACAAACCACTAATCCAAAATGGATGATAATGCTAACATATGATAAACAAACGTGTACCAACATAACAAAAAAAAAACGATAATCGAATGTACGCAGCCCGCGAAAATTCAAAATTCACCTTTTCTTTTTAACAGGCTATGTACGAGTATATCTATATTTACGTATATCAAGTTAATCACATTTTCATCTGTGTGCCGCGTCCTACTTGTATCCGCTCTCAGAAAACACATTACCTACATAGGCTACTCAGACACGTGTCCGCCACTCTACACGTGGTGCTTGTCGGTGTACAGTGTGCAGTGGTGGTGGTGCTGACCTTACTGCGCCAACGGCTGCGGCTATTGCCTTCATTTGGATTGCAAAACCATCCGGAGTGTACAGTCAACTGATGATAAAGAGCATTATTCGGTTTCGAAAACGTCCGCTTATGGCGCTGTCATTACCCTCTTGATGAAACGTTGTGTTATCGGGGACTTGGCACATTGGTAATTGTAATCAAATTACCCAATAGAGAACGTTTGTTTTGTAAAAGTAATAAAGGTACGCAAGTGCTGGACAAAAGTACTGACTGCCCAGAGTAAGTGGAACAATGTTCAGCATCAAATTAATGTAATGTTGTGAGGTAGAATGAAGTGAGGAAGAAGGTTTTACAGTGTCTGGCTATTCAGAACTGGTCTCTACACCTATTTAAAGCCTTTTCTGATACACCGAGAACATCTTGCACTTTAAAAAAGTATTGTGATATTGATTCTAGATTTAGTCTAACTACTAGCTGGATTAAAGTATTCTCTTGGTCCTTTTACACTATTTTACATGCCGATTTACATAATATTTAAAATGCAGACTCCCACTGGATTCTTACAATGAAATCTTATCTAAAAATAGACAAATAAAAATAATTTTCAAAATATAATCCAGTTTACTTAAAAATAAAATAACTAATATTAAGCTATCAGCTATTAATAATTAATGATCCGAAATTTGATTATTTTCGCACTACGCTATGCAATATTAATCTTGGCTTAATAATATGTATAATCTTTTTAGAGATTTGTACCATTATAATGAAATTTTCCTATTTTAATCACGCAATTTATTTATAACAGAACTCTTATGAATGAGATCTATTACAACTTAATTTTTCGGGAAAAGGATGTGGTTTTCAAAATACGATAAAAAAATTGTTGCATTCACTAGATAATAATTTATAACAAATCTAATAAATTAAAATTCTGCTATTGATAGAACTTTGAACAGTTATTTATATTCCTAACACAACTGTGGACTCATAAATAATTTAAAATAAAAAATAACCCTTCGAAAAATTTGTCATCATCAGCAACACTTCAACTTCAACAAAGTTAGGAAGAACAATAAACTTTCTATTTTAAAAATATTTTGCATCTTCATAGCATTCTTTACAATAAATAAATACATTATTAGCGCCCTTGAGGTGATTTTTCACAAAAACGGCGCTATACAAATCGTCCAAATATTATTATTATAAATTATGAGTTTTGGGAAAACAATTTTCCTTCGCGCATCATATTCAATTATCAATCTTTCACCACATATTCACAAAAAATAGAAAGTATTCCGTACATGTCAGAAGATGTAATTATTTATTCCAAGAAAATAAATAAATTAAGTTAGAATAGCGGAGGGTAATTCCTGCAAAATCGGTAATCTCCATAAATCTTTATTTCCAGAAGCATTAAGAAAACTGTTATTTGCTTAATGGATGTTATATTATATGATATTTATATATTTTATTGTTATAGCCTGAGAGCAATAATAATATACCAGGAGGGATAGCTTTGCGAAACAGTGTAGTCGGGATTATTGATTTTTTTCTGACTCAGGCGTGGCTAGGGTTTTCATGAACACACCTTTTTACATCCATTAATAGCACATGTGGACATAATGTTTTGTTTATTTGCATAACCACTTTTTCTCAGTATTATTATCAACAAAAATATAGGATATAACCTCAAAAACCGCTGAGTAACGTCGCATAAAAAAAAGTAGAGGGCGGAGTCGCCGGAGACGCGGGAGACGGAAAACATGCTTGCATACCCAAAAGTGGTGCGACATTATGTGACAACTTGTCTTGTCTCTTTCTCTCTCACGGTTTACGACGTTAAAACCCGGAGAAAGTGATTTATCGTAATTTTTTATAGGTTGCGTAAAAATATTAAGCTCTCTCTCCACATATATTCTTACTCCAAGGGTATACCATATTCAACCAAATTTAAGGAAAAAATAATGATGAGATTTTTTGTTTGCTGTCGGCCGAATCACAACCAAGATGGTGAAGTGGGGGTAACCGATTTCGCAAGGAACATTAAAATTGAACCCTAATTTGAGGAAATTAAGCGGGATCTGGTTTTTTAAATCTTACACAATACGTAAAAATACTATAAGAACAATGTCATAGTATAAAAAAAGTGGAAGTTACGGACTTTAAAAGTAGTAGGTATCCTCATTTTATGTATTACTAGACTTGCCGAGAAATGATATTAATTGCTTCAATTCACTTATTTCGAATTTAGAATAATGTCTGTTAAAATACGTTATAGGGAGCCACTTTATTGGGTGGGTAGGGTATTTGAAAATATAATTTCAATTAACATCAGTTCCAATTTTTAAAAGCTCACACTCGTTCGTTCGAACGTACTCACAGGGGAAATAGTGTATAGTTAATTATTAAAATTAAAGGCAGTATCACTAAAAACATTTTTAGTGTTGCCAGTGGCGGATCTACATGGTTCATGGAGTCATTCTTTTAAGTTGTTGTCTTAACTTTTAATTTGGCATAATGTGTCAAGTTAATATAAGTGGGTACTTAAATTTTCCAGTTATGCTTATTTTGTAGCTTATTACCTAGTTTTGCTTAGCTAAGTGTGTGGTATTTTGGAATAATCTTAAATGAATATAACTCTGTTCTACTGTTAGCAAATTATGTATTTTTATACCAAATTTAAAAATATTATTAATCCTCTACAATTGTTAAGATTATATACAATATATCGACTGTGTTTAAGTCAAAGACTTTATTTGATATTTTTTTACAAGGAAATTTAGGCCCTAGTGATATAACATCATGGTAATGCTGTTATGTTAAAAAAAAACTAACTAAATAACCATCACGCCGTTTTCCCGCAGGGGTAGGCAGAGAGGACGGACCGCCATACAACTCTGTCTTGGCACACACTTCTTGCTTCATTTACATTCATACATCGTCTCATACATACTCTTCTGTTATTCTGACTCTTCACATGACCCGATTCAAGTATTTGATTTACTTGATCGTGCCATGTCTTTCTCGGGCGTCCTCGACTTCTTCTTACATTCACTTTCGCATCATATATTCTTTTCACACTCCTTTCTTCGTTCATTCGCTCTACATGCCCAAACCATCTAAGCGTCCCTTTCTTGATCCTATCCATTACGCTCATATCAGCTTTGCATTCTTTCCGGATATCCACATTTGTAATACGGTCATACATGGTTTTACCCCACATCCGTCTCAAAGATCTCATTTCCACAGCATTCAGTCTACTTTCATCCTTCCTCTGCCAGTTCCATGCCTCACTGCCATACATCAGGGTTGGTATAAGCACTCCATTGTGGACTGCTAGCTTCGCTTCTTTGGACAATTTCTTATTTGCCCCAACAGCGTTCAGTCCTTGATTAATGGAGTTTCCTGCATTCACCCATGTTTAAAACCTGATCATAATTTGATCAAATGCTTATACTAGCCGAGAATAGGTAGTTAACGGGGGCCATTATATGAAATGGTAACGGTAAAAAATCATAATGGCGCTAATTATCGATTTTAACCGTGTAAAATGTGACAGTGGTACAAACCACTAGGCCTAAGTTTGCTTGCAAAAAATGTGGAATAACGCCTTTGACCTAAACAAGTCGATTTGTATATTATTTCGTAAATTTTTATGAAAGCAATCTAATGCTGCACACAATACAAAACTACCGTTTTATGTAGATTTATTTATGAATTATTAAAAATATAAGTAAAAGTTCCTGCAGCTACTGTAGTCTTCTAATAAAGTGTTCATATACTATTTTAATACAGTTTTTTCATGAATTGAATTGTTGTGATTTTATAATATTTATTTAACGTTTTTTTGTTCAACTATTTTTTGCCCATGGGCCAATTAGAAGTTCCGCCACTATATACAACCAAAACTTGGTTGGAATTTCCGGTGATCTGAGTTGATGACACATGCGGAATTTTTCCTCATTCGTGGTGAGAATTCAAGCATTATTAATTCAATTACTTTTTGCACGGGCCAGGAGCCAGGAACCAGCGTGTCGCTTTCGACCAGATTTTAATTTTATATTTCTTGGGGTGATTTTTCACAAAAACGGCTCCACACAAATTATCCAAATATAACCATTATTATTAATGAATTAGTTACTTCCCGAGAGATTTCTCTGGAAATATTTGAGATTATAGTATTACGTTCATCAAAATTAAGTAAAATCTACACTTCGGGCAGAACACCCTTCTGAGCCTGCTGCGGCAAACCCGACCTTATGCCTTTTCTATCCGCCGTAAGACAAGCAATATTTGTATCGTCCCGCCTCTTGAGTTACGTCATTTTTTATTTAGTCGCCGCCCGACAGTGAGCCAATTAACACGTCGAATCTATGCCTAACGTCAATAGGGAAATCTTATGTTTTTTTTTTACATTTTAACATCACATGCCTGTAAATAAAGGGTTAATTTATGTTGTCTGTAATTTAATAGAACATGAACGAACGCAAATGAATTTGTTGTATTTTTATGTCAATTTTCTGGGAACGCTCCTAACCGATCTATTTCTAGTGGTGTGTCCTCTCAAAATGTTTTATGGTAAGTTTGCAACAGAGAGTTTCACGAGTATCTGACTAAGCGAAATAAAACACGTGCATAGATTTGCTGGGGTGAATGTCTGTATTTGATAAAAATGAGAAGTTTTTCACGTGTTTTTCAGATACGCCACTTTAATTGTTATTGGTCTATTATAATACGGTAAAGATAATTGCTAATAATATTCTGCAGACAATTTCACACATTCTAATTTGTATGCATTTATAAATCATGCTTTTGATCCAACTTCTGGGAATGTCATGTTATTGATTATTGAAACGCATTGCTGTAAAAATGTCGAGTATTTACGTTTTCAGTTGAACTAGTTTGAGTTGATAGTTTCTCCAATGAGGTCGCACGGGAAAACCGATAGCGCTTGACGCAAGAGAAAAATGGAGCGCAGAACTTTTTCATCTCTTTTGCAACGCGCGGCTTCATACAATGGTTCGTAAATTTGGCTGCGTATTGTTATGAATAGGTCGACTTATCTATTCTCAAAGCTGAGTTGTGTTCGAAGTATTCTCGGAACAAGACAATTCGATAATAATAATAGATTATAGAGTTGCGAAACTCGATCGTGCGCCGAACGTTGACCCGAGTCAGTCCGAGCGCGTGCGAGAGAACCCGAGGCCAACCTCCCCCTCTCACACTCCGCCGGCCCCCCTCTCGGCACACACTTTCCTCCCGAGTCGCCCCGTGGAACTAACCTGCCTCAACCTCGTGCCGCACAATCGTGTCGAATGACACAACATGTTGCCTACATAAACACGGATACTTAGCCGAGATCCCCACCACTCCCCCGGGGAGGCGGGAGGTTAGCGGGGAAGCACAGCCAAGTTTCGCGAGCGGAACCAACACCTAATACTCATCCACACCCACAGTTGTTCCAGCGACTGCGAAGGCTAGACGTGCCGAAGTGAAAACTCCATTGAAAACATATCCAAACATTTTCATACTAAAATAAAATTATAACAACATATTACGAAAATTCATTTGTGATCGCCGACAATAATCTGTTTGGCCATTTAAATCGGAAACGACAACAGTTTTGTGGAATATTTATCACTGAAAGAAAAACAATTTCCCGATCGTTTAACAATATCTGAGTTTAAAGTTTTATTGTAACTTTTTACAAAAATAATAAATATATTTTTTTAAATCTGTGGATTAATCAACCAAATATAAATGTGTGAAGATCGTGCTCTTCGAATGAGAAAAGGTAATTTTCTTTTGTAATATTATATATACTTTAAAATTTACCGTTTTTTTAACGGTCCACAAAAAAAACTATATTTGCACCTTTCACATGTGCTTGGATTAAGTGCCAAAAGAAAAGATTGTTACATTTATTTAATGATTGTCTACCAGAATGAAGAAATTGCTTATAATTTTTCATTCTTACACATTCAGAGATTCTCTCGAGTTTCCCGGAAATTCGATTAAATCGTCTTTATAATTGTTTTTTTCTTTTGTGGACACATTGAGCGCATATTTCACAATAAATTCCTAATATAATAATATCCTTAAAAAAATAATTTTCCCAAGCAGGTTGAATAGAAATATATCGGGATGGATTATTAAGTCCTTTGAGAGAGCGAAAAGGGAATTAGTTTGAAAATATTAAATTTAGTACTGATTTTTCTCTAAAATAATTGTAACGCATCATATTTTCAAAAACCAAAATTTCCAAAATCAAAGGAAATTCTGTTAAAAGGAAATACTTATATTATTGTTTTTTTTTTCACGAAAACGGAGCTATTTCCCAACAATCCCAACGCCGCACACTGGGGCAAGAACTTACATTTTCATACGAAAAATGAAAAATACAAAACAAAACTGCCAAAAAAGCTGATGATACTCCCCAACGAAGCGGTCGAACTCATAGCTTCACCATTACAGCCGACAAGTCGAAATTACCCAAGTACTCGGGATAGGTAGTGATATTGATGATTCTGATGATGTTAGTAATGATGAAGATGATTATTATGATATTAGTGATGATGACTCAAAAATGTCAGATGAAGAGAATTAAAAATGTTTTTTTGTTAGTTATTTTACTAAGTTGTATATATATATAATGCATAAAAAACTTTATTTATGTGACTAAAAAGAAAATTCTTTTAAACCTACCTTGCCACATCAAAATGTTAACATAAAAACGTTCCTGTGAATAAACGACACATTTTCGTATTCTTGCCCCATTGTGCGCTGTTTAAAAAATGTCTTATCAAACAACAAAAAATATGGCAGCCAGCATTACTTATGTGTGTATTAAATGGATAATTCAAAGCTCTAAAACTTATGATTAAATTTTCGTTGCAATTTTCATGCAGAAAATCGATGCAAATTACATGATGCCAGAGACCACTTTTGAGTGTTTTTGTTACTTCACACATTTAGATTTTCTGCTAAATTATATGGTACACAACAACGTACGGTAAAAGTTTTGTAATTTACTGTGGAGCTGATTTTTCATTTTTATGCTCAATATAAATAAGTAATAAGTTTTATTGGGATTCTATTATTGATTTCCATAAATATCCAGTCTCCAGTGATCCCATTTCAAATATGACCTTCAGTAAATTACACATAATCTTTCCAATATCTCTTCAATTTTGAAAAAATGGTTCGGCTTCTACTCTGTTCCTATATAATTTTCAAAGAAAATATTCATGTCGAGTCCTCATGTAAAAACACCCCCTGGCTATTTCTTTAAATTTTAGAATAATATTTTTATTCATGGATTCTTAAGAATATCAAGAATTAATTTTAAAACCTAAAAACAATGGTTTTGGTATCGCATAATAAATTAAATTGTACTTAAAATTTGTGTTGATGTAATTTCATAAATGTTGTTTCTAGCTGAATATGTTTTTATAGTTCTGAATAAGTTGCGTGTAGGTATTCATTCACTTGTTAACATCGACCAAGTATATCTTTATTAGTTGTACCACAGGGAAAAGAGTTTTCACTCTGGGATTGGATTCGATTCACGACGAATTAATGTACAGCATTTCCGGAGTAAAAATATTTGTCTAATCCTTAGATCTCTAACAAAATATGTCACACATTAAACACAACACCATCACAGTAAGAAACAGAACCTCAATTTAAACATCTGTGTTTCACACATTCTTAATGATGCATACAAAACACTAATGGCTATTCATGTTCTGCGATAATTAATGCTTATCAATTAACCTTTATAGGTAGCCTACATTCCCTAAATTCATCTTTAAACCACCAAGGACAATAAGTACACACAGTTGCTTAACAAAAAAATAAAACACATGTATGAACTATAAAAAACGCTTAGAATATTTCAAAATAGGAACGTGACAAAAACGACATAAAAATTATTTTTAAAAATTATAAATAACCATGTCGAATCTCCCTTCTTAGCCACAATCAAAATAAATACCCATCACCGTCAATTAGAAAACCCCGAAAAATTCCATATTCCTGTCTAAAGAACCAACTGAACCTTCTCCCAAGTTCCTTTACGAATATGTGGACTAGTATACAACTCCACAGTAGCGGCAACATTACGGAAATATTTAGCGCTAGCCCCTATTAATTTACTAAATTTCTCGAATCTCTGGTTTCATTTAACTTCACTTGACGCAAAATTTATTTTCTATTGCTTTTTTGTTTTCAGTTACTAATTATCTTTAATTATTTTGACAAGTAGTCCAATATTAGGTATATTTCCTGTAAACTCATAAAATTTATCATTATTCTTTAATCACCTTTCAATTCATATTATCTGTGACTTTTTCTTTGTTCCTTTGTTATAATTTAAATGTGATTCGATTGTTTTCTCATTGTTTTGTTATTTTATTTTATATTTTGTTTTCCCTCTGTATGTTTATATAACCGCACACTTTGTATTTTTTGTTTAGTTTATTGTTGTACCCTGATGATGCTTAGGCTAAGCGAAACCGGTCTGTCTTATACAGAGTTATTTTTTTAATTTCTTTACTTATTATTTTATTTTTACATTTTGTTGTACACCATTATTGGAGGGTTGGCATTTATTATTTCTCTTTCTTTTTTCTTCGTATTTTTTTATTATGTTTTAGTTAACCTTCTGTTGTGTACATAATAAATAAATACAAATAAACTGCCAAGGCTATTTTCGGATACGTAGCCTGGAGGATTAGTTGCGTCAATGGATTTTTCGATATTGAATTATTTTACAAAATAATCATCAAACAGTTCATTAAAAGCTCGGAAAATCGACTATTGACATTATATTTCATTGCGTCGTTGCCTAATAGGATAATCAACGTTGAATTTTCATTTATTTATATTTTTATTATTATTATTACAGCAATTATTGTTTCCATAATTTTAAAACCTAAGTTATTTAAAAAAAAAAAGTTATTGATACTTTGAGGTTGGGTTGTTTGAACCCCCGTCATGTTTGATCCGAAGATCAATTAGCACCATTTTTTTAATTTTTTACATTTGGACAGCCTCCGTCAAACGCCGATTCTCGCGCCCCGTTTCGGCGATTGATCAAATTTTGATAACAGTATTATGTGTGTGCTTGACGGCTCATCACAACTTGATCAAACGCTGAAACGGGCCAATAACGACACAAATCGCCTAGCAAAAATCACTGTGCTACATTTTCCGTGTCATATTGATAGCAAAATGGGGCACTAAGGAAACAATAAAACCATAAATACACTTACCTATATCTACTATACGAGGCCTGTTCAAAAGAAAGGGTAAATTTTGAATTTTCTCGGGCTGTATACATTCGATTATTTTTATTACATATATTTTTTGTGTGTTCTTCATTTTTTACTTTTGAAAAAAATGGATCAAAGAATATGTATTAAATTTTGCGTTAAAAATGGAATAAAGTGCTCCAACACACTTAAAATGTTGACTGTGGCATTCAGCGAGTCTACTTCTCTCAAAAAAGTGTTTATAAGTGGTACAAGCGCTTTACAGAAGGCCGAGAAGATGTTAATGACGATGAGCGTCCTGGAGTTGTGGAAAAACAAATCATTGATTTTATTCTTTGAGGCAGAATGAAGGTTCGGAAGTATCTGGCTAGTAAGATCTGGTCACTAAACACGGCTATCACCATTTAAAACAACGTTTCGATTATGGTACCACTACAAATAAAATAATAATAAATCAATCAACGGAATAACTGTTTCATTTCCTTCCATTTCTATGGATTCGCCACCTAATATCATTTATTATTAACAATTGAAATAAATTCCATTAATAATTTATCACACAAGTACTAACGAATATGTTGATAGATACAAGTATTCACCTCCTGATAAATTTATTATTAAATATCTATTTGAATATACACAATGTAAATGATTATTTAAAACGGATGTAACCTTTGAAATTTGCCAACACACAAAAGGTCTTGAATAATTAAGTTAAAACTTCGCAGGTTCCTTCACTCTCATCTTAGCCCAATCAAAACTTCCAAACATAATAATCATGCTATACAAAACCTCAGGCAAGAGCTTAAACCACCCCTTGAAACATAATCTGGAGATCTGCGTGGTTTCCCATGTCAAAAAAATCTTACTACTGTCTAATGATTTTTATATCGTTTCTATCAGCGTGTTGCTACGTTCAAAATAGTACGCTTTTAGAGCAAACATTTCAATCCCGACTTTCGACGAATCGGACGCTAACTTTATTTTTATAGGGAATACCGCACAATAGTCCGATCTGCTCCCAACCGTCTAGAGCCAGTGGAACTATGGCATCCCCAATTGGGGTATGTTGTGAGGCTGAATGTAGTGGGGAGGGTAAGGAGACGGGAAAGAGGAAGGTTGGGATGAAGGTTGGCTATTCAGATCTGGTCACCAAACTAGAGCCATTTCAAGCAACGTTTCGATTCTGAATGGTGGTCTTTCACCCGGGCGATTCTTAGAGTATCTACCACTCTGAACAACCACACTCCCATCAGTCTCACAAAAGCCTCCAATGTGGAGATGCCATAGTTCTGCCGGCTTCGGGCAGTTGTGACTTTCGTATGATATCACATACTTGCAAATAAATTACATTTCAGAGTTTCCTCGTCCAAAAAAATATTTGGAAATAATTTCATCTTCGAAAATAATGTTGAAATTTTACGAACACGATAATTCGAACGAATCGTTTGCCGTATTTCGATATTTTGGTATCTTATCTGTATATTAGAGCAATAGTTTTACCTCCCGAGTTCACCAGAGATAACTAAGCTTTTTAAAAAATTCTCAATTGTGTAAAAATTACATTAATAATGTCTTATTTCTTAACAGTTAAAAACATCATATTTTTTACTCTTAAGAAATAAGACATTATTTTCGAGCTGATAATAGTTGCATTAAACTAAAAAAATCTATGCAAATTTAATGACACCAGATTCGATTCCGTCCAGTTCGATAGGTTCACTTCCTTGTGCAGTCATTTTTTTTGCTCAACAGTTGAGAGTTTTTATAGTTACGGTTTTAAAAATTCAATGGAATGCTGATTTCGACCGGTAAAACACTTCTCCTCGCATTTTCCTCGTTCTTTTCACACGAAATTGTAGCGAAGATAATATAAAACAGATGCCTAGTTTCAGATTATGCCTCCATTCATATTCAGCAGATTTGGCATTGTTCGCCAGTGAAGTGTTAATCACATCTATTCATCAGCGGCCAGGCCAATTTGAGATTAGTGCCCGACGACTTGTGGCACACTTTTCCGTGGCCTCTACCTCTTTCATCCACCAATTGTATAATATTGCATCCCAACCTCCGAATTAGCGTTAGTGTGTCCAAATATATGAGAAATATATTATACATACTAATTGCAAAAGATAAATAAAGGCCTTTTCAAATTTTCTTTTTCGTATAATGATTGTACTTTGCTCTACCCCTTGCTGGGTATATAGGCTATCTTTCTGGCACCGCAATGTTTCTCATTTTGGGGCAGGGTTTTTTTTCTTCTCGTCTCCAGTTTAGAAGTGCGATCTTAATTTTGCTAGCTGTTTTTATTCCTAGCTAACTTAACCTAATGTTTTATATATTGTGATAAGCATCGTTTACTCTGAGCCACATTAAGTGAAGAAGACTTTTCTTTGTCCATACTTATAATATTATATATATTTTTAAATGTATACTAGGATAGACCGTTATACTATTAAAAAAATATGAGATCATGAAACAAGTGGGATATTTAACCTTGTTTTCGCGATACGAATGCACCGGTGTGTGGTTTGGTAAAAGTAATTGCAATCCTCAGCGAATTCTCAAAATTTTCCTCAAAGATATTTATTTTAATTTTATTATTCGTGTGCTTCCCTCTGCTGTCACGAAATAACGTGCTGTCAAAAAACAAACATGGGAATAAGGCGTGATTGTGAAGATATTTTTCTGAGTTTAGATCGTTCTTATAAAATTCCAGTAAATAGACATGATCATTTTTTGGCACGACGCGCCACCCGGCTTCAATCAAAACCATCCTTTACGAATGCCTAAACACTAATCTCTAGTAAAAAATGCACAGTAGGTATCTTGTTCTTGTTGAGAGATAATTTGTTCGTTTTTTTTTCCTGTGTTCCCTTTGTAAAACTAGTTGAATTTTTTTTCAACATGGTCTTGAAGTGCAACGTCTAATTTGTTATTTTTTCTTTTTTTCCCAGGATGCAGTGCCAGAACTCTGCGTCTATCTCAGCTTCGCTTCAGGGCGAGGCTGCTCCAGCGCTTTCAGCAAACGGTTCCTGCTCTTCCGGAATCTGACTCATCGAATGATTCGGACCAGCTTCAAATCAACTCCCCCGCGCCAGCCCCGACTGCCGAGAGCCGAGGTTTCGCTCTGGACCGCATCACAAGGCTCCCCTTCTCCGGAGACGTCTGCGTGAAAGCGCAACCCTCCTCCACCAGGGCCAGGAACGAAGGGCTGATTGATATTGCCCTGAGGACTGTTTCCCTGATGAGGCGAAACCAACAACTCCAACGGAAATTGGCAATCCTCAAAGCAGAGACGCAAGAGTTCATCAAGTCTGTGATGAACAACCCAGAGAATAAGGCCAACTTATCTACAACCACTGCGACTGTAACTGAATGCTGTTCATCCAACAGCGAAGCACCGTCCTCCAGCAACGAACAGAACATGGAAGCAGAAGATTCCTCAAAGGACAGTCAATAAATAATAATACCATACATCATCCGGTGCTTGTGTTATACGTCCACTCAGTGGCGCCTCGTGACATTTGAGTGATCAAGAAGGCTAAGGTTGAAAAAACGACATTATTGATGTGTTTTTTCTTCTATTTTTGTGTGAAGATTTTTCAGCAATGTAAAAATCTTCATAATTTGTTATTAAAAAAAAATAAAAGTTTCAGCTACAACAATCAAAAACTCAATAATTTTCAACCTTAGCATTCTAGCACACTCAAAATTCACGAATCACCGCTACGTCCAGTAACCTAAGCCAGTAACGAGGCAGAGCTCATTTATTCAGGCCAATACCTTTGTTCAACACGTCCCTATCCGAATGCCTAGAAACTACTGACATCCAAGATGGCCGCCGATCTTGTTTAAACATAAATCTTAACATTGTGAATGTTTATTAATTTACTCAAATTCTTATTCCCGATGTTCATATTTGACTGCTATGTTAGCATGTGTGTAAAAAGAATCAAACTTCAAAAATATATCATCTTCCGCTAGAGGCGTTGTTATCGCAGGCATTAATACGGGATGGTATTGCTTCGTGTGATAGGAGTACCTACTACCATAACGAAACTAATTTTAACTGTACGCGCTGTCCATATGAGAAATGTATTATATGCCTACCACTAACTGTCATTTCGGGTACAATCTCAGAGTAACAATATAAAGAGACCATACTAATTTGTGACAAATCGTTGACAAACTCGCAAAATATAGCTCTCTCTTTATGCTCGGTTCTATAAGCATATGAGAAAAAGAGACAAACAATTGTTGAAACCTATACACGATTTGGGGCGGGCTAAATGAAATGTCTTCATTATTTAATCCGCACAAACTTCAGACACGTTTGCACTGTTAGGCGAACGGACTGTCAAAAGTACGTAAATAGTTAAAAACTTGAGTTATTTTTTGTGTAATATCTAGCAAAACATCATGGCCACATGTTCTATGCTTGTTTGCTTTAATCGAAGTACAAAAGGACCAAAAACAAACAGTTTTCACACGTATGTACCATAAAAATCGTCTTTTTTAGTTTGATCTCAAATATTTAACATCCTAACCTACAAAACAACTAGTAACTTACACCAATATGTAATTAATCTTTGGACTATTCGTTCCAATTTAATAAACTTCCGTTTGAAATGAGTTTTAATGGATTCGTAATATGTTTAACTTAAAAATATTTACGAGAATGTCAAAAAAAAAATTTTCAAGAACGGGGAATTTTGTACGGCTTCTAAAAGTATCCCGGTCTTTTCTTTCTCATGATACTAACGCAAAATTGTTCGCGAACAGATAAAGACGGAATAATGTTTATCTTTACGGTTTTCTTCGCATCCGATTGGCTGGAAGCATATACGTCATACCTCCCTTGGTCAATCCTTGGTCAAAAAGTGCGGACAAAATTTCGCAATGTTAGGTCTCTACGTTACTCTAAGGGTACAATATTACAAAATCTTGATAGCTCTTAACAGCTGTCTCGCAACTGGGCGTAAAACACAAAAACCTATGATTCCATCGCTTGTTGCATTTATCGTTTTCATCAACCATACAATTTTCTAGATAATTATGTCGTCATTATTACAGTTAAGTATCATCAAAGTACGATCTCGTTTTTTTAGGTTCGTTTAACATTTAAATGTAGTCATCAATACAGCTTTTCAGCTTCTAAAGCCTTTACTGTGTAGTGATAAAAAAAAACTTTTTATTAGAGGATTTAATGCTGTTTTAGCCAAACTAGACTTACGGCCTTTGTTCTCAATATTTTCATAGCCGATGCATAGCATCATAGTGAAAAGACAAGCAACATCTTATTTGCCTGTTCCCAACTTTACTTAGAAAAATGACTCCACTTTTACCCTTTACTCCAGCCACCGTTCTCGGCAATCCATAGACAAAAAATACATCAAGGGTAAAGATTTTTAATGCTAATTTAACATAAGCCCATCTTAAAACCAATAATAAAAATGTTTTACATATTGAAATACATAATACACACATATTGCATAATTTTTCAACAAATATCTGTTAATAAATTGTTATTTTTGTGTCAATTCCTTTTGATCTTGAACTTCAAAATGCTCGTAAATAATGTGTTACTACATTTGAAAACGGATATACTTTTTAGTATTCTGACACTGCATTTCTCTTTATAAATACAAATTCTGTTGTATACTTAAACTGTCCAATTTACTATTAACAACATATCTATATCCCACTACCAATATTTAAATATTTGTGATTATTTCAATAAATATTCACGAAATTCAACTTTGAAATTACGCAAACGTTAGAGAAATGTCATTTTTTTCCACTCTGTTGACAGTTTATCAAACTACTCCCTCGATAAGTAAACTTTAACTCTGCTCGGCGTATGTGAAGTAAACTTTAACTCTGCTCGGCGTATGTAAAGAGTAGAGGTTTCGTTGGGAAGGGCGCAACTGTGCATTTGAGCATGGTTTAGAAAAAAATTCGGCTTAGTTTCTAAGTTTAATTAGGAATAATGGCCGTTAGACGTAGGATTAGCTGGTAAAATGTGATTTACGATTTAATAGGATGAATGTTCCGTAACTATAATAACTTAATAAGCAATTGATTGTATCATGGAATAAAAGTGCGGTAGGTTATTTTTTTAAGCTTTTTTGACATGTGTAAAACACAAATTAATTTTCATTATTTATTTTTGTATTAATATAAGCAATTTAATATTATCTTACTGTTATCGCGTATTTCATAACAATAATACTCGTGAGACTAATACTTAGGCCCGTTTGTTCAATGCTCGAACTAGAAAATGACATTTTCTTAGGCCAGTTTACTGTGTAAACCATTGGGACGACCGGGCCTAGATACGCACCTAATTTGTTAACGACAATCCCTTAATCTATTCTCTTTATCATAATATTCTAAATAGATGTGTGTAATTCTGTGCATTTATAAAAACTTTTGATTGTTTCGATGTTGTCTAAACTACTTATACACTGTAGAATATTGTATTAAAGTGAACATGGGTCTATAATGCGTAGATTATTTTATATTATTTAATATTGTATAAGTTCTTCGCATGTGCAAACCTTACAAGCATCGTATTAGACCCTGTGCAAACATTGCGATCATCATGCCCTTCCATCTTGCTAGGCTTAGTGAATATTTTACCATGTTAGCAATTTGGTGTATACATTAATAAAATTAATGAAAATTTCTCCTGGCTCTTTTCATTTTAAAATCTACCCACATTTTCACTACCATGGTTGATTGGAAACACTATTAAGTAAGTGCTAGGTGTTATTTTTCCTTTCTGGGCGCCAGAGCGAAGGGACGGGATAGCATTCATGTGTCTATACCAGGGGTCAGTAGGAGCTGCTCTTTGCATAGACGTTTGCGGCTCTTTGGACATAAACTCGAATTTCACCTCACCTCAAGCAGCCTTATAACTTATAAGTGCATGAGATAGAGCCGCCGAACAAACTTAGACTCGTTCGGCATACTCTCTACCACTATTTGGCCCGTCCGCACCTGACCACACTCGCGTTGGTCAATATGAGTCGCATGCCAGTGGTAGCATTTGAAGCATATGGTGTAGTACCGAACTTAGCCTTCACGTGTCGACGCGAAAATCCATATCCTATACATATGAATATTACATATATGTGGCTCTCTGGTACCTTTGTTAATATGTTTCCATGACAATTTGACTCTTCTCACTTGACAAACTGCCGACCCCTGGTCTATAAGAATCCAAAACCCAAACCATCCTGGTAACTACAAAATCATCCAATAAAAACGGATATAAATATGACACTACTACCTCAGGAGACACATCCAGTTGTTGGGAGTGTGAATACTTGGGGAGTCATTGTACGAGTACATGGAACCAGGATATATAGTCAAATACCCAACGACAACCCTGGCGACTGGTGACTATTAGTGAAAGGACTGAGCTACTGTCAAGGAATGAGGTAAACATGAAAGATAGCCCATGGGCTTTGGCCAGAGCCAGCTGGGTGTTTTCGGGAGCTATGCTGACCTGCGTATCATTAAATAAATAAAGTAGGCACCGTATCTATTTTGCTGCGTGTTCGTGATGTATTGTTTTCGTATGGAGGTAAGGTTGGGTGGCATGAGTATAATTCAGGATTCGCAACGCTGTATCTCAGTCATATTTATCTATTAGTAACGAATAAGGTTTTTCGGTACGTCCCTAACAATTGCCTCAAAGAACAGTACCATAGACAGTTCAGGCCAGGGCCGGACCTGTGCAGGCGCAATTGGGGCAGGACGCTCCAGGCGGAAAAATGCTATGGCGCTGATAGTACCTAATTACAGTGCTTCTGTACGCGCCCAGCGCCGTTAAATACATATTAATATTAAATAAATAAAAACATGTTATTCATAGAAGGCAATCGAACCCGCGATTCCCCGACCCGACGGAAAACGGCATCTCCTTTAATACTTGATACGAGTTGGTACCTATCGTCTGTTCGAACGCGAAATTCACACCGGGTGTTAAAAATACACACAAGTATGCAACAAGCAGTTCAAATGACAAAGAATTTTGCGAAAATTTAGTTAAATGTAAAAAATATTCTGTCGCATTCTTTCAGCAATATCTTAATCAGCCATTATTTTTCGATACTGATATAATTGTTTAGTTATGGTATAGAAACAACTAGCTACTTTCAGATCATTTTCGAAGTTGTGACGGTATTATTTTTTTTTAAATAACATTTTTTTCTAACTAATCTCATGTTCCAAATGCAATTTTAAATTGAAAAACACGTACTTATAATCGGAAAACGCCAATTGTTTTTACTTCAGAGAGTGTTGGCGTAACCTCAAGGTGGCATTTTGCCCTCAAAGTAGTATTTTTTGACAAATGTTACTTTTGGGATATATTTTTATTTAATTGTCTTACCTTCATTATATTTAACAGAATTTCAAAGGTTCACTTTGTTCGATCCCCATAGAGTCTGAGAAAACGACATCTGATTTCCGACCCCAAGGCTCGCGTTTTACCCGGAAAGATTTTTTTTTAACGACTGTTACTTTTGCAAGATTTTTTCATTTTAGTTCGTCGTTTTTAACACAATTCCAAGGTTCAGTTCATTCGGTCCCATAGAGCCTAAGAAAACGGCATTTAATTTTCGACCGCATTTTTCGTCTCGCATTTTGCCCGCAAAGTGGTATTTTTTTCACAAATGTTACTTTTTAAGAATGTTTTCATTGAATCGTCTTAAGTCTATCATTTTTAACAAAATTCCAAAGGTTCACATCATTCGGTTCTATAGAGCCTAAGAAAACGGCATCTAAATTTCCGAGCCTAAAGCTCGCATTTTGCCCGCAATGAATTTTTGTTTAAGGTGGATTTCATTATTGAATATGCTGCAGTTGATCAATCTTAGCACAAAACAAAAGTTCTTTCGGTTCTATTGGAGCCTAAAAAAACGGCACTTAATTTCCGAACCCAAAGGCTCGCGAAAGAAAAAATAGTTCGAAATATTACTATAATACAAGAATTTAGTGAAGATGGCACTTTTAAATGACAAATTAATTTGTGCCAAGGGAGTTCAGAAAGACGATGGAGCTTTTAAAACAATTGACTAATCTTACATACGCCTTGCACAAGCCGAAAAATTTCAGGAGGTGAATTATTATTTTGTCTGAACAAACAGAAAAAAAAACTTAACTTAACTTTGGTGTTTTCATTCTGTAAAAAAAAATGTTTTAGCATACTTTTATAATAAAATTTTGAAGATTGTATTTTTGCATACTGTTGTAAATTTAAAGTTAAGATATAATAAAACAATGCAATAGAAATATCTAGCTAATAGCATTTTTTTTTAAATTTGTGTCATACATTGTCGTTGTAAGTTTCGTTATCTTTCTAACAATACACGACTACTAATAATAATAATACTCTACTAATTTAACATGACAAAACTTATAATATTTTGGATCTATTTTTTGAAAATGTCGGTGTTTAAGTTTAGGTTTTGACAAGGGGCGCCAATTTTTTTCCTGCACCAGGCGACGTTTGGCTCAGACTTTCAATCTGAAGGACAAGCCTGTCAATTGATTGTGCTAGTTGGGAAAACTGTCACCTTTGAACAAAGTCTTAAGTTTATCCAAGTTCAGTAAACGTAATCAAACATTGAAACTTGAAACAAATCTAAATCCGTCAATAATATTTTGGTTGAGAAATGGGATAAATTAATGAATTGGTTGAATGGTTTGACAATGATAAAAATAATGCTTGGTTCTAAATCTAAACATTATGCTTAATTTATGTGTACGTTAAAAATTTAGTTTGCTTACGTTTTATTATCTCAGTAAAACCGCCTAAAACCTAGTAAGCTCGTTTTGTTATTATATCCGTCCCATTCATTCTAATCCTGAGTGATTGAATTAAATTTATTTATGAAGTATTATATTAAAAATGGAGTACGCAGACAAGCCGAAAAATGCTGATTCATTGGGATTCAGGGTTTTTTTTCTCCCCATCAGAAAAAAATATATTCGTACCTACCTATAGACTGACATACATACCAATTTTTGCAGATGGTGAAAATATGAAATAACGAATGAAATAACTTTTTTCCATCAAAAATATCTACATGCAGTGGCGACGCCCCTTATTACACAGATAAAATTATAGAACTTTACTGTACCTACCTAAAAATTATATCCAACTAGTTTGTTTTGTTAACGATGTAAAAAACATGGTCGATACCGCCATCTAGCGAAGTTTTGACGATATACAAAATATTTATCCAAAAGGTCGGTAAAACAGATTATTTAACTTTCATATTCATATATTTGTGTTGGCAATATGTGAACATGATACGTGTGGGACAACTTAATACTTGTTTTTCAATATTATTTTATTTTGACATTTAGGATATGTTCAAGTGAAGGTCCACGTCCTATCTTTTCTAATCATGTAATTTATCAAGTGGATACGGATCTTCTGATCAGTGTTAATCTGCACAGTTAACACAAGTGATATCCGCCGTTTTATAGATCTCGTTAAATATTTGACACTCGCTAAAGAAAATGTCTTCACTAATATAGCTTGATGTAAGTCGTGTTAAAGTAATAAAAAAAAACAATGCAATTATCTTTCCCTGTACGTGTGGAAACTTTTCTATTGAGAACTGAAGTTTGTAGTGTGAATTTTGCCTCAATATTTCAAGGATACTTATTGAACATTCAACCTTTGCGCAATGTAATGTCATATTGTTTATTCAATTAATTTTCATAACTTTTCTAGCATGTCGTGGCTTAGCGATTTGGCAGGCAAAGCCGAGAATTTGCTAAATAAAATCGACCAAAATGCCGCTGTTGTTCTCCATGAAACTGAAAAGAAGATTCATCAAAGTTTTTCCACAGAATCAGACAAAACAAATACAGTACCTGCATTCTCGCCATCTTATAACACCCCAGTTTCTAATATTTCTAAAACAGACTTGAACGATGATAGAAAACAAAATATATTGAAAGGAAAATCTCTGAAAAGAAATGGCAAAAAATATGCCGAAACCTCTGTCACAAGTTCAAGGAAAATATCTGATTTGAAAGTTTCTCCAAGTTTGAGAACATCTAGATCAGCAGGAAATTTCACAACAATCGTTGAGAATGCAACACAGAATAATACTCATAAGAAAGGTGAGAAATTTTATATTTGACTAGAATTGAAATAAGCATCTATGTAGAATTGTCTGCAGGGCTTTACTATGTATAACTTTAATTTTGGTAGAGCTAGGCATATTTAATCCCATGCTGCAGTGACGCACCTTTTCCGGAATAAACAGATCAGCTTTTTTTTGGTTAATTTTAATGAAAATTAATTGAATATGTCCAATTCTTTTTAGATGAGCCAGTTCTCGTAGATTTGGAGAGTGGCGCAGAAGAAGAAGAAATATTAAGTAGATCAGCCTTCCATCTGAATGGAGATGAAAATAGCTCTACTGCCTCACACAGCTCCCATCACTTCACCAACATGGAGAATGAACTGCTACGGAATGAAATATCCGTAGTCAATAATGAAGTGTCTTTGCTGATTGCAAAAGCTAAAAATGCTGAAAGGGGTTTGTATTTTTGAAGCACTTGATACTTTTGTATTTAAAATAAATAATTGCTTGTTTACTTCATAAAATTATATGGCCACTGCAAATTCATAACCGCAAATATTAAATCACCGCACAAATTATTCTAAATGTCGGGTATGAATTAAGATTCTCTCAGGCAATAGTATTATGTTGTGTGACTTTTGTTGCGATTCCTCCTCCTTCATGAGCCAAAGTTTCGGATAGCCTTGCAGTGTCCATCATCAGGGCAGATGTGACATCATGTTACTGTGTGCGCATGGATACTGCAAGGCTGTTCAATTTGCTCTGTACAAACATTCAACATTTAGTAGCAGCCAGTTTTACTCAGTCTTCAATGAAACCCTGACACATAAGCTGGTCTGAGCTAGTCGAGACTTAGGAAACTTAAATGCATAGTATTGACTAAGATATATTTATTGATTTTTACTGTTTTATTTATATTTTTAGTGGCTGAAGAAAAATGTAAGAAATTAAATCAAATGGAAAAAGAATATGCCGAGGCTATAAAGGAGAATGAAAAACTATTGGGGAAGGTTTTGGAAGTTGAAAAGCAAACAAATGAAACCCCACTGGATACTTTTGACAGTATGCATCTTGAGGAAACTATTCGCTTTCTTGAAGAACAAAAACAAAATTTAGTTGAAAAGTGAGTGTACAAAACATGTGTATTTATTATTATAATTGTTCAACTTAATAACAGTAACTACCTTGGCATAAAAGTTAACAATTCACCATTATCCTTATCTTAGTCTTTTATCACTCAAAACAATGAATGCATTGTTCATGTGAAAAAAAATATTAATATTCTTACATTTGTTTTCAGAGTAAAGGACCTTGAGAGATCTGAAATTGTTCATATTTCCACTACAGCTGAATTAGAAGCCGATTTAAAGGAAACTGAGATTAAATGCAAAGGATTGGAAGAGAAATTGGACAAGACCAAGGTGGAACTGGCTCAAATACAATCAGAATGGAAGAACTATAAAATTAGAGCCAACAGCACTCTCTTGATGAAGGAGAAGATCATCGAAGAATTGGGAGGAAGTGGAGGAGAAAACACAGCGGATGATTTAGTCAATACCCTCAATACACAAATCAGTCAATTAAAGTAAGTTTAATGGATTTCTAAATAGATTGAAAGAGATTTGTTTTTTTTTTTAAGGAGTGAACTGTAAAAAATGTTTGGTAACACTGTAGAAAAGATATTGGGGATGTCAAAGGTTAGGGAAGGCTTAATAAGTCCACTTACCTGGCTGCAAATCTGGTGACGTTTGACTGCTTCCCACACTTCTCGAAATTCGTGGACAGTCTATGGACGGACTACAGGCACTTTTGTGATTATCTTGTACGTTGAAATACGTGACAAGGAGCTGATTCGGTCCTGGCGTGACAGCGGATTGTTATGAGCTGAAACTTTGTTGCTAAATTAGACTGAGTAGAAATAATAAGAGGGTAATGGGACGATACTTATGAAATTGGCCCAACCAAGATTTTATGACAATGACATTTACATAATAATAATATGGTAGATAACAAAAAAAACGCATACTAATTTTGTGTCTTGATGAAATTGAATATAAGTGGTTCTAGATTTTGTATAGTCGATATTAGTAACTGCCTAGCAGATTGTCTTTCTAATGAACTAAAACGTCGAACCAAATATTTCTGAACACTTACCTAAAAGTGTTGATCTAAAAAATTGGTATTTCGAATAAACTTTGAAACTGTTACGAATTTGTGATTGGTTTTGACTAATTCATATCGGATCTTGCCCATTTGGTCATAAATTTTATTTGTAAAATTACCACACAACATACATTATAATTAAATAACATTGTGGGTACGGAAATTAACACTTCATTCAAATCAAAAGTCATTAATATTTTATATGTTCTTAGTTGGTGCATGATATTTTTTTTTTTTTTTGCTAAAAAACTGACACTTATAATTCAACTGGCAGTGCGGCAAATTACGACAAGTAATATTCTTCCTCAAAACAATTATTTATCATTAAGAATCAAAAAACTATAACCTTCCATAAAATAGAAAAACTAAGCGCCCTTGAGATGATATTTGTCCAATCATAATTAGGTATAGCATGTTTTGTCCGAACAACTATAATTTTTATACTACTAGTTACCGATGCTACTTAATAATTTTGTTCAGCTGAATCTAACTGTCCAAAAAAAAACATTGTGTACCGTATTATTAACTTAATAAATCGTTTTTTGTTTCAGATTGGAACGTGATGACGTCACCGCAGAATCTGCCAG
The DNA here is from genome assembly GCA_022651775.1 of Drusus annulatus. Taxonomy (NCBI): domain Eukaryota; kingdom Metazoa; phylum Arthropoda; class Insecta; order Trichoptera; family Limnephilidae; genus Drusus; species Drusus annulatus. The sequence continues at coordinate 25,723 of JAGWCC010000534.1, read as the reverse complement.
ATATCAGGCAGAGTGCGAAAAGCTATCTAAAGAAATGGAGCATTTGGAAACCAGGACCACTTCTACAGAGAGACAACTCTCGGCTCTGAGAGAAGCCTTCAGGCAAGAAAAGGCAGCAAAGGAAATAGCGGAACACACTGTCAACAGCCTGAGCAAGGTAAATACAACAAATTATTGCTAAATAAATAAATTTACTTTAATTAAAGAACTTGGTTTTTGTTATGCATAGAACGCCATGATGATAGATATCATTGTGGCGTAAAGGGAAAAGGGCTTAACTTTGGTAAAAAATGAGTTAAACATACAGTTTTGATCAGTTTTTTTATGCATCAATTGCTCTGACTGTCATTTGATTCTGAAAACTTATATGGCGCTTCAGTCATCTAAAATATATTTACCATTTGGGAGAAGGCTTGACTCAAGTGACACAAGTTTGAGTTTTTATAAACTTTTTATCGCTTCAGGTAACTCAGTGAGAGCATTGAGTTACCTGAATTAACTTTTTTTTTCAAAATCCAACCAGGTACTGAAGACAAAAACAACAAAAAAAAACTAGACAGTGCTCTGGTATTAACTTCCCAAAATGGCGCTTCAGGCCTTTTACCTTTCCAGCGATGATATTATTTATCTCAGTGGTTAGAGCAGTTGTAAGGCAATAACATTTTTACCTTATGTTTTTCTAGTGTGTATGATTTTTGATCATTAATAGTGTTTCAACATTTAAAGTAACTAGAGTAACTTTGTTTTTTCCAACAAGTGAAATTCGGCATCTAAAATAGAGTAAAACCTACACAGAGTGTCAGATTCTCTCTGTATCACTGGTAAGAGATTCAAAATGGCTTCAGCCATGCTTAGTGACCATTATTACCTATAGATAATTTCCTTTGTGAGTACATACGTAAGAGTGTGAACTTTTCAAATTTGGAACTGATGGATGTGTTTGATGGATGTGTTCATAAAATTAACACATTAAAAAAAGAATCTTTTCAAATTTAGACAAGTACTTACCTGTGATGTATTTTATTTAAAATGGGTGAATTAAAATTATTGTTAGGCTGAAGCCTTAGAAATTGAAATCTAACATAAAAAAATGAACTGGATGAGAATTTGGAACCCATGTAATGTAAGATTTTCCCACGTAATACCAATAGAAAAAATTAAAAATTAATTCTCTTGAAAAACCTTATCAAATCAATATTACCATATTTCATTGAAATGAAAATACATAAAATTACTGTGATTGTTTATTACACATGTATTGCTTATCTTCTGGTGAATTTAATGTAATGTTTTTGCTGTTTGATAGCATTAACTTGTTGTAAACCAATGATACTGTAATCTGTTAAACACACCACTGCTCTCTTCTTATCACCCACTAAAATCTGTGTTTTTGCATTCCAGGAATTGAAATCTATGCAACATGAAACTGCTAAACAAATTTCTTCATTGCGTTCCAAAGTACGAGAAAGTCAACCCAGAGAAAATGATCATCTTTTAAGGTAATTATCATACTGTTTGTAGACAAACGTAAATTTATCAAAAAGCGACATGGTTAATTTAATTGTTTGAATTTAGTTTTTCCCCGGCTGAGAGACCTCACAATATTCTCTTCCTTATAGTGCGAACAAAACATTATTATTACTTTTAATTTAGAGGCAGCCAGGATTATGTACTTTCATAATCATTCGAGGCAAAGGCCTTTTGTGCCATCTCCCATATTTCGCCTTATTCCTGTGACGCTAGCACCGTTCCTTTAATTGAACTAACCCAGTTAGTAAGATGAGTTTAATTTATGGTTGATAGAAGTTCTTTGATAAAATGTTTGTGCTCTTATTTTACAGTCAATCCGCAACGAGTTCCATGAATGTGTCAGAAAATGGAGAGGACAGGTTCCGATTACTGACCCAGGCCTTAGTAGGCAAGCAAGCTGCCTTGGAGAGTATCACATCAGATCGGAATGCACTCCGACTGCAGTTAGAGAAAACTGAGGTACACATTTCTATTTCTCTAACTCATCATCTTTTTTTACCATTATCTCTCGGTTCATTGTGACAAAAAATAAAAGCTGACATGTTCAAAGTGTTATATATTCAGTACATGTTCAGAACTGTATTTTTATCTAATATATTGTTTACACGAAGATTAACACGCAGTATTTTTATTAATTTTCAGAATAAGTACAGGTCCGATCTAATTACAATGCGAAACAACCATCAACGAATTATACAAGTCAATGACACAGACGATGGTGAGTTTATTTATACATTTTCCATTGTCGAAAATAATGATGTCATATTAAAATGTTTTTTTTTCAAACTACATAATCATAATTAATGTTAATAATAATTTTGATGTCATCAAGATTTTTTTTGCATTTAATAAATTGAATACAGTGGAATTTCCATATTAGCCATTAACCTGTTACAGAGGGCCTAACGAATATGGAATCTGACAAATATAGAAACAGTTTTTCCCATAGTATGTAAGATTCAAAATGTTTCAAAAGATTTTTTTTATTAAATTAGACTAAATATTTCAAATGTGAAAATAATAAATCTTGTCATCCATTCGCCACTTTGGATAGAAGAATATTTTTACATAATCTTTTTTGTTTGTACGTATAGCATCCTTCAATATTTTACATTGCAGCACCTCTGTAATGGCCTCCTTTCAATGTTTCCCATTCCATTATTAATGTGACAAGTCAAGAGTTAATTGTTAGATATCTCTGTTGCAGCAAAAGCCCGGTTTCCCCCCATGATGCAGGAAAACCCCTGGGATTCCAATTTATCCCGAGGAGTAAAGAAGGCATATTCTACTTTGGACAGCTTCAGTGTGAGAGTCGGGGTATTCTTGAGAAGAAACCCCATAGCAAGGATTTTTATAATAACTTACATGGTAAAGCTGATAATCTATATGCATATAGAAATCTTTTCCTTCTTTGCATTAAACTTATTATTTATGGATATTTCAACGGTAGGTGCTTCGAAGAACTAGTGTCATTAATCCCTCCGACACTAGTGCACTGCTGGCAGACACCTGTTACATGAGAATGGGTCATTTTTACAACTTGTTCTTGTGCTCAACAGTTCGGCTTCTTCCTACAATATGGGTCTCTTCAAGACACAGGTTCACTCTTTCCTTAAAATGACCCTCCACACAGCATCCATAAAGATTACATTGACTCTGCAGAAAAGGTTTCCGGGCCTCCGGCGTTGAGTTATTCAAAAAATAATACACTTCATATTACTTATTCTAATTTTAGTACCGCTGATTCAAAGGCCTTGTAAATAATTTAGATTTAAAATGCCATTGGTCTATGGGAAGAATGGCCACATAAAAGAGTTAATCTAATTAATTTGTTTTTAACCGCTGAAAGATCAGTTTTGTGTTTACATGATTTACTTTGATTTACAGATTATTCTTCACTTCTGGGTATTCGTTGTACTGTTTACATACACTCCCGAAGTACACAAAGCTATACCGCCAAGGCCATAATCACAGATGACATTCTACAAAATAAATTATTGAGGTCGCCAAGTACCCCTAAGAATCCAGGATTCAAATCATGCCATATTATTATTATCATCATTATTATTACAAACCATAGTAATTTCTTTTGTGAATATCTACGTACAAATGTACGAGTGTGAATTTTTCAAATTTGCAACTGTTGTTAATCGAAATTATCAAATTAAAAAAATATTTTTTGTAAATCCCAAGTACCTACCTATAATATATTTTGCAGGGATTATTCTATATTTTAAATGGGTGGATTAAAGCAATTTGTATTTTTTCTTGGCACTTCAAGTAACATCTCGTGATTTTTCACATGTAACAACTAGTTGTGTACGAGTATTATACTGCCGTGAAGTAGGAATCAACCAGTGAGTCTCTTACCATGAATTTGAGGCAAGTTATGTTCCTCTGTTTATTTTCATGTGACATTATTCTACTTCAGTATCCATGTTATTATTTAATATAAAATTGATGATTTTATATTATACTATTGATATTTTATATTTTAGTGAAAATCTGTTTATACAAATAAAATATATTTTATTTTAATGTAATTTTCATTCATAATAATTGTGGGATTCCGAATGAGTTGAAATAGTTATATTCTGAAACAATACTAATTCAAGCGTGTAGAACTATTTGCTTTGTTCAATGTTATTTTGTCAAGCAAGTTTTTTTCTAGTATTTCCATATTTTCAGTAGAAACATCTATTCACATACCTGCCTTTTCAGATTCGGTTACTAAACATAACTATTTATAGCAACTTTTCAATTAAATTGAATGATGGTCTCTATTATATATATATGACAGCCTGCATAGTCGAGTGGTAAGATGTTTTACCACGAATCCAGAGGTTGTGGGTTAAAACCCGGTGTGTGCAAATATTTTTTAATTGATATAAAATAATACATAGTATATTTGCGGTACACTCCAGAGTGATAGATACTCTAAGTATCACCCTGGTGAAAAACCTCCATTTAGAATTGAAATGTTGCTTGAAATGGCATTGCCACCATAAATATAGGGATGCCAGTGCATAATAAATTCCAATGTGGGCTTTATTTGAAGTTATTTTAGAGTGTTCAAAATAATTATTATATGAAAACATTAAAATGCATAAATTTATTCATTGCCAACCAACAGTATAGATATAAACATTAATTTAAATATAGAAACTAAACTCATGGGTATTTTTTTTTTACTGGCGTCAGCTCGTCCTCGTTTTTATAAATAAATGGTAAATCGTTCACTTAAGAATAATACATTTAAAAAAGTGTATAGGTAACATGGTTGTTTGGGATATTGTATCTGTTTTTTTGTGTACTTGTAATCATTTACAGCACTTACCTGATGGTAACGGTTTTGATATTTACAAACATCTAAAATAGTTACGATCTTATAATTATGACCGCCCCTAAAAAATGTACATATATAAATGAAGCCTCTTTGAACTGAAAAAATACATTTGTGGGTACTTGCTTTAAGAAAATCTAGTAGCGGTTCCTACCAACAACATCTACTGATAATGTTATTGGGGCCATAACAAATATTAGAAGAAGACGAAGTTTTTGACAGTTGTGGGTCGGCCCTGTCATTTTAATCAGAATTATAAACATTGATGTAAAATTTTATTAACAGATGGATTTTGACGCTGAAGAAGGCTTCCCTGGACTCTACAATGCAGAGTCCGGGAGAAGAAGCAATGAAAGTGATTGTAAGTTTGATTCTGATGATATTTTAGCATGCGTATGAAGTTTTATAATTGATGATAAGTTGGTATGTGTCTATATTGTTAAGGAGTGGTTATTTGAACATTCTAGACAGCGACGGGGACCATGAGAAGCCGAGTAAGAAGGACCTCTTGATAGGGAGAAGAAAGGACAAGAAAGACTCCAAGAAAGATAAGGGATATGCTGCCCTGGCTGGTGACAGTTCACCAGAGGAAGAAGCAGAAACCAAGTAAACATCTCATCATATTATCTTCAAATCGGTTTTATATCTCATTTTAATGATTTCAAGATTTTATTTGAACATGTTCGTAGTTTTCATTTGATTATATTAGTGTTACCAAAATAAGCATAAGCTATCTTGCACATTCAATAGCCATAGTGTTATTGACGAAACCATTTTGCACTATGCGTTTTTCGTCTTATCCGTAACGGATGTCCCTATTGCCACAATTATTGCACTGTCTTCCATACATTCACCGCGCTGCAGTTTGTGCTAGGTCATGGCCAAGAAAAGAATTAAAGTTGTTCCTCGTAATAATGGTTTTCTATCATTATATTTATTTATTTTGTTGCAATATTGATAATCAATAAATATGTGGACCTCACTGGTTGCTCTAACCGTGCTGAGGCCCTCCATTTAACATGTTTACATGGTTTCTAGTATATGTTAGGTTAATTTGTGTTAATAACAATTCATTGACAAGTGTTATTTATGTACCGTGTATTTTTATTTATTTATTGTTATACACCCCCAGTTCATAGTAATTATCAACTTGATTATTGAAATTTGCCATTTTTTTTTTAAATAGGAAAATATGAATAGTCTTCAAGAAGTAAAAAATGACAGTGAGTAAATTAGTTAGGATGGAAAAGTTAGTTAAAACGCTACTCCTGAATAGAGTAGAGGTCCCGAGTCTCGGTCACAATCTAATCTTTTTATTTGAATTTTCTTTAAATATTGTTAATATTCTTTCAATAATCAATAATACAATGAAGAGTAAAGCTCTATTGAGTGATTTTTTTTTTCTTTCTAGAAGTCCTTCCAAAACGAAGAAAACAAAAGCCTTTAAATTTCCATCGAAAAGCAAAGGAAAAGAGAGAGAAGTCTCGTGACAAGGAAAAGGTTGGAGAAAAAGATGTGAAAGAAAAAAAAAAAGAAAAGGAAATTTTAGAACGAGAAAAGAAAAAAGAAAAGCTCCGAAAAGAAAAAGAAAAGCGTGAAAAGGTAATGATTTTTTTTCTTCTTTATGTTTTGAGGTTAAGAAAGCTTTATTTCATAATATTGTAACTTGAAGGTTATGTTTTTTTCCAATAATAGTGGTAAGTTATTGTTATCTTTTCTTTTTCAGGAAAAGGAAGAAAAGATCAAAGTGAAAGAATTGAAAGAAAAGGGGAAAGACAAAGAAAAAGATAAAGGAAAGGAAAAAGAGAAAGAAAAGATTAAAGAAAAAGATAAAGACAAGAAAGATAAGAAAGCCAGCAAAACCCAGCCCACCATTGCTCCCAGGAGTTCCCTTTGAAGAAATATTTACTTTGGGCGGTGAGTGGCGTACAATGTTTCATTTACTACACACTGATGACATATTTAACTTTCTTTTTCTCTTCAAGACTTATTTATATTTAAAATTTGGGCTTCCCACTCTTTTAACAGCTGTTATTGTGGTTTTTATTATTATCCTACCGGTATTTTTATTTCTTGTAACTATTATTTATTTTGTTTGATCAAGTGGCCTAACTAATGTTGATTTTTCAAAATGAATAATTTCGTTGTCCATCGTTGGTAAATGTTAAATAGAGCATTCTATTTACTGTTAAAATTCACGCTTATCATTTATGTGAAACAAAAATGAAACCGACTCGATTTTGCACAAAATTTGTTTGTACGTTGTGTCTATAGGATCAAAAAAATTATGCCTTTTTCATGTAATTTTTGGCATTCTAAATTAAAGGATGGTTTGTTTATTTTTTTTAAATCAAATATTATACTGCTTTTATATATTTTTAAAACCATATCATCTTGTATTTATGTTTGGTATTGCATTTTATCAACTTTCAGTTGCACAGCCCATCTTTGGAGTTTCTCTTGGTTTAGCAGTAGAGAGATCGAGATGTCACGATGATACAAACTTACCTTTAGTGATACGAGACTGTGTTGATTACCTACAGGTAAGATAATATAAAAAAATAGCTCCCTTTTCGGTCCAACTCTTCCTTTGTAGACAAATTCAATAATCGTTTTGTAAGCATTCACTTCTGTGAATAATAGTAGTAATAATAATTTTTATTCCTGGGCTTCATGCAGGTGTTGTGAAATGCGATGTAATCCATATTGGCAATGCCGAAAACCAATCCATGGAAAAAAAAATAACATATATTTTTATTTTTCAGGCTTATTATGCATTATTTAATTTGCGAAAAATAGTTTTTTTCAATGGAAATCATTTGGCTGTCAATTTATTTTTATTACCGATTTGTCTTGTATATTTAAAATACATACTAGACTTTCCATAAATGCACACAGATTTCGGATGTATGTAATAGCATCAAAACATTGATCTTGGTAAAATCATCACATTTAATGGATTGTATATCGAATGATGATGTGTTGAAACACCTTTGTAATTATGTTATACGTAAATCTTCATAAAATCATCACATTCTTTATTGGATGCCAATGATAATATGAGGCTTGTAGAAACAAACACGGCAAAGTCCACCAATAATGGAAAATGAGTTAAATATGAGGTTCGAAAGAGTACAAAAAATGCTTTATGATGCAATATTGCTTTCCTAACAAACACGGCTCTAAACCATTTATTTTTACGGATTAAAATTGAGTTCCATAACAAACTCGGCAAAGTCCACTTCTTTCCAAATCAAAGACGGCAGTTTTCAAACGGACCAATAGGAGCGTTGTAAATAGCTGTTTTCAAGATGGCGGCTCTTTATGTTTCATACAACATTACAACCGAATTGTCTCCTCAGCTGCTTAGTTTCTACGTGTTTTTTACTATATTTTCGTGCATTTATAAAAAAAAAAGTATAGTTTATAAAAATGGAATGTGCCACCAACGAAGTAGTAAAAGAATCGGCGAGGAAACGCATAAAACAGCCCCGAAATTGGAAGGTGAACATTGCTAAAAAACAGAGGTTAGTACCACATTGTTTTTTGTAAAAGTTGGGATATTGACAGTTTCACAAATTACCGAAAATGTCCTGTGCACAATTAAGTTTTTTGTTTCTTGTTATTTTTTTATGGACACTATTTTTAGACTTATCAAACAGCATAGTGGTAAAATAAATGATTTTTTACTTATGATTTAGAGTTTTATTGAAAAATATGATTTCTTTATTAGTAGTTCGTTTTATGTCATTAATATTGTAGAAATCATTACTGTATTAATGTATAATTTTTTTTAGGTAATATTATGATTGTTATATGTGAATGCAGAGAAGAAAATAAACTAATTTATATACATTTTTATAGATATTCTGCATCAGTTCTACCAGTTTCTCCCTAGTTGCAATCATAATAACAAAGAGGTATAAATGCATGACCATCAAAATGGTTGACTTGAAACAATTTCATGACGCATTTTACCATATAAATGAAAAACAATATCAAGATTCATTATTGCTAAAATTTTGCAAGCCCAAACCTATTAAGCGTAGGCGGACTAGAAACGGAAATCACTCAGCAAAGCTATTTCAAACACATTTTCATTTCGATTGAAAGGTGGGTCGGTCATTCCTGTGTGTCAGAAAACGTTTTTGAATTCATTGAATATTTCCAAGCATAGAATTCATCACATTTTGAAAGAATTTCACAAGACAGGAAAAGTTCCTCAAGAAAATCGTGGTGGTGATCATAAAAGTCATCAATTCACCGAAAAAAAAATTTGTTCTTGAATTTATAAAAAAATTTCAATGTACTGAAGCTCACTACTGTCGCAGCGCTACACGTGTGCGAAAATATTTATCAGCTGAATTAAGTATTCGCAAGATGCATAGAATGTGTAATGAAGAAGCAGCTACAGTGCATCTTGTGATCACCCCATCCTTTTTCCGTAATACTTTTAACAGAAGCTTTAATCTTGGATTTGGAACACCGCGGACAGATGTATGCTCATTATGCTTAGAATGCGATGAAAACTTAAAACCTGTACTGACATTCGTGAAAAAACTGAAATAATTAAAAAAGAGAATACACTCTGCAAAATATAAGGCATTTTTTGCTTTATTAAAAGAAAAACGGGACAGTATGATTACCGTATCTTTCGACTGCCAAAAAATTTGGTTTTTACCCAAAGTTCCTGACCAGCAGGCTTACTACAGCCGACAATTATATTTTTACAATTTTACTGTTGTGGTTGGATCATCAAATCGAGATAAAAATAGTGTTTTAGCTACTGCTGGTTAGAAAACATCCATGCAAAAGGATCCAATGAAATTGGGTCAGCTTTACATCATAGACTTAGTAATCTTGAATTATCAAATATTAGTACAATTCGCCTCATGGCAGATGGGTGTCCAGGGCAAAATAAAAACTCAATTATCATTGGAATGTGTTTACGCTGGCTATCAGGCTCAATCAATGTGAAAAAATTGAATTAATTTTTCCTGTAACTGGACATTCTTTCATGCCATGATAGGGTGTTTGGAAATGTGGAAAAAATTATACGCAAAATAGAAACAATTGTGCACCCGATGAATACTACGATATCATGGCAACCAATGCAACAATGTATAAACTGGGTACTGATGTACAGGTTAAAGATTGGAAAACTGCCACACTAAATATATTGAAACCCACATCTGCTTGGCCTCTTAAATTTTCGAAGACGAAGAGATTTATTTTTAAAAAGAAAACTCGACTCAAACATCGTTCTTATTAAGGGAGAAGAACATTATAGAAACGATATAGCCAATTACAGGAATGTTTGTAAGAAAAACAAAAATATATCAATGATAATTCCAACCCGGAAAAGTTGTTTTGAAATCGTTAAAGCTAAGAGATGTCAACAATCTTTTGACTAAGCATTTGGCGATAACTGGAGAAATCTTCCTGCTCTTGAATATTATTCGTGTGGTTTAATAATTGCCAATTGAGCAAGCGACCCAGAATGTTGACACCAACATGAGGACTGTGAATAAGCCATATCTGTTTTTAAAATTTTATATTGTAATTAATAAAAAAAAGTTAAAAAAGGAAAAAAGAGGAAATAAATTACTATTATATTACTTTTAACCACATTTTTTTAAATTTAAATTCTATTTTATATTGAGATAAGATTTCAAATGCAAATGCATTCATATCTTATTAAACCTTTAAAACAAATATATATTTAAAAATACCAGAATAATAGTTATTATTCTTTTCTGATTTTTCTCGATTTTTTTGTTTGTTTGTTTTTTTTTTAATTATAAATAGGTCATCATAACTTACAAAATATTTTGTAAAATCTTATTGTTTTCATTTCTATCAAAATAAATACTTTTTAAATGTAAAAAAACTATTTTGTTACTGACTTTGACTGCAACCTTATGAAAAAAGCGTGTCCATTTCAAAACTGGCAAAGTCCAGTTGTATTGAAAACAAAAGCGGCAGTTGTCAAATGTGAATAACAAACACGGCAAAGTCCACCATTAATTTGAATATATTTTTGTATTGCACCAGTTAAACTAATGTATCAAAAGAAAATTAATAGTTTTAGTAAGTACTATTTGTCAATTTATTTTAGTGACAGTAATTTTTAAATATTTTTGTTCTTCCTCGAAAACTGTAGTCAATGGACTTGGCAGTGTTTGTTTCTACAGGCCTCATATGTATGTTAAAATACTTTTGTGTAAATGTTTACCTTGTACTTTGTAGGAAAATGGAGTCCATTCAGAGGCTATATACAGAGTGGAGCCAGCAAAGCAAAGGGTTCTGACACTAAGAAAACTCTACAATGATAGAGAACCTGTTGCAGAAAAGGACTATGAAATTCCTACAGCTTGTGCTCTTCTGAAACTATTCATAACGTAAGGCTTTATTGTTGATTAATAATATTTGAAAATTACAATTAAGATTTGTTATGACTTACGACATTTGATACTAATAAACGTTTTGACGAAGTCCTCACCGCACTGTATAAAATATATGTCCAGTTAATTCCACATCGATAAAGAGCTAGTCATTAATACAGAAGTTTTTGACAATTGTAATAAACACTTAGGTGGAGTCTTGTCTTATAATTTTGATAGTTAAAATGATCTTTTGAAGCTCCATAGCTCATGATGGAATTGAGCTGAATATAGTTGTATGTACATACTAACTAATTCCAAAGAGAAAAATCTGTGCAAATCTCATGTCAGACCACACCATTTGATAGTTTAGCTTCGTTGAACAGATTTTCTGCTTTATAATTGTGTGGTTTTACAAATTGTTGACAGAAAATGTTTTGCCAATCTCATGATGGCAGAGCTCACCATTTTACAGTTTTTGCTGCTTCATAGTTAAGATTTGTGACTAAAACACAAGTGTTTAATTTGTAGGGAATTGCCCGAGCCCGTATTGACAACAGAGCTGTGCTCCCTGTTTGAAGATGCCTCTACAGGACCCGCAGCCGCCCTCATTCCTCTTATTGCCCAGCTCCCCACCTGCCACCGCTCCCTCCTTGCATGGCTGATGACCCACCTGGCCAGCGTTTTGGCCAATGAAAAGGTAACAATATTGGAATCCGTTTATTGAATGTTCATACAGCAATCTAGCCAAGTATTTCAAATCACTGAGGGGGCTAGAAGGGTTACAGTGAATCACATATATAATGTTCCTTCATAATCAATGGCTTAAAGCGAATCTCCACTTTTTGGCAAAAATTAGTTATGAACTGGACTCTACTAAGAAGAACCCAAATTTATATTTGTGAAAATATGTACATATCTCTAACTCACACCATTCTAAAGATATTTACATATTTCAATGCGTTAAACTCAACTTTTTCAAGAGATTCTAATTTTTTTACTTTATTTATCTCCAAATAATGGTTTATGAAAATCAATATCTTGGCTTTAAGCCATCAAAGAAGTTATCATTTTAATTAAAAAGTTTTATCATTGCTTCGAAAATTAAAATTTAAAAAAAAAACTGGGCCTAATTTAATTTGTATACATATAAGGTTTTCCCACATACAAGGTTTTTTTTCTAGTCTCTTGAAATAATAATGAGTTAGACATAATAAGAGAGTTGACTTAGTTTATAAGGAAAGCAAAAAACACTTTTTTTATACTTAAAATACACTTTTTAAATTGTTAACCATTAAAATAGTATACATACATACATTTATTTCAGATTGTTTAACTACATGTTGGTGGCTTTGGTTGTGCTTTAGCATTATTAAAACATCTACCAACTGCTTCATCTGCATATCTGCGATGATATAATACATATATTGATTTACAATATAGCCTGTTTTAAATGTATGTTGAAATATAATGTAAATTTCACATAACAAGTAAAGAATGCAGAAACCATAAATTCGATGCTCAAAATAGAAATGAATCTTTTACCTTCCTCTTCCTTCTGGCCATTTTCAAATTGCTTGCCTAGCTCGCGAACCGTCTCTGGCGTTATGGTTGGTTAGTTTATTATATCATCCCTATTTTTCTAATTGATTTATCTATTCGAATTTTTAGATTAACCGCCTGAACGTACAAACAATTGGAACACTGCTAGGACCAACCCTGAATATGTCCCCCAATCTATTGATTCTTTTAATCTACAACACAAAGACTCTATTTCCTGACACCAAATTGACTAAGTGAGTAAAATATATTTTTTTACATAATTAAAAACCAACGTATCGACCCTTTGGGATAGCGACGTTCCATCAGATACAGAAATGTTATGGGCAAAAAGGGGCTTTAAAGAAAGCTATTTTAGAGCCCATTATCTCATAACAGTGATGTGTCAGATAAAATCTTCTTATCCCAAAGGGCCAATATATCAATTATTTTCAATGTTATTTTCATAGCCACTTGCAAATTTCTTCCTGTTTGTTTGCTGTAATTTTTTTTAAATTGAAAGATTTCACGTCAACTCTCGCTGGATACCTATAAAACAATTTATATTGAGTCAAACACTTGCCTGTGGCATGTGATGCATTATTTATGTATTTTGTTTGCTCACCATAATTACCTCTTCTTCTGTCAAAACACTTGGATATGTCTGACTGAGCTGACAGTCGAAATAATACTAGGGACTATTATTTTTCAACACACATTAGAACCTACTTGACACCAGCTTACTTGTCAGTAGCCATGAGAAAGATATCCTTTGGCTGAGGTCTAATAGAATTACATTTATTAGGCAGTCTTCAAAACCAGCGTTATGTTTCCCCGAATATGCTAATGCAGATGAAATAAGGCTTAAAGGTAGCATTCACACAATATCAACAGCGTTTATTTATTCACCACTGATAAGAATTTTATTGCCATTGTGCTACAAAGGTAGAATGGTACAAGTGCTATTTGAAAAAAAATCTTTTGCTTTGCTTAAATTTAATATAAATAAATGTTTATACTGCGAAACATGCACACTTTTTAAACACACCGATTTAAGAGTGCTTTCCATTATATGTAGAATTTCTTTTGCCTTCGAATTTTACATAGTTTAGTTAAAAATACTAGGAAATGTATTTTTATATATCAGCTCTAAGGTGAGAGAAATTATTAACGTAAATTCTCCATTCACAACGGGAGTGATTAAGTGTAATGTATAGTGTTCACATAAAATTTGCAAACTTGCAATTTTTTCATGTAGCGTTTTCCTCCACTGATCGCTGTGATTTAAAAGAATATATGTACATATATATTTTTTTGAATACCCGCACAAATGTCTCAACTGCTCCGATTGTCTGGAGCTTTTCGATTCAGAATGGTGGTCTTTCACCAGGGCGATACTGAGACTATAGACTCTACTACTCTGATTGACTAGAAAAAGAATCTGGAAGCTTTTTGACTCTCAATGTGAACAGAGAAAAAGATTTTTTTAAATCATTGAAAACAACAACAAAAATAATCTGGAAAAAAATTTATCACCAATGTGAAATAGGAAAAACCAATAGGAAAAAAACTGTAGAATAATCTTATATGGTAGACGTCATTTTTTTCATTTCTATTTACCTATACAAATAAGATCAGGGTCCATCAGAATGTCAAATTATAAAAACATAATGTACTGTGGGTGTTAAAAAGAGAATTAAATAAGCAAACTAGTTGCTTAAAATTTTATTGCCATTTTGCTGGTATAAACAAATTATAGAAAGCAAAATATGAAGAAAAAACTGCTTAAGTTTTTACCTGCCGTAATAATTGGTTACTGAATTGTGACCATTCTGTTTCAACAGCCTTGTTGGGCTAAAAATAATGTACTGTGGGTGTTAAAAGGAGAATTAAATAAGCAAACTAGTTGCTTAAAATTTTATTGCCATTTCGCTGGTATAAACAAATTATAGAAAGCAAAATATGAAGAAAAAACTGCTTAAGTTTTTACCTGCCGTAATAATTGGTTACTGAATTGTGACCATTCTGTTTCAACAGCCTTGTTGGGCTACACTGAACAATAGTGACAAGCAAATTGTCCATTTAATAGCATTGCTTTCAAAACTCTATTTATTAGTATATGTACTTGTTGTTCAACTGTTATGAGTTTTCTTATGTGTTCCAACATAATTTGAGGTTAACTTTGCATAAACGTCTTCAAATGTCTTCATTTCCTCAAATAAAACCAAACAGAAACAGAAGATCTGTTTTGGGTTTCTTCAATACACTATTTAATAAAAGGTAAAGTTAGATGCCATAAATGACCTACAATACTGGCTTGCATTATTTTTTTATTGTTTGGTTGCTATTGTCTAACATATAACTTTTGCACATTGGTGTTAAATTTATGTTTTATTATTCCTTATGACAATTATTTGTGAAGTTCATCAAACTAAACTATGTATCAACACCACAACACCTCAAATGAAAGTCCCCTTGATAAATTAAACGGTCCAAATCAGTTTTTTGCACTGTAGCAGAAATTAATTCTGCAACATCCCAACTCAGTCAAATGCTAGGTCATTCAATTCCCTGGAGACCGATCTTGTTTACTTATTCAGTTTGTCGGATTATTAGGTGTTATATATTACATAATGTGTAGTATGTGGATTTTATCTGAAATAATCAAGAAAGCATATATCGTTTGTTGCCTGACCTACCTTAAGTTACTATAACTACTTCTTCTTTACCAGATATGTCCCCCCACTGACATCCCTAGCCCCCGTACTCCCGGAATCAACGGATGAAATAACAAAGGAATTGAGGAAGCAGGAATCTCTGTTGAGTCAAATCCATGCAGAAATGCATGCTGGATTCGTCACCCAGAAACGTGAAGAACAACTGTGGGAAGGACAGCGGATTGTTACACAGTTAAAGGTTTGTGCATATCTTAAATTCGTAAGATTTATCATAAGACTTTTTTCCCAGACTTGTTACTTAAATTCCTTCACAAGCTTTGTGCCGGTCATTAGATACTTGGCTCTGGGTCCAGAAACCGCGGGTTCAAACCCAACTCCACTAACTCCGGATACTGGGAAGTTTGTCAAAGTCAACACAGATGACACTAAAATATCCTTCCTCAATGAAGTAAGAATCTGTTTCAGTTTTATCTCGCCTCATTAGTATTTAATTGATATGGTGGGTTCCGTATTGCACACCCCACACAACCACACTGGTACGAAAATTGATTGTAATTTGATTTATTCTGTAAACATAACTACTCTTTCGGTTTTGTAATGTTTTTTAAATTTTATTTTAGAGAAAACTACGATCTGTTCAAAAATCCACAGATCCATCGTGTTCCTCACAAAACCACTCCTCGCTCGATGAAAAGCAAACCACGCAAGATGAAGACCAAACTGACAAACCTTTGAGAAGTGAAACCAGCAGCGTTGGACTGCATAGCTCTTCCGAGGAAAGAATCCAACCACCACCCAGACAAGTGGACAAAACTGTCACAGTCGTGGTAGAACCGAAGGCAGTCGGTTTTCCTGTAGAAAAGCTAGAAGTCAAAGTGGAACCGAAGGTTGTATTCCCTGTTGAAAGCTTCGAAGACAACTTTGAGACCTACGAAGAGACTGCCGATCCACTCCCCACCAATAACAAGGAGATGACGGAATCCATCTATTCAATCAACTCTGAAACATTTGTAACTAAGATTGAGAAACCAAAGCTATCCAAAGAAGAACTTCACCTCATGAGGCTACAGTTAGAGCACGCTGAATATTTACAATTAAAATCAATCCTCCAAGCCAAAATTAATTCGGAACGGTTTGAAATTGTGAAATTGAGAAGCCACTTGGCCATTAAGAATAAGCAAGAAAACAATGCAAACCAGACCAATAATGTAAGAGAAACTTCTGTTATAACATACTCCGAAGCTGAGATTGAAGAAAAACAAAGGTTGGTGAAGGAAAATGCCTTGTTGGAGCAAAAGCGGCTGTCATTAGCGCATCAAATATTCCAAGAAAGAACTGCCTGTATTGAACACAGAATACAACTAGCCATGAACGAAATACTCTAATTCTAAGCCCCGTGTTGCATAAATCTCAAACCTATTGTAGAGTAATTTTACGTCATATTAGATTATTATTTTTATCGTTATTGACTATAAAGAATAATTTTCATTGAATTCATTTGAAATACATAGCTTTTACATGACTTGTTATCACAAACCAACTTGTAAAAATTGATAAAGATTTGGATGAATAAAACTAATATTTGTTGATCTATGTATGCAGAAGCAATTATTTTCTCTAAGTTATGAGTTCCATAAACATGCCTTCCTTCTCTAATTCTGCCATCTTTTCGAATTATTATCTTTCCCAAAACACAGCAAAATTATAAAAGATAAGTCTTTTTTTTATAATATCAATAAATAAAAAAAAATTGATTGCGGTGAAAAATATTTTAAAAATGCATATTTTTAACGAGATAGCATAGTTTTTATCAAACTGATAACATTAGCATGACATATCAGAAATAAATCATTCGATGGGGAGTGTTTTTAGAATACTTATAATTGATTTTTTATTGAAAAAAAATGGTTCAAATTTTCTATGTAATAAAAACACTATGATATCTTTCGAAACCTAATATCGATTTTCAAAATATTATCATTTTTCTTTTGGGTAAAATAAAATACGTTTAATATTATCAATACCCTCTTTGTTTTACAATCTTATACCCACACCACCCATAAATAAATTAGAATCAATGTGTTTATTTATTCATACTATTATTGCATTTAATAATGACAAGTGTATCGGTGTTTAAAGGCATATTGATATCAAAGATGTACCTCTTCATATCTTATCTGTGGTCGGCAGTGTCTATTTCATTACACAAACTTGAATGAGTAATCTTCCATTGCCTTGAATTACTTTGGTATTATGTTGTGTCAGTAATATATTGCGATCAAATCCCAATTTAAGATTGATTCCTTCAAGTAATAAGTGAAGTGGTGTTTCTTGTTATTTAAGTGAAATGAATGCTAGAGAAATAGAAAAGATGTTCGGCAAGCAGCCTTTGGGTCCGCAAGCTCAAGGTGTGTCGCATTCACCATCAGAAGAGGAAGATTTTATTGAATATCGTTCCTCCAGTCGATATCACACGCACACATCTTCAAATGAGGGCGGAAAGTCTACAACCAGAGTTACGATGAACGAGACAACTAAAACTCACTCCTTTCAGGGAGATACCGACATTTATAAGTCCAAACATGTAAGTGTAACAACACCTGACAACATGTCCGGTGAAGAACTGTTTGTTACTGAAAACAATAGGTCACAAACACTGAGGAAATTGAAGAGCTCGTTTCTATCGAAGATCCACCCGGCGCAAGAGCCCAAGATCGATCCATTTGCTAAGTTCGGCATACGTTCACCAACCTCACTAACCGATGCAAGCAATTCCCAAGAAGAGTCCGTAATTGAAATACACAAGTTTCCCTTTGCCGAACCCTTTAGTACTCCAAACTCCATCCGGAAAGAAAGGGTCACTTATTCTACCCAAGTTAAAACAACCAAATCCAACGGCCAAACCATTAGTAAAGTCGTTAAAACAAAAACTCAGGGCGAAGGAGATTCTCGTTTGGTAGAAGTAGAAGAAATAACCACATGTGAAGAAGATTGTGCCAACAAAATGAACAAGCTTACAGATTAGGACGAACTTTATATAAAATTTTACATCCTTTTCAATAAAGAACCATGGAGTGTTTCACCTACTGTGTTATTTATTTTGAATGTTGTATTGAATTCGCTATTTTACATTATTTCTTTTTGTACATATTAATTAAATGTGTCAACTTGAGTAGAAGATAAGATTGAATTTGAGTAAATGTTAAAGTAATGAATTTATAATTGACCCCAATAAACATTTCTCCTTAAACAAGTTTATTGATAATAAATAATATGATTTGTCCTTCATTTTCAACTTTTACGTTATTTATAATATTTGAGCTTGTTGATAATTTCACATATGTTTGCAGCTATTTCAAATACTTTATCAATTCTTGTTTTGTAAAAATGATTGATTAAATAAAAAAATAAAACTAAAATTGAGTTTTATTTTATTTTCATTAACACTGTATTATGTATTAATAAATATCTTTGAAACTAATTTTATTCGTTTTTATATTGGTAACAAAAATATTATATTACTTTCTTAATTTTGTTTCATGTTTCAAACAGTAGTGCAATTTAAAAAATGTATTTATAGTGTTGATGTCATTACTTTTATCAGCAAGATATCAATAATCAAAAAATATCTGCTCAACATGAACATAAAATAATACATTAAAAAAAATTGGTAACTTATCCATATCTGGGTTTTTAAAATTGCTAATCTATTCATATTTCTTATCTTTACAGATAATGTAATGTTCCTTACTACCGTTATGTAAACTGCATACAAAATAAACTAATGTAGATAAAGCAAGAAGAAATTTTGTGGAAGTTGAAATCTACACATATCTACATAAAATATGGAATAGGTTCTATGGAATTCAAACAAATATTTTATTTTAGGATGACTAGAAAGACGCAATATATAATAATATGGTGACTTTTTTCCACTAGCATAATTATTTATATTGTTCTATTGCAATTGCCGTATCGATCAGAAAGAAGCTCCGATACCTATGGAACACAATGTTGTGGAACCAAAAAACACCGAACACCCAATGACAATCCTGGTGAACTTTACTATTGGGACCGGGCTGATATCAAAGGGATAAGGTGAAAGATTGGAATTAGCACAGTGAATCCATGGCCGAGTGTTTACAGAAGATATTAAGACCACCTCCGTATCAATAAATAAGATTGTATATTGTAGTGGAAAAAAAATTGTTGCCACTGATTTTTATTCAAGCAAAAAATCTTTTTGGGAATGGTAGAAAGTAAAAAAATATTAAAAATATGTACATCCAAATTATGCTACGAAATATGTAGTGGAAGTAAGGTTTGAACAGGGGGCCGTTTTCTCACTATTTCCTTGCCCCCCTTCACAGTGCATTCATATTCCATTACCTATCCCCATCGAGTCCCATAACTACTGAGAATAATAATTATGTTTATGCGATTTTTTTTGCCTGGAGACTCCTTCAAATTTTTTGCATCAAGCGGAATGCATTGCGAAAAAAAAAAAATCCAACTGACCAAAAGTAAATAAATAAAAAACATTACTCCCTAAAATTAAAGATTGCCTTTTAAAGGTGCAGATTTTAAATAAGCTTAAAGAATTTGCTAATAAATTGATCTAGGCGTTGAATATTGTCAATTTGTCAGCGCTATATTATTGTTGTCGATGTCTAGTTTTTTTATGGCGGCCTCCAAATTGAATAAATGGTCGCCGATGACTCCGGGAGCAATGAGTCGCATGGCTGAAGCAAGTTTATATACATATTCTCTGTTGGTTCCGCTGGGGCCTTTGCACTGGACTACTTGGTTAGCTATGGCTTCGATGCTTGCTTCTCCTGTAAAAAATAAATAAAAGCATGGTTTATAAAATGAGCTAATAATGTTAAATAAGTGGTTTCAAAGGATAAAGCAGATGAAATGGGATTCTATGTTCGAGATTATTTCACGCGAGGCTGCCAGTACAGTAATGAGTATAATGAAATGGTG
Organism: Drusus annulatus; assembly: GCA_022651775.1. NCBI lineage: Eukaryota > Metazoa > Arthropoda > Insecta > Trichoptera > Limnephilidae > Drusus > Drusus annulatus. The sequence continues at coordinate 5,264 of JAGWCC010000534.1, read as the reverse complement.
TGCAAATATTGTGTTCCTAAGTCTTAGCCATCTAGGGGCTAAGAAGATGTACAAAAGTGAACAGTAAAAGAATAATTGTCATAACTACCAGCAAACGAAATATTTTCCTCCGTGGCCACGTAAATAGTTAACTTAAACGGTTCTTCTATGAGCTTGTTTTCTGGATGAAATAATACGCTATCCTTAACGTATCCATTCTTCTCTCTAAAATCTAGATGGTCAAGTACGGTTTCTTTATTTTCCTCGCTAATTTTATAGGCTACACCCCACACCATGTCATTGTCACTGGCTGGCAACAAAGTCACCACTCTGCCAGGCTGAAAGAAAAAAATAACGATTTTAAATGAAAATGAATCATTCAAATTTCTTCATAACAAACACGCAAATAATCTTCGCATATATGCTATTGAAGCATGCTGGATATGAGAGGCATATCAACTGCAAACTTAAATAAACTTTAAATATTCAGGGAAAAACTTCACAGCAGTATGTAGTTGGATGAGAAAATATTTTTACATTTGGAAGGAACCTACCATTTGAATTGTAGCTCAAAATATGATTTTCCATCAATGAAAAATATCTATGCAATACTTTTATTCTTACATTCATACATTGAAAATTAATTTAAATATTACCATTTCTGGAATGCCACGGTGATCTATACTGTGTTGGTAAAAACGTCTTACATATCCTTTAATATATCCGACAAGTTTACGTTCATATGGGAAATCTACTTTCCAAACCAACGATCCGTAGCCAAATATCCACATGTCTTTTTTGAATTTTATTTTACTTAACTTAGAATTTTGGTCACTTTTTTCCTTTGCTATTTTTATTTCAAATTTTGACAGAATATATGAGCGAAACGTCAAACTTTGTTTTTGTTATTTAAAAAATATTTTCTCTAAATAAGAACTTACTAAAGCGAAAGTAAAGTGCTGCTGTCACTTTAAAATAAAAGAAGAAGAAGTTTATACAGACAATCGCAAATGTCAAAAGTGGTGTTAAGGCAGTAAGTGTGTGATGTCAATCGGTTATTTTTCGTTAAAATATACTAATAATATTGTGTTGTTTATTTTAAATTCAAGTGTGATCGGTTGAATCTAACAGTGAGTTACTCAGCAGACGGGATTCTTGGTTTTTCGGGTAAGTTATGAATTCTAATTACTAATAATAGGTGTGTTTATACGTGTTCATAATTGTTCTTAAATGAAAACTCAAATATATCTTCGTTCGTGACCCAATATGTTATGTTAGGATTCACTTTAAATATCCATAAAAGTTTTGATTAACATCTGTCGCACAATTTGTATTATTTATTTGTGTTCTTTTTCTTTCGATGCCGAAAGACAATATGTCCATGAAATCCTTTAAATTGTTTAGTTGATTACCCCATTTTGAAGCTCGCTTTGGATAAATTATTATTTTTACTTTCAAATAAATGTCAATAATGCAAAAAATAACTACAATACGTCATCAAAGTTGGCGCAATTATACACAATGATTCACTTTCTTTCCTTGCAAATGTTTTGTGTCATACATGCATCTTTTATAACATTACCCATACTTGTGTTCAAATAGTGTTTCACATTTTAGGCTTTATGAGTAGTTGAATTTTATTTTCTGACACCGAACCGCTACCTATCGTGCATCTGTCATATTTGGGGAGTGTTTTAATTTACTTGCCATGAGTTTGTTTTAATAATTTATATTGTAATAAAAAAAACGAACAATGTAGGTAAGCACCATGACCATTACATCTTGTTAACCCTTTGAACCCTAAGGCGTTCATTGTATAAGCACCATATCCCTGAGCTCCTGAGCAATTTTTGCCCAAAAAAAAATATTTGAATAAAAATGCAATTTCGATCAAAAATCAACTGTCAATAAGAAAACTAATTTTTAGTTCATAATAATTGCAAACTTCCTGCAGCAAAAAAAAAAGTGAGATAAGTTTAAAATGTATTTGCTTATAAAAATAATATATAAATTTAACAATAATACGTGAATATAATGTAACAATAATAAGTGAATATAATGTTTATCTCCAGAATTCAACTTTGGAATGATACACAGTCAAACAGTTTTTAGATCCAGATCCAATGCAAAGTAAGACCTCGCATGATTTGCACCAGTATACGTTTTGGCAAATCCTTCTCTTTTGCATTGCGATTGGCACTTTGTGCCCGCTTGTATTTTTCCGCACATACAACACATCAATTATTTGATGTAGCTTCTACTGGCCGTTCGGGCATGTGCGTCGGATTATCGGAAACATTTAGGAACCTTAGGTTCGTTATTCTACTTGATATTACTTTCTTTAGTCGATATCCTCCAATCATTTCATGGCATAATTTATCAATAAACATTTTTTTTTTTTTTTTATTCTTTATTCTTATTAAAATATAAAAAATAAGGGTTAGTCCAAGTCTGTCTCGCTAGGGATGGACCTGTGTTGAGACAGACGAAGAGTACATACATGAAAGAATATTAAATACATACATTAATAAAAAGTAACAGTAAAATAAAATAACAGTAAAAATAAAAGAAAAACATAAACTAAAAGTACCAAAAAAGTAAAAAGAGGAAAAAGAAATCTTGTACATACAATACAAAATAAAACAAAAATAAAACAAAGTCACTCCTATGGGTGCTGAATTTTATAGATGTTGTAAAAAGTTAATAATAAAATAAGAGGGAAAAGAAAAGTGAGACTAAATAAATAAGAGAAGCCATAACGTCTAAGTAGGTGGTTTACATTTTTGATTTTTGTATCATTATTACAATTTTCTATTTTCTGTTTGTAGTAAGTCTCTTTAGCCTTTCTGATTATTTGGGTACATATGTTTCTATATCTCTTATAAAAGTTAAAGAGTTGAATATCATAAGGATTGTTAATAGTCTTTTGTGAAGCTTATTACATACGGATAGAGTTTGAAATAGTGTTGTTCATCCATGGTTTAGTTGGTATTATGTTATTAAGTATATGTTTTACAATTATATTTGTTTGTTGGTTAATGATAATCATTTTGTTTAGAGTGCATTGAAGTAGCATAGATGTTGAACATCGATGACGTCGCTACTGAATCAAAACTATCAGTTTTTTTTCGCAGACTGGTATTCCAGGCTGCAGGGAAATAAAAATAGATGTTGAGGCCGCTTAATCGGCTATTAGAGTATTTGCCTCACCAAATCAGGATGGTGTACCGACCTATAGGGTTCAAAGGGTTAAGTGTAAGTTTTAATATATGAATGTTTTTTTATTGACTAAAAACTGCCAGCTTTGATTAATTTAATGTTGACTGGTTCTTACGGTAAGTGTCATACTCCTAGTTGTGTCCTGTAGAATGAATGTTCACTACATGGTTAAAATGTATACTGTTAAGCTATTTTTGTAAGGTTGATTCATAAACAAAACCAAATATACCAGCAGCTCTGGGACACCACCTTAATGGATTTCCTTACTAGCGGTGAAATTCACGTAAAAGTCATCAATAAAATCATATAATGTGCAATACTTTTACATAAATTTCGCCACTAGTAAAGGGTATATATTAACCACTAGACCACCTATTACCTTTCTGACCCTATACATTTTTAAATATCTTACCTACCTAATTTATAGATTCCAATAGAATAATTGGATCACATGTAGATTATAACCATAGGATTTCAAGAAATGTAGGTTTTCATGATGAATCATTTCGATCATCAATCCAATCAAACTCGTATGTTGATTTGTATATATATTTTTAAATGATTAGATAGTTACCATTCTAACATATCAATGATTCACATCTACTACTTGAGTCAAATAATACATTTTTCAAATGTCAAATCTTAAATAATTTGAATTTATAAAATAGTTAGACTGTATATGCTGATCAATCAATATCACATTTAGTCACAATAGTCATACTTGTCCACTTTTCAGGAGACAAAAAAAATCCTTTACGATTTCACTTATTTGGATCGCATGCTGTTGTTTTCTACTGATGTAGGACTATTGCCGCCTTTAAATTGTATTTCTAAATGGCTTTCACGGTCATATATTTGCAGCTATGTTGCACTTATTTCTGTTATCGGAAAACAGGTAATGTCACATTAGTTTTTCCTACTTTATATTCATAGATATTTTTGTAAATAATTGATAAGAGTGTTTTTAATACATGCATACAAGAGGACCTTGAATTAATTTAGAACGGTTTAGCAACTATATTTCTATAGTTCATTTTAAATATATTTACAACAAAAGACAAATTTATAAAAACTTTACAATTATCTTCCCAGAAATTTTTGTAAATATAGTTTCTCTAAATTAGCTCTATTCTTCATGCATACCATTATTATTTTACTAGTACTTTCACTTAAAACTAAGAAATCAATCGATAACAATTATAATATGATCATTAAAACCAATAAAATTTAATGTATAGCCTAATACTTTATTACAATATCTTCCCAATCAAACTTTATGTTTCTTTTCTTCCCTTACCTATCGTTGTCTCTGCTGTTGATTCTCTCTCTTTCACATGCATTATACTTACTTTACAATAAAAAAGTATTTTGATATTAACTTTATTGTTGACACCCAAGTGACATAATATTAATTAGAATATAATAAAAAATATATTTATAATACAATATCCTTATTTTATTGTCTATCATGTCATTTATTATCTATATTTTTTTCTTTAGTTAAATCGTAAACCGCAATTTTTTGTTATAAACACGTTACTTTTTTGTGCTGTTTCCTCTCTGAGTTCAATTATCATAATTCTTACAATAGCTCCATTCGGTGTGACGAATGTGTCCGAAAAAATACAAATAGCCCAAACTATTTCATAAGACAAACGAAACCTGTCAGTGTTATGGGCAACATGTGCATGAAACAACTAAGATAATAAACGCCCGGGTTGCCGGCAATGAAATTGAAACAAATTCTCCGGAAGGATCAGCCTCCTTTAGCCAATCGCTCAATTTAGTTTGTAATATTTTCTCATGACAAAAACATAATTTCTAAAATCAACAACCTATAATAATTCGCCACTCAAGAGCAGGGGGCCTGATTGGCCTGGTTACTCTGTATGCCAATTTAATTTAAAAAACATAATATATTTCTCACATTATGTAGACCAAAATAACTTGTGGGAAATATTTTGTTGGTACTGCTGATTATCGTAAATATTACACGCAAACTTAAAAAAATGATGTTTTCCTTAGATATCTATTTCTATATTCTTCTTATTTCGGTTTTCCTTTGG